>JAKSZT010054160.1:3811305-3873817 GCA_026826555.1 Tolypeutes matacus
CCCGTTTACCATATGGGAGGCCCCGGGTTCGGTTCCCGGGGCCTCCTGGTGAAGGCAAGCCTGCCCGCACGGTGTGGTTAGCTGACCCAGCGAGCACAAGCAGCAAGGGGGGGTGGGGATAAATGAATAAATAAATAAAATCTTTTAAAAAAAAAAAGAAACAAGGAAGATAGATGAGCAGACACAATAAGTGCAAGCAATGAGAGGGTGGGGAGAAATAAATAAATAAAATAAATTTTTTTTTAAAAAAAGAATCTAATGAAATCTTTAAAGATATAATTCATAGCTTCTGGAAAATGGCAGCCTGAAGCCATGAGTTCATTTCCACTCCTTCCCTAAATACTATTAATGTGATAATAAAGGTCATAAGCTCACAAGGACAAGAGAATGGGGAAAGAGACAAAAACAGAGAAAAGATGTCAACAAAATTTTGGAAACTGGAAAAGAGACAAGTATGTGGTAACGGACAAGAGAAAGAACACTAAGTGCTTGCTTGAGGGAGGAGGTGGACACATAGCAGAAACCTGGAAATGGTCAGGAATTGGAGGCAACAAGGAACTTGTAATAGAGATGCCTAGTTGAGTAACAAAATCCATTCTCCTTTTGGAGTGATGGAATTGTGTTTCAGTACATCATTGCCCAGCTGGATACTTCATTTCCAGCCTCCCTTGATCTAGCTGTGGCTACGTGAATAAGTGATCAGGGATAAAATGTGTGTGGAGGTAATATGTGTCATTTCTGGGTCCAGGTATTAAAACACTGCATCTGCTCTTCTATGTGCTTCATCCTTTTGAGAACTGGAACACAGAGGCAACTTCGACCCTGCTTTGACCACACAGACAAAGACCATGTCCTAAGAGACAGCAGAGCAACAAGAAGGAACGAACTTGGGTTCCCGAATGACCACGTGGGGCAAAGACTTCCACCAACCTGGCCTGCTCACCATGGGATTGTCTCATGTAAGAACATGAAAGAAACTTCTATTTTCTTTAAGTCACTGTATGTTTAGTTTTCTTTGTTACACTGGCTTAGCCATTACTCTAACTAATGACACCAGTGTACAGGGTAGAGCTATAAATGGGGATATTGGTTGAAAGTCTGAAAAAAAATCAACAACACCCCTAATTCCCTTCCCTACCCATTTAGTCTGTGAGTATCCCTTCTCTATCTTAGCAAAGCACTGGAGGTTTACTCACAGGGACACCAGGCATAGGGGCCAGGGGACACAGGAGGTTAAATAAAGACTATATCCTGTTAATTGAAAGACAATCTAGGGACTGTACAATATGGTGATTTTGGTGGTAGATGAGGATTATAGTTAATAATATATATACAAGAATGTTTCTCTATTACAAGGTGTTAAGAATATGGTGATACATGGGAAAAATACAACCAGTGTAACTTACAGACTATAGTTAATAGTAATATTGTAATATTTTTGTAGAAAAGGCAAAGAAGGTGCTATATAAATGCTAAAGGTCAAAAAAAGAATATGAGATTTTGTTTTATGAGATGTGAATAAGATCAAGCATTTTTTTCTGTTTCCTCATGAACAAGGAGACAGTGGTCATGTCATTTAACCAATCTGTGCTTATTCATATATCTTTCTGAACACTGGGGAAACAATTGAATTTGCTTTTAAGATTATATAAGACAAATGTGCCTGGACAGAATTTGTTAAGATAATGCTTCCATAATTTGTTAAGCTGCCTTTTGTCTGTTATTTTTTTCTCTGAAGTTGAAATAAAGTTTACTTAAAATTAAAAAAAATAAAAAATAAAAAAGACTCCTGCAAATATTCTCACTGTCCTGATATTGTGATAATCAGGGTTGGCTAAACATTCGCTATATTAGAAACCATGCGGGTGTACCCAGACCTAGTTTTTCTCCTTAGGTCTGGTTTTTAGAACACCGGTGGTAAACCAAGCCTGATTTATTATATGACCATCCTATATGGGAAATGACTATAACTCTAGGTATCTTTGGTCAACCTTAAGAGATATAGCAGGGGGCAGATGTGGCTTTAATAGGTGCCCGTTTCCCATGTGGAGGGACCTGGGTTCAATCCCCAGGACCTCCTGGTAAAATAAAGAAAAATATAGAAGGTGCGCAGTTGCGCCATCAGGCCCCATGAGCAGGTGAGCCCCCAGGCCGTGCGAGTGGGTGAGCCGTCTGGCCCTGCCGAACCAAGCAGCAAGATGATCACGTAACAGGAGAGAGACGCAGGGGAGAGCCAAGACAAGATGCGCCGAAAAACCAGGAACTGAGGTGGCACAGATGGCAGAATGCCTCTCTCACATATCGGAGGTTCCCAGGATCAAATCCAGGTGAAGACAGGAAGAGAAGGATGAGAGGAGAGAGCAGAAAACAGACAAAGAGAATTGCCCAATGAATGGACACAAAAACAGCAAAAATGGGGGAGGAACAGTTAAAATGGATTTAAAAAAAAAGGACAGTGAGATATCGTTTCATGCCCACTAGAATGGTTACTATTAAATAAACAGAAAATATGTATTACAGAAGATGTGGAGAAATAGGAAGACGACACATTCATTGTTGGTGGGAATGTAGAATGGTGTAGCCACTGTGGAAAACAATTTGATGGTTCCTCGGAAAGTTATATATAGAATTACTATATGACCCGTGAAACCCACTTCTAGGTGTCACCCCAGGGAATAGAAAACAGGAACTCAAACATATTTTTGCTTAGTTTCCTGGGAGCATTAGTCACAATTGTCCAAAGATGGTAGTAACCCCAGTGTCCATCAACAGATAAAGGGCTAAACAAAATGTGGTATATACATACAGTTGAATATTATATAGCCTGAAATGAATGTTCTGATTCATGCAACAATATGGATGAACCTTGAAGACATTGTATTGAGCAAAATAAGCCAGACACAAAAGAAGAAATACTGTATGATCACACTGATATGAAATAATAATAGAATGAGCATAATTCAGAGACAGAAAGTAGAATACAGGTTTCCATGGACCAGGTTGGGGGTAGGGAATGGGGAGTTGGCGCTTGATTGGTGCAGTTTGTTTCGGGTGGTGGAAAAGTTTTGGTAATTGATGGTAGTGATGGTAGCAAAACATTGTGAAGGTAACATTGTGAATGTAATTAACACCACTGAAGTATACATTTGAATGTGGTTGAAGGAGAAATTTTACTTGTATATATGTTTCAAGAATAAAAATTTATAAAGCAGTAGGACTGTACAACACAGTTGAACCCTAATGTAAAGTATGGATTATAATAAATAGCATAATTATAATTTTAAAAAGACTCTATCATGAACACTGAGGCCTCATCCTACAAGGCCCACTCACCTTCCTGTGCTCAGGATGCTGGGAATGGGCTGATGACTACAACCCCACATCCCAAGCTGGAGATTAGTAGATTGCCCTCTGGGGGAGCTGACGGCCCTGCCCCCCAAAACAGACTTACAGATATTAACATTTGGAGGACCCCACACAATCACCCTACAGTGAAGCCCACCAATTGGCAAGCTCTACTCATGCACACAGACCTCCCAATAAATGTTTGAGTACTTCACTGAATATGAACAGACGGTCAAGGATTTCCAGAAATTATGAGAAATCATCTAACATGAAAGATGGAAGCCAAAACAAACATGCCTAGAAAGCAGCTTGGAAAAGACAGAAGCAGTGTAGATAGAAGAAAACTCAAAAATATGCTACTAATATCTTTGGGAAGATAAAAGAAGATTTGTATACGTGCAATAAGAGCAGGCTGTTAAAAATTTTAAAAGGAACAGCACAGGACAAAAAAGATCCTCTGAAATAAAAAATAAAAAGAGCAGAAATGAAAATTCCATAAAAGGAATATAATACTGTAGAAATCTTCCAGAAACTAGTACAATAGAGAGAAAGAGAATAAGGAGGAGGAGGACGAGAGAAAAGGTGATAAAATTAGGAGACAATCCAAATGCCCAACATTTGACAATAGGAATTCCAGAAAGAAGTAACAGAAAAACAGATTAAGGAAAAATGGGTTTTAGTTAAATAATTTATAAAACCACCTTCCCAGAACTGATGGGCATGAGTTTCCAGATTGAAAGGACTCATGAAGTGCCCTGTGAAAGGAACGAAAAACGATACACACATAGCACATGAGTGTGATACTACGGAGTTCCAGGAATAAAAAGAAGTTTCTAGAAAAAATTAAAAAATAGGAAACATACCCCAAAAATTAAGAATCAAAAGGACATGAGACTTGTTAATTAAATCACTGGAATCTAGCGTGCAATGTAAGGCTGCCTTCAAAATTTAAAGGGGATTAATGAATAAAGAGTTTCTGTTTGGGGTGATAGAAAAGTTTTGGTAATGGATGGTGGTGATTGTAACACAACATTGTGGATGTAATTATATACATATTTTTTAAATCAAAGGGGAAAAGTTTTCCAATGTGGAATTGGATACCCAGCCAAAATATTACTCAAGTATGAGGATAGAGATAGTTACTAGAGATATTTGCACACATGCAAGATTTTTTTTTTAAATGTACGTCCCAGGCATTCTTTCTAGGAAACTATTTGAGGATGTATTCCCCAAAAATAAGGAAGTGTACCAAGAAAGAGGAAGATATGGGGTCCAGGAAAACATAAGAGAATGGCAATGAGAATACCCAGAATGATGGCGAGGAGAGATTTCAGAGTAGCAGCTGCACAGTAAGGCTGCAGTGCAACGAGATCACCCCAAGACAATTAAATTTACAGAAGGCTTGATCAGCGATACAAACACACAGCAGAGATTTGGGGATGAAAAGTGCTATGTACATATGAAATATGGTAAATGAGTCAAGAAAAACATTATTAACTCCAAGGAAATTTTTAAATGGGCAAAATAGGAGAAATAATTATGGTATACTTTAGGATTCAGCTGTGACTAACAGCTGAATGTTGACCTGAAAACCCACTGAAGGTGGGTCCCTCTGGAGGAGGGAAAAGAGAATGCTCTTTTCGTAAGTATTGTAGACCTAACTGACTTTTTAAGAATATAAGCATGATGAACTTTGATAAAAATAAAACTTAATTCAAATGAATGAGCAAGCAGAATTCTGCTTCCACCATGATGGAACAGACTTACCTTCCTAATATAAATAACTAGAAAACTGGACAAAATATACTATAGACAAGAGGTTGCACAGGACTGTGCTTCCTGAAAGAAAGCAAAGAATGAAGTGAGCACTACAGTATCCTAGTTTTCTATTGGATGCACATTCTAGACCACCGTGTGAGGAAGGGGCTCTCAGGCACAGCACGGTGGTCTCAATGAGTGAAGGACTAGGGATTGGTGTTCAGGAAGGGAAGAAAAAAAACCTTGGAGGAGAGCCTGGTATTTGCTGTTACATTTTCCCCTGGACACATTGGCCAAATCACAGAACCGGGCAGAGCAGCCAAGCAGAAAATATTGGCGTGGGCCTTGGGAAAGTGTCACTTGCCTAGGGAAATTAAAACTGGAGTTCATTGCTACCAAGACAGTAAGTAGTAGAGAAAAGAGTACCACGGAGAAGGAAGTCTGAGGTTATGCATCAACTTTTCTACTAAAGTATTTGTGCTCACAAGGGATGAAAAGCTGGAAAACTAGGCTAAATAGATAAGCAGGTGGTTCTGGCAGTCTTAGTACCCTGGATAGAGTAAAATTGGAAATCAGAGCCCACCTGGGAGGAGTTGTATTTCTACACACAGACAATGAATAATCTGAAGAGGAAATGAAGAAAATGATTCCATTTACAATAGCATCGAAAAGAATAAAATATCTAGGAATAAATTTAACCAAGGAGGTGGGAGATTTGTTCTCTGAAAATTACAAAACACTGCTGAAAGAAAATTAAAGAAGACCTAAATAAATGACATGACATTCTGTGTTTATGGATTGGAAGACTTAATATTAAGATGTCAGTACTACCCGAAGTGATCTACAGATTCTATGCAATTCCTATCAAAATTCCAGCAACTTTTTTGCAAAAATGGAAAAGTCGATCCTTAACTTCAAATGGAATGGAAAGGGACCCCAAATAGCCAAAACAATCTTGAAAAAGAATAAAGTTGAAGATCTTACATTGTTGATTTTAAAACTTACTACAAAGCTACAATAGTCAAAACAGTGTGGTACTGGTATAAGGACAGATATATAGAACAATGGAATAGAATTGAGGGTTCAGAAATGAACCTATACTTCTACAGTCAATTGATCTTCAACAAGAGTCCAAATACATTCAATGAGGAAAGGATAAAAAGTGGTGCTGGGGAAACTGGAGCTCTACATGCAAAGAAATGAAGATGGGCCCCTACCTCACACCATATACAAAAATTAACTCAAAATGGATACAGGACCTAAATATAAGAGCCAAAACCATAAAACTCTTCAAAGAAAACTTAAGGCAAAAATCATTTTGACCTTGGATTTTGCAATGGATTCTTAGATGTGATTCCAAAAGTATGGAAACAGAAGATAAAATAGATAAATAGGATCTCATCAAAATTTAAAACTTTTGTAATAATGCCCTTTGATACACAAAAGTTTGGCTATTTGGGGTCCCTTTCTGCTACATTTGAAGTTGAGCCTTTGTCCTTGCCTTTATTAGAAATGGCTGCCCCATGGGCTCCATGCCCCAGCCCTGTCTCCTGGAGACCGGCCAGGATGAATAAAAGGCAGGAGGCAAAAACAAAACAAACAAACAAAGAAAAAAACAGGCAAAGGACTCCAATAGACATTTCTCAAGAGAAGATATGCAAATGGAAAATAAGCACATGAAAAGATGTTCAACATCATTAGCATTAGGCAAATGCAAATGAAAATCACAGTGAGTTATCACTTCACACCCATTAGTATAGCTATTATTTTTTTAAAAAGACAGAAAATAACACATGTAGGAGAGGATGGAGAGAAGTTGGAACACTCGTGTATTGCTGGTGGGTATGTAAAATAGTGCAGCCATTATGGAAAATAGTTTGGCAATTTCCCAAAAAGTTAAACATAGAATTGCCATTTAACCTGACAATCACACTTCTAAGTATATACCCAAAAGAATTAAAAAGCAGGGATTTGGACAGGTATTTGTATACCAATGTTCATAGCGGCATTATTCACAATAAAAAGGTAGAAGCAACCCAAGTATCCAATAACAGATGAATGAATAAGCAAAATGTGGTTCAAACACACAATGGCATATCACTCAGCCTTTAAAAGGAATGAAGTTCTGATACATGGATGAACCTTGAAACCATAATGCTGAGTGTTATAAGCCAGTCACAAAAGGACAGATATTGCATGATTCCATTTATATGAAATATCTAGAATAAGCAAATTCATAGAGACATATAGTTGATTAGAGGTTAACAGGGGCCAGAGGGAGGGGGAATGGAGAGTGATTGCTTAACGGGCAGAGTTTCTATTTGGGGTGATGAAAAAGCTTGGGTAATGGATGGTGGTGATAGTAGCACAATAATGTGAATGCAATTAATACTACTAAATTGTACACTTAAAATGGTAAAAGTTGAAAAGTTTGTTTTATAGAAATATAAAACAATTAAACAAATAAGGGACAGCCTTGTTTTTCCAGAATCCGTGTCCTCTTTATTGACAACACCCAAGGATAATTCATGTCTCTATTCTCAACACTCTTGAGGACAGTCCCTTGTAACAGCAAGTGCTCCGCAAATGTTACTTCTTGCCTCCAGGTCTTCAGCCAAGTTTAAACGGGAGCTTTGCAAAATTAGTATTTTGATGCTGCTATACAGAAAATGGCCAGCAGATGACAGCATTTAGCTTTCCTGGCTCCTCGCTCTTCACAATTATAGGCTTAAAGGGGAGAAAAGTAGGTTTCTCTCTTCCATTCTTCAAACTCTGCTGTCACTGCCTCCCCCTTGAAGCACTCATCCTCCTACTTCAATGTTGAAGAAAAAGTATTGAGCATCTGCAGAAGCTCCGGTTTTAGACCTGGTATGGGAGTGGAGCTCATGGAATGCTGATTCTCCCAACAGCCCTGGGATACAGCTGGCTGGGAAGGCATCTTAAGGTTCCCATTTTCAGTTGGGGAAACTGAGGCTCTGAGAGGCAAAGTGATGTGTTCAAGGTCACACAGCAAGGTCAGATATTCTGACCCTAATTCAGCACACTTTCTGTTTTACTGTGTTAGCACTGAAACACAAAATCGCTACCCTGCAGAAGGCATTTTCAGCCTATGTGTGCAGACAGAAGACCCAAAAGTTAAAAAAAAAAAAAAAAAAAAAAAAAAAAAACACCAAGATGTTATACAGTGGCTAATAAAGGAATAGCATAGAAAAGAGCAGAGCATACCACTGTTTGGGGTAGAATAGGCAGGAAGGGGAGGAACTGTGGGGTCAGAGAAAGGTTCCTGGAAAGAGAGGGGCCCTTACCCTTTTTTTTTAAAATATTGACAGATCTTTATTCCCATCCAAAGTCCTGATACAACATGTTTTTTTGGATAAAGGGTAATATTTTCATGAAAAATAAATTATTCTTGAAAATCACTGAATCAAATAATCACAGTTGCTTCTGGAAAAAACAAAACATATTTTGCATTAAAAAAAGATGACATGTATGGCATCAATGAAATATTTTGGAGAAACAAAGAGAACTTGTAAACCAGTTATACTTAGAAGAATAAATAAAAAGAAATGAGTATCTTAAAATTTTAGCCTGGTGAAATTGGCATTCAATGGTACTAACCGAACAACTTGAATAGGAACAGTGAAACAGTTTGTTGGTTGAAGGGAAGGAATAAGTATATAATTGAAGTGTGAATAATAAATTGCACTTTGTATATTCTGGTAAATAAGGAGAAGATAAAGTTGGAAATACAAAATTGGTAGCCTTTGTATGAAAATGATGGTATAGATTTGAGAGTAATAAATAAAGCCAAGAAAATAATTGAATTCTCCCAGATACACCAGTTGAAATAAAGATTGTTGTTTTTTGTTTTTTGGTTTTTTTTTAACAAGCACACAATATTATGGAAGAATCTGAAGAAATGTTAACATTTACATGATGCTAAGTTAGAGAAGTAAATCAGTGCTGAGGAGCAGAGTTATATACAGAGGAAAGAGAAGCAACTCTGCAGTGACATGGGGAAGTATTCTTCAATTGGCCTGGTTACCAGTGTAAATTACCAGAGGACAGCAAGGTGATGAGTAATGAAATTTGAGTCCAATAACCAGTCATTGAACTTCGGAAGAATCCACATGTTTAAAATCTCTAGAACTTAGTATTTTCTTTCACAGTAGTTTCTGCAGAGAAACCTTCATGTCTTGTTCATCAAACAATAGATAACAGGGTTCAATGGAGTAAAAAATGGAGGCCAGGGGACCTTGGTTGGGGAGTAACAGGAGGCATGTCTAATTCATCTGTCCCAGTGCTGGTAGGAATGTAGACTGGTCCAGCCATTGTGAAGAACAGTTTGGCACTTCCTCAAAAAACCAACTATATAACTGCCATATGATGCAGCAATTCCACTGCTGGGTATATACCCAGAATAACATAATTCTTGCTAATTCCACTTTGAGAAATCTATCCAAGACAAATGAAATCATGTCTGTGCAATGATTCCTGGGGCAAGTTCATGGCAGCAAAAACGCTACCGCCTGGCCGGATGTGGGCTGTGGTCCCTAGGGCAGGGCCTCACTCGCCTGTCGCCCACCCGCACCATGGGGCAGATACTCCGTCCCTCACCTGGGCCCTTACCCTTGAAGACATCATGATGCACAAAAGCAGAGGAGCAGAGGTGGAAATCCCAGATCAGGATGGCAAATGTGTGGTCTGGGTCTGCTACCTTTACCTCCTCCCCACCCTTCAGCCCCCATGCCTTGACATTCATTCATTGTGGGGCTCTTTCACTCTTTCCTCCTGAGCTCAGGATCTGCCCAGAATCCATCTCAGCACAGTGCTGGGGGGGGGGGCGGGGGGGCTACTAACCAATAGGAGACAGCACCCAGGATGAAGCCTATTTGCTGGATCCCTCCCTGGACTACTGCCCACCAAATAGTCATCATTTATATTATTATGCATTTACCGCATGCAGGATCTGTCCTGAGCCCTTCACACACACCTTCATCTGATCCTCTTGGCTACAAGTTCCTGAAATAAGGAAAATGAGGCACAGAAGTGTTAAATCCTTCATAGTGGCAGAGCCAAGATTCAAATCCAAGCCTATCTGTCGCCAAAGCCTGTGCTCAGAAGCCCAAGATGGAAAGTCAGGATGGGCCAGTCCTGGGGCAGGCCTGTGGCTTACATCTGTGGCTTAGGCTGTGTTTAGAAGGTCGTAACAAGACTTCTGAGGCTGCAGTGGAGACTAAGTGCTGGAGAACAGACGGTGTATAAATCAGCCAGAGGGGTGCTGATGCAAAGTACCAGAAATCTGTTGGCTTTTATAAAGGGTATTTATTTGGGGCAAAAGCTTACAGTCCCAAGGCCATGGAAAGTCCAATTCAAGGTACCCTAAGAGGTACTTTCTCACCAAAGTTAGCTGCCACTTGTTGAAATAAGATGGCGGGCGATCTCTGCCTGGTCTCTCAGGGCTTCCTATATCAGTCTCTGGCATAGGGCTCGTTTCTCTCTGGGCCATCTCAGTTGCTCAGCTGCTCTGTTCTCCTCAGCTGCAAACTATCAGGTGAATGGCTCATCTCTCCCCAGGGCCCAGGATCAAACATGACAGAGCTCACTCTCTTCTGTGTGTCTTCTTGAGTGAGTGTCTCTTTATGTCAGCCCACCAAAGGGGCGGGGACTCAACATTACTGACGTGGTCAAATCAAAGCCCTAACTTTAACAGGTAATTTAATCAAGACATGCCAGCTGAATCTAATGTATTCAAAGGGTATCACACCCTGAGGAATAATTTACAAACACAATCTCTTCTTTTGGGATTTATAATCAATCTCAAACTGCTGAAGATGGCATTAAAGACACTTTTATTTGTCCATTCATTCCTTCCACATACATTTTTATTAAGCACCTACTACATGCCAGACACATTCTAGATGCTGGGAATAAAGCTGTCCACAAAAGTGACAAATCCTCAAGGTGCTTGTTTCCTGATGGGGGGAGACTAACTATAAGTTAACTGTATGGTATGCCAGATGATGTTGTATACTATGGGGAAAATAAAGGCTGAAGAGGGAGAATAAGTCCTGGGAGAGAGCTGGGAGAGGCCCATAGAGCTAGCTGGTGATCAGAGTCTTGCAAATAAGGGCCAGGTGGGGACCCCAGCTTCTTGGAGTGACGGATGCAAATAGGGATAAAGACCTCAATGAGATGGATCCCGATGCTCTCAAGGCAAATAGGGATGGCAAGGTGTAGTTTCGGGGCAGGAGGAGTGGGGGCCTTGCCAGGAACACACAGAGTTCTAGAGGCCTTCTTCACTCCCGCCAAAGGTGATGTGGCCAGGGGAGGGGCAGTCTTACCCAGAATGCACATGGCTCTTGGGTCCCCTCCTGACTCTGGCAGGGTATGGGGACAGAGAATCTCTTTCATGCATTTTTCGAGCATTGTCTTAGTTTGTCACAGGGCTGCAGATGCAAAGCATGAGAAATGTGTTGGCTTTTATAAAGTGGATTTATTTGGGGCAAAAGCTTAGAGTTCCAAGGCTGTGAAATGTCCAAATCAAGGCACCATCAGAGCTACTTTCTCACCAAAGTTAGCTACTGTACTGTTGATCCTGGTGTCCTGCCATGTGGCGATCAGGCAGATAACCTGGCTCAGCTCCTCAGCTTTGAGCTGCACCATGGGCCCAGCCCCTCGGGGGCCTCTTTCCATGCCTCGGCTCTCTGCTGGTTCCATACTCCGGGAGCTCTCAGCCTCTCGGGGCTTCTCTGTTTTGCTGCAATCCTCTCTCTTACACATGGCAGGATCAACATGGCAGCTTCCTTTCTCCCTGTGTCTCCATTTATATAAGACCCAGCAAGAGGGCGGTGCCTCAACCCGAGTCGTACCTCACTGACAAGTCCAATCAAGAGTCTCATACCCATAGGAATGGATTAGTTAAAAAAACACAATCTTTTTCTTTTGGGGATTCATAAAAGAACTTCAAATTGTCACAAGTACCTAATGGAATCAATCTCATTCTTCAGGGGTTTCTGCCCTTTGCCAACACCCAGCCCCTCTGCTGGGACTGGGGTGGGCCATGAGCAGCAGCAGAGAATAAGGAGACGGGTGCTTGTCCCTCTCCACAAGGAGCTTGGTGTTAAGTTGGGGGAGCAAAATGACGGTCCCTAGGTCTGTGAAATAGCCTAGGGAGCAGGTTGCATGAGCACAGTGTCTACTGTGGGCCCAAGCTTCTAGACATAACAGCTAGACTTTGGGGGAAATGAAAATTCAAAAGGTAAAAATGGCCTTGCCCTGCAGAAAAGTCTCCAGGTTACCCTGTGGGCATACAAGCAATATGGCAGGGACTGGAGGAGGAGGAAGAAATGCTCTCCTCTGTGATGGGGATGGGGTACTGGAATCCTCATGGCTGGTCCTTCAGGCCCCCTTGCCCCACCTGCCCCCAGATAGTTTAGGTGCTTTGTGGAGGCTTTGTTCTTACCCTGGAAGCACACATGGGCCTGCCTCTGAAAACTCTTCCCCAGGAACCTTACACCTGGGGTCTGGGAATGCCCTAGGAGGACCATGCGTGGGGGTGGGGTGGATAGTTATACTCTGTGCACACCCATGAGTATATGTGTATCCACACATATGCGTTCCCAGCTTTCTTCAATTTTCCTAAGGTCTCTGTGCCAGTTACCATTTATTGCTTCTCAGCTTCAAATTCACCTTTCAACACCTGCTCTGTAGTGAAGGAAAGGATTCTTCTAACATTCTACTCGCCCACCCATCTGCTTGTCCAGCACCAGCAGACCAGCTCTGACCCAGGCAACCCAGCAAACTTCTCTGCCATCCAGTGGGCTGCAACCACACCTTCTCCAGCAAGGCCTGAATCCCAGCCTGGGGGGGGGGGTCCCTCCTTCCAATTTTGTCCTTCCTTGAGTATTCTTCCTCAACTATAGGGAGAGCAGCCCTATAGGGTTCTCTTTCCATCATACAATTACTCTTTTATCATAGCTGAATAAGTCTGTATATTAAACTCCTGATTGGAACCGGACTGATACAGTTCTTGGGGACCATGATAGATGAAACAATGAAAAGCACACTATGCTTGATTCACATACACTCCTGGCTGTTCCCAACAATGCTGGGTGTTCATAAAACAGAGAAAGCAGGCAAGGGAGCACAGTATGGGGCCAGGTGTGCCTCCATCTCTATTTCATTTTTCTACTATACATGGTAGAATATGGGGGTAGGATCATCTGTTGGCACCTTAAAAGATCATCAAAAAGACAACCCCATGTTCGTCTCCAACCCTCTCCAAGGGAGAAGATGCCCTGACATTCAACTTCTGGTTCTGCCTTGGCAGGTAAGGCCACTAGAGCAAATTCCTAATGCCCCAGGCTCTGATTCCACACTCACCAACTGTGCCAACCTGAGTGATTAGACCCTGTTTTAGTTTTCTAGGCTGCTTAAAGCAAATACCATGAAAAGGGACAGGTTAAACGATGGGAATTTATTCGCTCACGATTTTGAGGCTGGGAAACTGTCCATCATCAAAGTCTTCCTGAAGACTGGCTGCCAGTGATCCTTGGCTCCTCTGCCACACGGCAAAGCACATGGCAGTGCCTGCTGGTCTCTCCCTTCTCTTCTGGGTTTTGTTGATTTCAGCTTCTTGCTTCTGTGACTTTCTCTCTCTGTCTGAATTTTATTCTCTTATAAAGGACTCCAGTAAGAGGATTAAGACCCATCCTGATTGAGGCGGGACAGACCTTAACTAACTGAAGTAACCTCATCAATAGATCCTACTTACAATGGGTCTGCACCCACAGGAATGAATTATATTCAAGAACATGTTTTTCTGGGGTACATACAGTTTCAAGCCACCACAGGTCCCTTTGCAAGGTCTCGTTGCTTGTCATAAATTTAGCTTTTTTTTTTTTTTTTTTTTTTTTTTTTAATTTTTAAATTTTTTAAATTTTTTTTATTATGGGTAAAAATCAAAATTTTCACAATACATACAAACATTTGCAAAATGATATATAAATATATATGCATATATGTGTATTTGCTTACAAAAATGTTGTTTATATATATATATATATATACACATATATTTTAAGAGGTGCTTAGATTACCCAAAATATTACACGGAACCCACTGGGATTCCCATGTTGCCCACCTCCCACACCTCCCATCACGTCCCACACAAACATCTCCCACAGTGTGGCCCACCACCCTCAATGAACTTACACATCCTGGAGCCTTGCCACCAACCATAGACCACAGTTCACACTGTAGACCACACTCTCTCCCACTCAGTTCTGAGTGGTGTGTGCTGATTTAAAATGGCCTACATCCGTTGCCACAACGGTACTCAGGATAACCTCCAACTCCCAAAGAAGCTCCTGTATTTCAACTGCTCATCCCCTCCCTACCCCAAAAGTGTCAAGTGGCCACTGGCTCCACCTCATTGTTATAATTTCTTGCATTGCTAGAGTCACCATATGTGAACAAGAGAATACCATCAAGTCCACTTTAGTCCATAGTTCTTCCCCCAATCCTGAGGGGACTGGGTTGGTGATGTCCACTCCAACTCCAAGTGAGAGAGGGCTTATATCCCATGGATATGGTGGGTGGGATGATCCTGCCTGCAGATGCAGGCCCTCTCCATTCCCTGGGATGGCCATTTCCCATCGTTGTCTCCTCACCAGGTGACTTGGATGAGTCCATTGAGCTGTAGGGTAGGAGTTGCAGCTCCACCTAGATTTCATGCACACCTGGCACATAGGTAGGTGGGAGGCTCCAGTCTCTGGAAGTATACCTAAGAAACTCCAGCATCACATGTAGGTTTGAATAGAAGGGACTGGTGAACCATGTGCAGGGAGGACTTATTTGAGTCTAATTCTGTCACTCTCAGGAGCACAGATTCCAAAATAGAACCCACTGATAAGGCATCAGTCTCTGGGGCTATCCCCCCTTATATAGGACCAGGGTGTCTCCGGAGCTCTCAGAAACCCCACTGAGTGGGGTGATAGGCACTTAGATGTTCTTTGAGCTCCTACTGAGGTGTGCGTAAGAGTTACCTCTGGGATGACCTCCCGACTCTCTTTGAAGTCTCTTAGCACTTGAACTCATTTGTCTTTACCATTTCCCCCTTTTATTCAAGGTCTTTTTCCAGTTGTGATAAATTTAGCTTTAAAACCCTAGCAGCCAATGGGAAGAGGGGAAAGTAATCCATTATAAGATCCAGAGCATTCACAGATGCCTAAGGAGAAACACAACTATTCCAGATACTGAGCACAAAAAGCATGTTCTCTTCTAAGTCCTTATAGGGAGGGCACTGGGGCCATTATGAGCCATGTCCTCGACAATATCCCT
The DNA here is from genome assembly GCA_026826555.1 of Tolypeutes matacus. Taxonomy (NCBI): domain Eukaryota; kingdom Metazoa; phylum Chordata; class Mammalia; order Cingulata; family Chlamyphoridae; genus Tolypeutes; species Tolypeutes matacus. The sequence continues at coordinate 3,826,753 of JAKSZT010054160.1, forward strand.
TTGCAGATAGAGGACTCTTTCTCAAAACTATATTTTTAAAAAATGTCCCTCATTTTTAAAATGGTGACCAACCAAAGCAAAAATCATGAAAGGCGATTCTTCAAGAAGCCAGTGGGGGGAAATGGATGTGGCTCAAGAGGTTGGGCGTCCGTCTACCATATGGAGAGACTGGGGTTCGATCCCCGGTACCTCCCGGTAAAAAAAAAAAAAAAAAGAAGCCAGTGGGAGGCAGTCAAGCACACAGTTCTTCCTGTGCTGGCTTAATCATTAATATGTTTATTATTATGTGTCTAGAGATTGAATAGACCACATATATAACTTGCAGGCAGTCATCCAGAAACAGCATTTTTCTTAGCCAGCTTTTGAACAGTACAATGTGGCTATAAAGTAGAGATTCTATTGGAGTGCTGGTATTTTCCATTGCCAATCAAGAGACGAGCCAAGGCCTTAAAAATAAACTGAGCTGGTGGAAGACAGTTTGGCGGTTCCTCAGGAAGCTAAATATAGAACTGCCATAATGACCTGCCAATCCTGCTCCTAGGAATATACTCTGAAAAACTGAAAGCAAGGACACGAACAGATATTTGAACATTGATGTTCATAGCAGCATTATTCACAACTGCTAAAAGATGCAAGCAACCTAAATGCCCATCAACTGATGAACTGATAAACAAAATGTGGTATATACATACAATGGAATATTATTCAGCTGTAAGAAGAAATGAATGGGGGAAGCACACGACAACATGGAGGAAACTTATGTTGAGTGAAATAAGCCAGACACAAAAGAACGAATATTGTATGGTCTCACTGATATGAACTAAATATAATAAGTAGACTTATTGAATTGGACAATGGGATATAGCTTGGTGGGAGACGGAATGTGTGTTGAGAAGGGAAGCTGGTGCTGTACGTATGTAGAATGTTTAATAAGGTCAATAAGTGGTAATGGATAGAGTTGATGGTAGCACATTATTATGAGGGTAGCAAACATTGCTGATTTATTGATTTATTGATTTGATTGTAGCTGAAACGGGTAGTCTAGGAGGTTGATGTTAGTTGGAAGACTGCTGGATTATCCTAGGATAATCTAGGGACTGTATAACAGTGGTTTTGATGGTAGATGAGGATTGTGGTTAGTAATATAAATATAGGAACATTCTACTACAAGGTGTTAAGAATATGGTGATACATGGGGAAACTAATGTAACTTATAGACTATAGTTAACAATAATATTGCAATATTTTTGTAGCGAAAGCAAACAAAGTACTGTATCAATGCTAAGGGTAAAAAAAAGAATGTGGGGTTTAGTTTTATGAGATATGAATATGATTAAGCATTTTTTCCTTCTTCATTTTCTTTGTTAACAAGGAGACCTTGATCATGTCATTTAACCAATTTAAGCTCATCTATGTATCTTTCTGAACACTGGAGGAACAATTGAGTTTGTTTTTAAGATTAGATGTGATAAAAGTGGACAGAATTTTTTGGAGTAATGCTTCCAAAAGTTATTTTATCTGTTATTTTATTTTTTGAATTTGAAATAAAGTTTACTTAAAACAAACAAACAAACTGAACTGGGGCTTCGATTAGATCCTTTTATGAAAATACAAGTGCCAACAAGGACACGTTCTGGCAGAGAAGGCCAACCCACATCCCCTCCGAAGTGTGTCAAGGGAATCCCTGCAGGCAGAGCCAAGTTTCGCTTTGGGGGGAACTTTGAGAGCTCTCTAACAAATGGGTAATGAAGTCCTCACTGTTCCACACCATAAAATGCAATGGCAATAAAAATAAGTCCGGAGAAATTATAAACCAGATATGTAAACATGGACTTTACTTGGCCATTTAAAACAAACAAACAAACAAACAACAACAACAAAATGAAAACAAACCCGCAGCACAACTAATTTTGAGCAACAGACCCTGCTAGTTTAAATGGTTGTGAAATGTATACCCAAGGGAATTAAATAAGGTGATTTACTATTTATAATTATTTTCCATAAATCTCTCTAGAGTTGGGGGATGTCTATCCCAAATTATTATTTCAAATCCAGAATTGGAGGTAATTAGATAGTAATATTGATTGTCTATTGAAACCACTGCTGATTCATGATATGAAAAATCAGGTAATTTGCTTTCTGGTCGCTAGTGCAGAGCAGGATGGCTGGGTGATGCTCAGCGTATTTAACAACCTGCCTGGCACAGACACTGACCTCCAGAACCAATGCTGGCAGGTGACTGCACTGTGCCCAGCAGTTGAGTAGGCCAGCTGGAAAGCACACTTGGTGCTCATCCAAAAGTGGTTTCGAGTCCTTAAAGATCAAGTTAAAAATAAAAGGAGCCAGGACACATCCTTGTTTACCCAAATGAAAATTACATACAATGTAGTTCATATTTTCCTCTACATATTGTGTCAAACACTGGAGAAGGGTCAACAAAAGCCACAAACCATGTAATAAAATTCTGGGCAGACTTTGCCACAAGATCCTATAAATGCTAGCAGATGCCTCTGCTCATACAAGCTGTGCACATAGAAAGTCAGGTTTGCAAATTACTTAGCAAAAGCCAAGCTAATGAGGCTTGCTTGTGTATGCTGGAGTAGGGTGACTCTCCCAGGACCTTTCCTGTGTCCTGGGAAACCCCTCAGTCCCTGGTAAGCCGGGCCAGTTGGTCACCCTAGCCAGAAGCTGTGATGTTCACTTTTAGGAGTAAGGCTCAAAACACTGACTGGAAGCTCTGCCTGCCCGAATGGGGCTTGTTAATTGATGGAGTTCGCTAAAGGTTGATTGAGCATCGAATCAGCTTTTGCATTGAGAGAACCAGCAAATATTAGTGATTGGAGGACCTTTGTTTGGCATGTTCATTTGCTCCACAGAGAAATCCTCTGGTTCCCAGCCTGTGAATTATAAACTAGTTGCTTATTTCCTGGTGACTGTAGGGTCCCGTCATTCAATATGCAGATTTTTACCTAATCCCTGCATTTAGCCACATAGCTCCTCCCAAATCCACTGACCCTCATATCTCCCATTCTACAGTTCAATTTACAGGACAAATAAATCTTTTTTCCCGTGGGCTTGCATAGCTTGACCTGCTGAAGGGGTGAAAACCATTTTGTGAACGTGTGTTCCATCTTGCCTTCAGTGAGCCTGTGGAAACTGCAGGATGCACCATTGCGTGGTGGCTGCTGTAGCTGGTGGGGCTTAGCTGCCACACGCTCCCTCTAGCTGTGCCGTCTGTGGGGCCCTGCCCTGCCTCTCCCTAACACAGCTCCTACCTGGAGGCAGCCACTTCTGTCCCAGCCATCTTGTCTGCAAGGTTTGGGGAGATGTTCAGGAGTAAACCCTGTACTTGTCCAACCCGCCCTCCCCTCTGTGGCCCTTTGACCCCCTTACTCCCATTATGAAAACTCAAGTGTCAACAAGCACACATAACTTTCTGACTGTAAGTGACCATAAGTGGCTCCTCCCACTTTTGTGTGTTCTTCTTGGCCTGCTCAGGAACTGGGCTGCCATGTGACCTCCCGTCTGCTCCCAACCTCAGAAAACCCTCTGACTCTCTGAACGGTCCCTGGCATCTCTTCGAGAAAGGTTTTTTCCTTAGTCATTTCTCGAGTTTGGTGCTGGGGAGGGAGACTGCCACATGAGCTCAGTCCATTTTCCTGAAAAAGGAAATCAGGGATGGTTTGTAGGAAAAAAGGACAATTAAGCAGAACCTTGAAGAATAAGTAGGAACAGTCAACGGAAAAAGGGGAGAGACATTCCAGGTTGAGGAGATGGCGTGGCGTGGAGATGGGGGGGGCGGGTTACAAGCAATCTGTTATGGGGAGGCCCACAGCTGCCCAGGTGGGGCAACTGGCCTGTGTGTCAGGTTAAGGAGTTTAACCTTCCTCTGATGTTTTAAGGGAATGGCATGGCCACATGTGCATCTTGTACCTCTCGGAGGGCAGAATGAGGGGAGAGACACTGGAGCCAGGAATACCAGTTAGAAAGCTCCTGCAGGAGTCCAGGAAGAGACCACAAGCGCCCAAGAACTAGGACAGTGGTACTATGGAGAGTAGGGTACAATGGAGATAAGGGTCAGTCAGCTTCAAGAAATATTTGGGAAGGAAAATCTACAGCAGAGCAGGAATTTCTAATATCATTTGTTTTCTTTGGATAGAAGAGAAATATACTTCCGTTTTCTTTCAGTATAGTCTTGGCAAAAGTAAGGTATTTTAACTGTAAGCAGGTAATACTGCTGGAAATATGTGAATTTTTAGGACTATTGTCAAAGTTGGAAAACTTCTATCAAGTTTCATGTATGAGATGTAAGATTACAGGACATTTTAAGTTTTTTCTGTTCAGTATCAAATCTTAAACACTTTTTAAAAAAATTTACTGTGGTAACATATATATAAAAAAATTTTGCCATTTTAACCATTTTTGAGTGTACAGTTTGGTGGCATTAATTACATTTACAATGTTGTGCTACCCTTACCACCATCCATTATCAAAAATTTTCATCACCCCAAACAGAAACTCTGTACCCATTAAGCAATAACTCCCTATTCCCTTCTCCCCTGGGCGCCTATAACCTCTAATCTACTTTCTGTCTGCATGAATTTGCTTATTCAAGATATTTCATATAAGTGGAATCATACAATAGTTGCCCTTTTGTGTCTGCTTTATTTTACTCAGCATAATGTTTTCTAGGTTCATCTATGTTGTAGCATGTATCAGAACTTCATTCCTTTTCATGGCTGAATATTATTCCATTGCATGTATATACCACATTTCTTTTATCCATTCATTGTTGATGGGACACTTGGGTTGTATCTACCTTTCAGCTACTGTGGATAACCCTTTTATGAATAACTGGCATACAGTATCTATTTGGGTCTCTGTTTTCAATTCTTTCGGGTATATACCTTGGAATGGAATTGCTGAGTCATATGGTAACTCTATGTTTAACTTTTGGAGGTAATGTCAAACTGTTTTCCACAGCAACTATACCATTTTACATAATTTCTGTACATCCTCTCCAACCCATGTTGTTTTCTGTTTTGTTTTTTAAATAATAGCCATTCTAGTGGATGTAAAGTAGTATCTCATTTGAAGTGGTTTCTATTAGATGATTTTGAGTATCTTATGTGTGTTTATTGGCCATTTGCATATCTTCTTGGAGGGAATATCTGTTCAAGTCCTTTGCCCCTTTTTAAAAATTGGGTCATTTATCTTTTTGTCATTAAGTTATAGGAGTTCTTTATATATTCAGAATGTTAAACCCTTATCAGATATATGATTTGTAACTACTTTCTCCCATTCTGTAGGTTATCTTTTCCCTTTCTTGATAATGTCATTTGATACACACAAAAGTTTTAAATTTCTATGAAGTACAATTTATTTTTTCTTTTGTTGCTCATGTTAAATACTTTTTGAATTGATACATGTATTTACCAGTTTGTCATATATGTTCTTTTTGTGGTGTTGAGTTCTATGCTATCTTTGTAAATGTCAATATTTCATAACAAGTTATAAAATGTAATCATTTCCTGGTGTGTGCATCTAGAAAGTACAGAATTCATCAGGATAAAAATGTCAAATAAGTTAAGACACAATCTGATACAGTGAGATGCATAAGGCATTTATCGCCACCCACCGGCAGACTTGTCCTTGTAGAATGCCCTGCTTGTGCCTTGCTACACAGGGGTTCTAATAAAATAGATTTCCTGCTGATCTAGCGGACATGTAACAACACATAGAAATGACTCCAAGCTACATAAAAATATCCCACTAAACCCAAACTAAATGTCTCTTCAGCTCCCCTTTCCCTAACCAATTCCCAAAAATGTTTGTGGCCACTCCAACATAAGTGGAGTCATGAGGAGAAGGGAAATGGAAGGAAAATCAGAGTGGAAAGAGTCAGCCATTTTAACTGTTTGAACTTAAAATATTAATAGCTCTCTTTTGCAAATTCTACACCAACATATGACCAAATGACTCATCGTTAGGGTTTCTCCCATGAACCTGCCAGAAGCCCATGCAAGTGAAGGGCCCTGGAGCTTCATGGCAAACTTGAAAAGTGGTTCTGGCAGAGGGAAGATGTCTAGCCTGGATGTCTGGGCAGAAAGTGGTACCCTGCCTGAGACAGAGAACACAGAGGAAAAAGCAAGTTTGAGAGAAAGATGGTTAGTTCATTTTCTGAACATGATGTTTTGAGGGTTATTCTGGAAGGTATCAAGTGGTAATTATTTATTCATATACTTCTAATTCTAAATATCCTACCCTCCACTTTACCACCCATTTAAATAAAGACAACTCAAACAATTCAAAGGAAGGGAGGAAAAGGAAAAAGAAACTAATAGAAAGCACATTTCATGTGATATTCAAAGTACTAAACCATATGACTTGTTTTCTGACCAATTAGAGCCCTGGAAAAGGTCCCAGAGAGCCTCCCTGTGACGGGTATTGTCTTTTTGTTGCTAGATCAGGGCAAGGTCAGGGAAAGGAGTACTGTGGGGTCTCCAGGCAACAGCTATTCACCAAGCAGGATGGGAGAATTTCAAGTTGAAACAATTTACAGGATTATAGCAATGTATTCTAGCTTAATATCAACCCTGAGGGTGAAAACAATAACAGTAAAAATGGCCAAAACGAGTTCAAACAATTCTGTAATTATTGTCAATATAAGGTGCTTAAACTCACCACTTAACAGCAGATACTCTTTGGGGAGCAGGTGTAGCTCAGTGGTTGAGCACCTGCTTCCCATGTATGAGGTCCTGGGTCCAATCCCCAGTACCTCCTAAGGAAAAAAAAAAAAAATATATATATATATATACATATATATATATATATTATATTAGACAACAACTATCTTAGAATAGCAATGTTAATAGGTATATTCGTCAGCCAAACGGGTGCTGATGCAAAGTACCAGAAATCTGTTGGCTTCTATAAACGGTATTTATTTGGGGTAAAGCTTACAGTTACAAGGCCTTAAAGAGTCCAACTCAAGGCTGCTTTCTCACCAAAGTCTGCTGCTACATGTTGAAGCAAGATGGCGGGTGCTTTCTGCCTGGTCTCTCTTTCCTTCTTTCCCTTAAGGCTCTGTGGGCCTAGCTTTTTCAGATCTCAGCTGTAGGCTGGCATAGGGCTGGTCTCTTTGCAGGTTTATCAGTTGCTCAGCTGCAAGCTATCAGGCGAATGGCTCATCTCTCCCCGGGCTTTAGCTGTTTGAGCCTTCTCTCCTCTGGCATCTATGGAGCTCTCTCTCTCTCTCTACCCCTGTGTCTTCTTGAGTGAGTGCCCATTTATATCAGCCCACCAAAGGGGCAGGGACTCAACCCTGAGTCACACCCTACTGACATGGTCGAATCAAAGCCCTAATCTTCACAGGTAATTTAATCAAGACATGCCAGCTGAATCTAATGCATCAAAGGGTATCACACCCAGAGGAACAAACCAGTTTACAAACATAATCTCTCTTTGGGGGATTCATAAATAATCTCAAACTGCCACAGCAGGCATAATAATTTTTTTTTTTTTTTTTTTTTTTTTTTTTACCAGGAGGTACCGGGGATCGAACCCTGGTCTCTCCATATGGTAGACGGACGCCGAACCCTTTGAGCCACATCCGTTTCCCATAATAATTTTTTAAAAGGAGAAAAGTAATAAAAGGGACAAAGAAGATCATTTTATATTTAGCAAAAGGACAAGTCACAGCCCTCCCAGCTCAGCCCCAGAGTAGGCGTGTGGGCCGAGCTCCTGCGGTCCCACAGCCGGAATGCCAGAAGGGCTGTCCCTGAGGAACTTTCACCATTTGCTCTCCCTCTTTATGGGGTAGCAGGTGCTCAAAACAGAGGGCAGCAGTAAGAAGCTAAGCCCTGCCGACCTGTAGGCACTGTGGCTGCAGGACACCCAGGTCCATGGTAAGAAATTACCATTAGATTTGATCCAGATGGAGAAATGGGGCCCTCTGGAAACAACCCATTATCAGGGCCATTATCAGAGCAAGGAAGAGGCCAGGACCCGAATGGACCTTGGAGCCCAATGGACAGAAAATCTTTAACCAATCCTTAAAGTCCATGGAGCTTGTCGCTCCCAATGGAGAATATAGTTCCAAGTTTTGGGGGGAGATACCCCTGCAGGAAATACTGAGAGGTGGCTACAGGTCAGCTCCAGTTTGTCTGGCAGCATTGGGATGAACGAGTTCTCCAGAGCCAAGAAAGCAAATAAGAGGGGTGACTGGACCCAGGTTGGTCCTGTACTTGGGTGGTGGTGTCTTCAGGTGTCTTGGAGCTCTTACTCAGTGGTCAAACCCGTCTCTGACATCTTGTCTGAAAATGTCCATTGAGAACAGGCCTTGCAAGCTCTGGGCCAGGCTCAGCCTGTCTGCTACACACTACTGGACCGAAGTTACTTATCAGGTTTAGGGAACATCATTTTAAAAGTTACTTGTGTAGGGAAGCGGCTGTGGCTCAATCAGTAGGGCTCCCGTTTACCATATGGGAGGCCCCGGGTTCGGTTCCCGGGGCCTCCTGGTGAAGGCAAGCCCACCCGCACGGCGTGGTTGGCCGACCCAGCGAGCACAAGCAGCAAGGGGGGGATAAATGAATAAATAAATAAAATCTTTAAAAAAAATTTAAAAATAAATAAATAAATAAATAAAAGTTATTTGTGGGGGGCAGATGTGGCTCAAATGGTTGGGCATCCATTTCCCATATGGAGTGGGCCTGGGTTCGATCCCCAGGACCTCCGGTAAAATAAAGAAAAATATAGAAGGTGCATGGGTGTGCTGTCGGGCCCCGCAAGTGGGTGAGCTGCCAGGCCCTACCGAATCATGAAGCAAGATGATGACATAACAGGAGAGTGACAAGGGAGAGCTAAGGTTACATATGCTGAAAAACTAGGAACTGAGGTGGCACAGGTGGCAGAATGCCTCTCTCCCACATTGAAGTTTCCCAGGATCGAATCCTGGTGAAGACAGGAGGAGAAGGATGAGAGGAGGGGGCAGAAAACAGACACAGAGAATTGCCCAATGAATGGACACAAAAACAGCAAAAATGGGATGGGGGGTTAAAATGGATAAAAAAGTAAATTAAAAAAAAGTTACTTGTTGAACTCTTTAAGGTGATATTTTTATGTTGAGCAATTCTGGAATCAAGGATTGTAGAGGACTATTCTGTTACATTCCATTAGCAATAGCTACATGAAACTAGGACAGTGACATGAAAATAAAGGCCTTCATTATTTAAAAAAAAAAAAAAAAGACACATATGCAAACAATTATGAACTTGTATGAAACTAATAATTTGGGCTCAAAATTATAAGGTAAAATCAGACATAATTATAGGGAGACATTGACAAATCCACAATAAAAATGGGAAATGTTAAACCACTCTCATAGAAATTAATATGTTGAACAAAGGGGAAAAAAAAAAAAAAAAAACCCACCAGAATATAAAAGACAGAAATAACCTGATTAGCAAGTTGGATGGAGAGATATATAGAGAACATTGTGCATGGCAAAGATAGAAAAAATAAAATATTTATAACTAAAAGATAACAAAAGCATGGCCTATTAAAACTTGTGATATGCAGCTAAAGCAGGATTTAGAGGAAGATTTATAGTCTTGTATACATTTGTTAGAAAACAACAACAAAAAGTTTTGAAAATAAATGACCTTAATGTTCAATCTCTAGAAATCAGAAAAAGAACACCAGGGTAAACCTAAAGAAAGTGTAAGGAACAGACCCACAAAGATACAAGCAGAAATTAAAGCAATAGATACTTTTTTAAAAGAATTGACATGATTAAAAAAAAAAATTTTTTTTAAGCTGCTTCTTTGCAAATTCTGATCAAGGAGATAAGCCTTTGGCAAGACTGATCAGAAACCTTTGTTTCTTTATTAGATTAGGAGCTGAATTCAAGGCAAGGGGTTTTTCCTTTCTCTATTTGTGGCACCAAGCCACACTGGTAGGATTCAATCCCTGATGAAGGAGCGGGAAAGATCCTGTTCCTTCAGTGTTCCTTCAGTGCTCTGCAGCACGTGACTTTTTCACAAGGCGCTTGCTTTCCTTACCTCATTTGATGTTTGAATCAGCCCGGAGAAAAAAGGAAGCAGGGATTACTTTATGGATTTCTGTAGACCAGTTTGAAGATAGTGAGGAAACCGAGGCTTGGAGGACGCGTTACTTGCAAGGGTCAGAATCGGAACTAGCATCCAGGCATTTGAGGGCCAAGTCCAGCATTCCCTCCCGCAATCTCCCCACTTTTCCTGGAGACCAGGTCTGCCATCCCTGCCCACTGACCTTGAGAGCCAGGACCTCAGCCAGGCTCCACTGCCTGTACCTTCCCTAGCCTTAGCATGGTGCTGGCACCCACTTGAGGCTCAAAACATATTTGTTGAAAATAAATGACTGAAAATCATAAAAAAGCCTAACACAATAGTGTCCCTTCATCTGGCCTTAAAGTGTTAAGTTACAAGGCAGGGAAGTTTATGCTACATTCAGAAAGAATTCAACCCTAAATGATTCATTTATTATTTTTAAATAATATTTTTTTATTACAGAAATTGTGAACTTACAAAACAATCATGCACACGTGTAGAATTCTGATACAACAACCCTTCACCAACACCACCACACCATTGTGGAACATTTGTTACAGATTATGAGATAATATCATCAGACTATTACCACTATCTATGACGCACAGCATAACATGAGGTATATTTTTTCCATACCCCCCCTAATAACAGAATACATCTCTGACATTGATGCAAGAATATTACAGTATTGCTGTTAACTATAGTCCATAATTAATACATTACATTAATTGTATTTTTCTCATGCTTCTCCACATTCCCACCACCCTGTAATAGTGACGTACATCTGTTCTAGTTCACAGAAGGACATTCTTGCATTTGTACTATTAACGACAATTCTCACCCACCTCTGGGTTCACCTTGTTATTCAGTCCCTAGATTATTCTCTAGCTTTCTTTCAACTGGCATTTACATCCCTAGACTATCCCTTTCCACCACAATCCCACTTATAAACCAGCTACTACTCACTATAATGTGTTACCATCAACACTATCCATTTCCCCACTTTCCAGTCAAGTTAATTAAGACTTCTACATACAGTAAGCATCAGCACTCCTTTGCAGCCCTCCTCCTATCTCCTAATACTCTAGGTTTTAACTCCGTGTTTTAGTTCCTATTAGTGAGACTATGCAATATTTGTCCTTTCGTGTCTGGTTTGTTTCCCTTAGCATAATGTCTTCAATCGTTTATTATTTTTTAACGTGGTATTTTTTAAAAGCATTAGCTCAGCCACAGAGAAAAAGGAGCCATTCAAAGGGGCTCGCCTTTGCAGCAGGGAGGAGGTGGGAAGGGTGCTCCAGGCAGAAGAGCTGGGTGGGCGCCAGGTGACCTTCCCGGAGGAGCCCCCCTGCCTGGCGAGAGCGCCAGGAAACAACAGCCCCCCACCCCCCATCCCCGGTACCTGGACTGCCCTGCCCGCTCTGTGGGGCCTTCACACCCGCGCCCGGAGTTCCGGCCGTTCGCCCGCAGTCGCGGACGCCCCCAAAGGCTAATAATCAGCCTAGGGAGCCTTTCTAGGGACTCTGACTCTCGGCTCCTCTAAAGCTGCAGGGGGCGTTTTCTCCCAGAAGCTCTCGAAATTTAGCCTAAGTTTCACCTTCCCAAGCCCACTCATCTTCAAAAAATGCAGCCCAGCCCCGAAAGAGTTGAGCCAGTGTGTGTGTTTCGGGGGGGGGGGGCCCGGGGAGACCGCTCGAGTGACCGCGTCCACAAGGCCCGTTGTGGGGGCGCTCCGGGGCAGCCCCGGGGCGCGGCTCCTGCCTAGCACCGCCTACTGCGCCCAGGCTTTCCGGATCTTGCAGTTCCGTCCGCTGTTAAAATGCAAATAGAACCAGCAGCATTGTTGGCAACAGTCAAAAATAGGAAACAATTTAAATGTCCATCAGTAAGGAGCTAAATAATCAAAAATCCTCTCGCGCACAAGGGCGCATACTGTGTAGTCGTTGGAAAGAACCAGGCAGCTCCAGGAGCGTTTGCAAGGAAAGACTGTTTGAGATAACAGTGAGTTAAAAAATCATGTTCAGAAAAATACTACAACAGTGATTTGTAAACAATACATCTACCTGAATATACGCACATATTTACACACATACATAGCATGTGTATGCAGAAAGAGAGATCTGGAAGGACATGCCTAATAGTGAGCCCAGGTAAGGGAGTGTTAAGCAAAGAGAGAATATCAGTCATGTATTTTTGCTCCTTTACGAATATTTTACAATTACCATATATTCATATATTATGTGCATGACCCCACACCCACACACACACCCAGATGGCTCCCTCATCTGTTTGCTCCTTGTCTCTTTTTTTGTTTGTATGTCTGTTTTCTTTAGGAGGCAAGAACGGAACGGGGACATCCCATGTGGAAGGGGGGGGGCCCTCAACTGCTTAAGCCACATCTGTTCTCTGCTCGTTTTTTGTTTTTGTTTGTTGTCTGCTCCTTGTTTTACTCATTGTCTTGCTTGTTGCTTTTGCTCGCAGTCTGCTCGCTTTTTTTCCTCGTCTGCTGTTTTGCTCGTTGTCTGCTCATTGTTTTTTTGTGGGGTTTTTTGCTCTATGTCTGCTTGTTGTTTGTTTGTCTTCTTTAGGAGGCACCAGGAACCCAACCTGGGATCTCCCCTGTGGGAGGCAGGCCCACAACTGCTTGAGCCACATCCACTCCCCCTTGTGGGTGACTTTTTTAAAATAAAATTTTTTACAAGTTTTGAATTTACGGAAACTTTGCCAAGGTAGTACAGAGTTCCCATACACCCAGGTTTCCCCTATTATTAACATTTTACATTAGTATGGTGTATTTGTTACAATTAGTGAATAAGCATTAATATATTATAACCAACTACAATTCCATACTTTATTCAGATTTCCCGAGTTTTTGCCTACTGTATTTTTTCTCTTCCAGGAGCCCATCCAGAACACCCCAAAACATTTAGTTGTCATGCCCTCCACCCCATCCCCAAGGCTCCTCTTGGCTGTGACAGTTTTTCATACTTCCCTTGTTCTTGATGACTTTGACAGTTTTGAGAAGTATTGGTTAGGTATTTTGTATTTTGTAGAATGTCTCTCCATTGGGATTTGTCTGGTGTTTTTCTCATGATTAAACTAGAGTTATGTGTTCTTGAGAGGAGACCATGAGGTAAACAGCCATTCTCACTACATCCTTATCAAGGGTGCACTCTGTAGGACTTACCACTGTGGTGTTGACCTCGATCACCCGGCTGAGGTGGTTTTCAGGTTTCTCCACTCTCAAGTGGACTCTCTCCTTTTCCCCCACCAGACCCTTTGGAAGCAAGTCACTATGCACAGGCCACACTTAAGGAGTGGGGAGTTTTGCTCCATACTGTTGCGCGACCTTTTTAATGTTAAAAGTTTTCTTTACATTAAAGAGAGTCACTGAGAGCTGACAAGTGAATAGAGGGGGGGTTGATAAATCTCGCCTCCAGAAGGGCAAGCGCGGAGCGAGGCAGGACCGAGCGCAGATGGCGGAGAAGCAGCGCGGCGCCCACCTTCACGGGTTAGTTGTGTTCGGGCTCCGCCCGCGGGTACCAGACAGGCGGTGGCTGCCTCCTCTCGGCTCGCAGAGGAGGCTCCCCGCCCAGGTGGGGGGTTGGCCCTCACCTGGGGGCGGGGCTGCATCCAGGCCCCGCCCCCGGCGCACGCGGCTCCGCCCCTGGGCGCGTCGGGGCGGACGCGCCCGCGGACTTTTCCGCGGAACCGGCCCCTCCTTCCGCCTCGCCCGGACTGCGGCGCCCGCTGGCCCGAACGCCCTAGGGCTTCCGAGCGCCCCTGAGCGCCCCGAGGGCCCCGAGAGCGGGAGCGGCACTGAGCGGGAGGCGAATCCGAGACGCCGCGCACGGGACGCCCGCGGAGAGAGCCGCTCCTGAGCGCGTCCCCGTTCCCCTCTCGCGGCCTACGGGTCCCGTGGCGAGTGACCAGGTGAGTGAAGGTCTCCGCCTGCCTTGGGCGTTGGGGTCCGGCGGCTGCAGCCCACCGCGGGCCCCGCGGGCGAGGCCCGGGGCTGCCCGCGCCCCTCCGGGCCTGGCCCTGCGGTTTCCTGGTTTGCTTGGCGTGGGGGGAGGGGAGCGGTGGCCCGGGGGTGGGGGCGGTGCTGGCCGGGAGCGAGCTGCCGGGGCCTGGCTGTAGCTAGCTGCTCCTGCTTGATCGGCGGCAGAGTTGGGGGCTGGCCTCCCGGTGGGGTTGAGCGTGCACAGGCCGGGCCCGGGGGGACCAAAGCCACGTGATTGTGCGGCGCTGCTGGGGTCAGGGACTCAGTCGCGGCGGATGGGAGCTTAGTTCGATTTTGGGTCTCCTCGGGGGTTCCGACTGCGGCGGGGTGAAGCTGCGCTGTAGAAGCGACTGGCTTGTGTGGGGGATTGCGGGTGGCCCCAGCACCTCCGATCCAGCCGAGTTCTCGAGAATGTCTGTGCCCTTCCGGGCAAGGATTGTGCTGAGAGCGAGCAGGAACATTCCTTCGGAGAAGGAAGTAAGAAGTTTCCTGAACTGAACTTTCCTAAGTATTTGAGAGCAGGCGGATCCATCCCAGGTGAAGTGTTCACCTTCCCCGCCTTCCTCCCTTCTCCAACCGCGACCCCCAGTTTCAGGGAAAGATTCCCAGATCTCTCTCGCCCCGTGGGCTGCTGTTGTCCAGTTCAGCCTCAGGCCCTTGAAGACCCAAAAAGGTATAAGAAGCCAGGCTCTTTGGAGGAGAGAAGTTAAGCTAGCCAAGCCTGGCCCAAGCCGGGAACAGTCTGCGCAGGGGCATTTCTGCCCTGCCCCTCTAATCTGTGACGGTCCTTGTGAAGATTGGAGGCGCCCTGGGTATGGGTGGTACCCGGGCACACTGCTGCTTCTCCCCAGCCCTTGCTTTGCTGCCCTGACCTGGGCATAGCGAGGACCTCTGCCCTGCTTTTGCCACACAACAGGAACAAAAGTCTCCTAAGGCAGGGCCAGCCACCGCTGAGTCCAGGCACTGGACAAGCAGGGCCTGTGATCTTGCTCTCGGCCTAATTCGCTCTCACTGTGACCCTTCATTCCTTCCTTGCTTTATTTAGTCCCTTGTTGGGGCTTCCAGGGGGGTGAACCTGGCCTCTGATATCAAGACACTGTGCTGCGACGTTGTCTGTGCCAGGAGAGGCAGGGTGAGGTGCTAGGGGAGTTCTTTGCGCTGATGTTGGTTGCTCACGACCTCGGTCTCCTGTGCTACCTCCCTTATCTGTCCCTTCTGTCCTCTGGTCCTTGGTCTCCTCATCTGTAAAATGGGACAGTAAAAATACCTACCTTATAATGGTATTGTGAGGATTAAGTAAGTTAATATGTATTAACAGGGGGCGGATGTAGCTCAAATGGTTGGGCATCCGTCTCCCATATGGAGGAACCTGGGTTCGATCCCTGGGACCTCCTGGTAAAATTAAAAAATGAAAAATAAAATAAATAAATAAACACAAGACTACCTCAGATGTCATGGAGGAACATGTGAACAGAAGTCCCTGCCCTATTTGATCAAAACAAAAGAAAGCTAAAGTAATTCAAACAAACCAAACTTATTAAAAAAAAATATATATATATATATGTATGTATGTATTAACAATCATACAGCTCAGGCACAGGTGGTGACAGGTATGCCATACCTGTGTGTTCCAGATAGTGTCACCTACATTAGACATAAAGTGCTTACGTCAGGGACTGGCTGGTAAACAAATCATATGTAAGTATCAATGATCATATAATAATAATAGCTAATTACTTCCTGAAGGCCCGGCGGACTTGAACTGCCCTCCTGACCTTCCCCTCTGTCTTAGCTCATGCTGTTCCGCCCTCCTGGAATGTTTCTGCAAGGCCCAGCCCAAAGACGCCATCCGCCTGCGAACCTTCCAGGTGCCCAGGTGCCTACTCCCCACCAGGAAGGGAGGGGACATGGCTCCGAGCTCCCGCAGCCCTGCCCCTCCATTCCTTAGGCACTGGCCCACTTCTGCCTTGTGTTACATTTGTATGGCTCCGTGTCTCTGGAGGGTGGGAGCTGTTCCTTTTTCATCTCTTGGTATCTCACAGCAGCGAGGGTGGGCTTTGCTTAATGTGGGAGCTCAGGAAATGCTAGCTGAACAGAAGAGGCCAGCCAGGGAAGGAAAGCTGCAGAGACAGCTGGTGGTTAAGGTACCAGACCTTGAGGCTGGGTTTGGATAGGTAGAAAAAAAGGGGGGGGGGGGAACCCAGACGGGGGGGGAGGTGGGCATAGGAGCTAGTTTGGAGGCCAAGTAGGAGTCCAGTTTGACTTGTTTACTTAGCCAGGACAAGAGTGATAGAAAGGGTCCTTCCTAGACTGCAGTATTTGAAGGCCACTATCATTAGAGACACCCACCATGAGCTTGTGGTTTGGGGGGCATGGGCACTTTGGGATGTCTGGAGTGAGAGGAGAGCCAGAATAGGTTAGTTTGGGTTCTTCTTGGGAACTCAGTGCAGAAAAGAGAATAAGGAACCCAGTGTGGCCAGGAGGAAAATGTGGAAATGCAATCATGGAGCCCACTGTGCTGGATATGAGATGTTCAGAGGGCCCAGGACCTTTCAGGAGCTCTCTTTCCTCCTTGCCTCACCCATCTTGCATCTCTTCCTAGCTGTCATGTATCCCTGCTTAAGCCTGGAGTTTTCCCTAGCACTTGGTCCCATGGAAGGTTTGGGCAAGAGTCTGTGTATGGGTGAATTTCACAGTCACTCTCTAGTTGCTGTGGATTTTTCTTACAGCTCCCTCTGATCCATGGCCCCCAGAATATCAGGAATTTGAATGATATCCTGGATAGGAATGCTCTCAGGGGAACTGAAGAAACTGATATTTCTTTGGCAGGAACTTGTATTTTAAAAGGAATTCTTGAAATTCTTTGGCACTTCCTAATAGCCAATAAAATCATATCACATTAGGCTTGCTGACCCTAATCCCTCTAACCCTTGGTCTGGTAATCACACACTCTTTGGGAGGACCCTAAAAATACAGCCTTAACAGTGACTCAAACCACAAGTTGGTCTCGTCTGCACTGATGTGAGGAAGTCATGGAGCCGGGAGACAGAATTCCGGTCTGTTATGGGCAGCTGGGACAAGCCATTTAGCCACGCAGGGCCCCAGTGTTCTGGATGATAAAATGCCTATCTCACGTGGTGGTTTTGAGAGTCAGGTGAGAAGATGTTTGCAAGGGGGTTGGTGATGGCTATGTCGATATAGTGGTGTGTTCCTGCAAGGAATCAGGCTGGAGGTGGGGTATACAGGTAGTTTGACTCTGTGAGTTCTGTGTCTTGCTTTTCCAGGGGCTTGTACTCCTGAAGGTCCCACAGCCTGAGAGAACAGAACAGGGGGGAGTCACTTCTGAAATTGAGAGGGAAATCAGGTGCCCCTTGCCTCTCCCACCTGGGGCATGGGGAGAGGCTGGCCTCAGGGACAGTGAGGTGAGAGAAATTTCAGTGAGGGGAAACTTAGGGAGGCAGAGGGAGCATGTGGCAAATAAAACTGAGTAAGTGGCATCTCTGGGGGGTCTGGATGGGGAGGGCAGGGTGCAGGTGTGTCCACCAAAAAGGTCATGACTATATTTAGGAAGTGAGTGACAAGGCATGTGGGTCCCCACTGTTTGCCTAGCCCTGTGCCGTGTGCAGGAAAGAGAGGCCTCCCCCACGCACCCTAGGCTTGTACCCCTGGATGTCCTTGAGATGGGGGGCCCTGGAAGGAACCCAAGTTTGGAGGGTGGAGAGGATCATGGATTCAGTTTTGGACACGTGTTTGAGGGGCCTCAGAGAGGGCAAGTAGGTGTGGGCAAGTGGGCCTGGAGCTCAGGAGAGGTCTGGGCTAGAGAGACGTTTTTGTCTAGGTTCGATTTGAAGCCAGGGGTGTGGTAAGATCGAGGAACTCTCCTGAAAGAGCTAAGTAAAGGATGAGGAGCCTACAAAGGAGGCAGAAGAAAAGCAGCCTGCGAGGTGGGAGGAAAGCCCACAGGGCTGCATCCCAGAAGCCAGGCTGCTTCCATAGCGATGAGTGGTCAGTGGTGGCCATTGCTGCTGTGGTAAGCGACGTGGAGGTTTGGCCACCTTGGCTGGTAGAATGAAGGGGGCAGAGTCAGACTGGAAGAGTGGAAAAAGTAGTGGGCGATAAGGATCTGGGGTTACCAGGAAGAGACAAGGCTTTGAAGGGGAGGAGAAATACTAGGTGGTAGCTAGAGGACATGTAGAGGTGTTTGTTCTGTTTACCTCATCCCAGCCTCCTTCTCCAGTTCTACCCAGAGGTTAGCGTTGGGCCACAGCTGGGGAATCCCTCCCTCTTTCTCTCCAGAAATGGATTCATGCTGTACTCGTTACATGTTTTTGACTTAATTTATCACACATATCTCTCCAGGTCATAACAGCTCTGGCATGTACTAGAGTACCAGTGTACCATAATTTATTCAACTTTTCCCTTATTAATGGGGGTTGAGATTGTTTATCATTTTTAGTGACTTCAGAGTTGGAGTAAACAACCTATGAGGTTCCTGATTGTAATGTCTTTAAGTGTGTTTATTTAGGAAACATTTGACACTTTTTTTAATATTTAAGTTTTCCAAATCAGAGACAGATTACAGGTCTCCTATTATGCTTTTTATTACATATTATGAATGGGATTCAACTGGACACTGTTCGATTTTTTTTAATTATGTTTTTTGTATCCCTTCTACTTTTAACTTCTAAATTGATTAATTTATTTTTAGTCGTTTAAAAATTAATAAAAATATATGCTGCTTGGGCTCGCTGGGTCAGCTAACCATGCCGTGCGGGCGGGCCTGCCTTCACCAGGAGGCCCCAGGAACCGAACCCGGGGGCCCCCATATGGTAAACGGGAGCCCTACTGATTGAGCCACAGCCGCTTCCCTCCATTACTTTCTAATCATTGTGTAAAGTATTTTTGTTCTTTGATCCAGGGATTATTTAGAAGATGGGGTTCTGAATTACTGAGTAGATGTTTTTTTTTTTTGGAGGTGATCATATTTTATTTATTGTTGACTGCTACTCTTATTGGCTTATGATTATTCATGGGATCTGCAAAATCTCTGCTTAACTGACTGAAATGAGATTTTCTTTGTGGCCAACTATATGAAAATGTTTCATGGACATGGAAGAATATTCTTTGTGGAGCACGGTCTTTAGCAATCTGTCTTAAATTGAGCTTGCCCTATATATACTTGCTTATTGCACTGGTAAATTATGAGAGCCATATTAAAAACTCACACTTTTTTTTTTTTTTCAAATCAAGTTCTACTTATAGGAGTTTCAGCTTTATAAATTTGGTTTTCATCTTTGGTGTATACTGGTTTATCAAGTTTATCTTTGGGGATTGTCCCTTTTGTCATTTGTTGCTCATTTAACGCTTTTAGACTTAACTTCCACATTTTATGTGTTTCAGGGGAATATATGGCCAAGGATCAGGGAGAATCTCTTCTCCTTCATGGTTCTAAATTAATAAATAAGTGCATTTAATAAGTTGCTGAGTGAAAGGTACAGAAATTTAGAGACAGGTATCAGTGAAAAAGATGTTTAAGCCCAGCCCCTTTATTTTCACTTCAGGCTCACACTGAGCAGCCAGTGCTTCCGTCTCCCCTACCTGTTCCCAGGTAAGCGTCCTCTCCTGGGTGGTCCATTGAGAGCCAGGAGGTTAGGAACAGGTGCTGGGTAAATGAGATTTGCCTGCAAACCCCAGGAAGGCGGCTGGGGCATCACTTCTCTCCCTTTGTGGTTACTCTCCCCTTCCTTTAGGTCCAAGTAGGTGATGACTTGTAAGTACACATTTTCCTTCCTCATTTGAGGCAGCACCCACTTTCTCTCTTTTCCAGCACGTATAGTACAGAGGAGTTAGCGCACAAAAACTTCCCGGGCCCAAACGTAAGGCGTAAAGACCTGGGAGAATCTTACGCTCTTTTCTCTGCCTGTGTTTTAAACTATCTCAAGGGACTGGGAAGGCCTAAGCCTCATTGTATCATAAGTGAGTAGTTTTCCAAGTCCTGTGTTTACAGATAAAGGCAAATGGCTGGGAAAAACCCTCAACCTGCCGAGGCAGGGTTATTGAAATGATGTATTTTTAATACTAATATTTCCACTTCTGATTTTTCTTTGCATTTACCTGGCATGTCTTTGCCCAATCCTTAATTTTTAACCTTTCTTTCTCATTTAAACAAAAATGTTTCCTTTTTAGTAAGCACATGGCTATAGGGGCTGTGGGTGTAGAAAGAGATGGCAGAAGGCAACAAGAGCAACAAACTCGATTTGGTGCTTTCTATCTTAGAGGCATTCAGGCTGTTCTCGTGCTGGATAGACCTGAGTTTAATCCTTTTACCTTTTAGGTTTATTATTTATTATACTTTGATGTTATGTCTTTTCTTTCATTATTTTTGCTGATTTGGTTAAGCATCTCATCCTCCCCCTTTCCCACCTCACTTGTATTAGGATACAGGTTTGGGCACAGAATTAAAGAGGAGCCTCTCTCTCTCTCTCTGTCTCCAGAAATAGGAGTCCCAGGTTCACAGGTGTCTGCCCTACGAGGTTGTCTGGGCACCCAGGCTCTTGTGTGCTGCTCCCAGCCTTCTTGGAGCCGTGGTTCTCAGACTTCAGCAGGTATAAGAACCACCAGGGAGGCTTGTTAAATCTCATACTCCTGGACCTCAACCTTGAAGATTCTGATTTAGGAGCCCTGCGGTGGGGCCTGGGAATTTAATTTCTAACAGGCACCTAGGATGTGCTGCTGCTGCCAGCATGGGGGCCACACTTTGGGCAGCACACCTCTAGGGTCCTTTCCTCACGTGCCTGGTCCATGACAGCTCACTTTCACATCCATGGGATAGGGCCGTGCCCGAGTGCCAGGGAGGCTGGGAAACATAGTCTTTTTTTTTTCAAAATCAGGAGGTTTCATGTAAATATTTGGATATCAGATTTCTCTAAAAATCAGGACTCATAGCCCCATGGTACCACCTCCTGGGTGGGAAACATAGTCTTGATTTAGGGTTGCTCCGAGCCAGCTTAGAGTAAGTTATGTATTACTAAAGCAAGAGGGGACAGATGGATACAGGAGGACAACCAGAAGTTTCTGGAACACCACCCACTGCTCACCTTAATTTGAAACTGTTCCCATGCTTGCCATTAGCTATTTCACTTAATTAAGCCAGTGTTCTTGGATTAGGAAGGGAAACCAGCAGGTGTTGCAAAAAAGGCAGCCTCTGTTCCTGTGGGCTGGTGAATAAGCTGGCAAGCTGCTGCTGCGTTGGTGACACTCGTGAGAGCCATCGCTGCTTCCAGACTATTCCTAGTAGTTTGGGCTCAGAGCTACACACACTGCCCTCCCAATCTTCCATGCCCCCTGGGATTAGGAGTGGGGGTGCCCTTCCAAGACCCTACTTTGGGATGGGCAGTAACTGCAGCAGTGCCTTCTTCTAACTCACTCTCCCCACCATGAAGTAATTACATGTAGGTGACTATTTCCAGGAGAGTTTGGAGGCAGAGACCATATGAACTCTGAACCGAGCTGGGGCTGATGGTCAGTGTGGTTTCCTTTTTTTTTTTTTTAACAAATAAATTTTATTGGTACATATTAATAAAGCATATAACTCATCCAAAATGTACAATCAGTGGTATTTGGTATACATTGATCACTTCAATCATTACTAGAGCATTTCCATTATTTCAATAATGAGAATAAACAAAAAACACACAAGTAAAGAGAATTCTTCACCTCTCAGTCTCTCTCTGTTTCCCCTGCTGTACAGTGCGGTTTCTGATACCCTGGAGAGGGGTCATAGCAGCTGCTGCCAACACTCTTGCTCTCCACTGTCATTGTCATCTCACAGGGAGAAGAGCCAATGTCACAGAGGCTTTCTACATGGCCTAGTAATATAGGAAATTATTTGGGAGGCAGCAGTCACTTTCTTATTCTGTCTTTCCCAGGCTAATCTTTACATTTCCCAAGTTCAGTCTCTAGCCGAGGAGGTGGGATGGAACCCAGATGTGTGCTGAGTGGCTGGCAAGCCAGCCTGGGCCACCAGCCAGCCTTGAGACCTAGGTAGGCCCCTCTGCTCTCTAAGAGGTGTCTTTCAGGACCTGCTGGCTCAAGTTCAGCCTCTGGGCCAGGTCCTAGACCCTGCCCCTGTTTCCACACACCAGCCTGCTTTTCCTGGAATTTCTCTGGTGGGGCAGCCCCAGGTGCCAGCCCTTGGATGGCAGAGTCAGAGGCACAGCCTGGCCAATGATTGACATGGACTCCGGTTATTTTTAATCCATGGCATGTGGGTGGGGAATTGAATGTTTAATGTGCACCTTTGTTTAGGGCCTGGGAAAATTAAGGTCAAGGCTGGTGGAGTGCTGTCCTGGGGCTCTTTCGCTTGCTTCTGTGACTTAATGGTCCCTGTGACTCAGACCTCTGAGGTAAGCCGGTGTCCCACAAGGGCAGAGTACAGGGGCTCTTGTCTTCCCTGGCCCAGCAGAGTTTGGGGTATTCACACTTCTCTTATCACTTAAGGTTCTGCCTTGAGGAGGGAGAGGGCAATGTCCTAGATGTATTCTCTTCGTGCCCAGAATTCCTGGAGCCTCTGTACCAAAGAGGCCCTTGGAGCAGGTGCCATACAGGGTGTGGAAGTTAGGCTTTACTGATGTGCCTATGTTGAGGCCTCCTGAAAGAGGTGGGGCTCCATCTGGCTCAAAGGGTGGCCAAGACTAATTTAGGCTTCCGGAGGCATAAAGAAGATAGAAGGACAGACCAAGTAGAGGAAACCTCTGAGCAGAAGTCCCGAAGGCAGGAGAAGGCCGAGGTAAAGGCCTGACTGAGCTACAGACGTGCGTTTCCCGTGTTCTTTCCATCCCACGTCTACCTGGGAGGACTTCCCATTTCCTTGCTGTTCTGCCATGGCACAGTGTAACTCTTGGCCTGGTGCCCCTCGGCAGAGCTTGGCATTGCTGCTGCGTGGGGCCAGCCCCGTCCCCGAGGCCCAAAAGAGAATCTCCACCTCCACTGTGATCTGTAGGTTTTGACAGGGATTCCCTTTACCTCTGGGGTCTACTGGGGCCATGCATGGCTGACTGGGGATTGGTATCACCATGGGAAGAGCAGCCCTTGATAGCTGCTGTTTGAAGAAGAGGTTTCCTAGGGCTTCTGAGCGCGACAGGAGTGCCTCAGTCATTTGGAGCTGGAATAGACACGCTCTCAAGTCTTTCAGGTTTGAAGGGGCAGAGCCTTCCCAAAGCTTTTTTTTTTTTTTTTTTTTTAATTCATTTTTATTGTAACACATATACAACACAAAATTTCCCGTTTTAACTGCTTTCAAGTGTTTCATTCAGTGACACTAATTCAGGATATTGTGCTTTCATCTCTACCATCCATTACTAAACTTTTTCATCACCCCAAGCAGAAACTCTGTGCCCATTAACCCAAAGTAGTTTAAACAGGCCTTGAGGACTGGGTGGTGGGAGTGTCAGGGCCCCCTGCTGGAGGCTAAGCAGGCCTTTAGACTTGATTATTCTCTATCCCTCTTCCTCCACTCTGTTGTGAGAGAAGGGTCTGACATACTTTCATGTGGAAGTAAGATGGCAAATCACATCCTAACCAGAAGGTCCCTGGGGAGCATCTGGTCCTGTCATTACAAATGCAGGTGCCTATAGGACCGTCCAGTGGGGACAATAGGCCACTGAAGCAGGCACACCCTGGCTCTGAAGAGGGCAGCTGCTACCAGCCCTAGCTGAGTGTCACCATGCAAAAATGTAGGACCTTCGTTGCCAGATCTCCTGTTTTTCCATTTTTTAAAAACAAATAGGCCAAGAGTGTATCTTTTGCATGCCCTCCACTTCCCTCCTCTGATGAAATAAATGTGAACTACAAAACCTTCATGGTGTTACAGGTTGTGGGAAGCACAAAACCCCTGACCCCTGGCAGGTTCACTCTCTTAATAGGTGAGGTAGAGAGAGGCCCAGGAGAGGCACAGGTATGCCAAGGCACATCAGAGAGAAGCCAGTTTTCTGGACACTCCTCTTAATACCCAAGGAATGAATTTCCTGAATTCTCGTCTTCTTCCCCCCTCTTCCTGGTTGACTCTTGCACATGGTTGTATGTATTTCCCTATAACTGCTGTATTGTGATTATCTCCCCAGCTTGAGGGAAAAACTGGTGCAAGCCAGGGCTTTGTGATTTTCCTCCTCTGTCCCCAGGGATCCCAGCTGTGGGTGCCTAGGTGAAAATACCTGGAAGCTGATGTAACTTAAGCTCCAGGCCCCCCACTCACACAGCCCTTCCAAGGCTCTGGGAGGGGTCCTAGCAATGAGTCCTCAAAGTCTTGGGGTTTTGTCAAATTTGCAAAAAAAGTAAGATATAGAGATACCAAACACTTCAAAACTTCCACAACCACTTCTGACATCAACTGCAAGTAATACTGCTGCAACTGAATCAATTCAATTCTGACTCTACCCACCCAGAGTTCTGCCAGACCCTATAGATTCAGGGTGATCCTTGGCAAGATGGACCTTCAGACACCAGTAGCAAGTTTGGGGGCCCAGGCCATCTGTACTTCTGACCAGATGGCTTACAGATTCAGGGATTCTCACCACCCCCTCGGGTTTGACAATTCACTAGAGTGACTCACTGAAAACTCTTATGATTATAGCTTTATTATAGTAGAAGGAAACAAATAAGAAGCCCAAAGTAAAGACACGTAGGGCCAGATCTGGGAGGTCTCAAACGCAAGCTTCTATGTCCTCTCCACGTGGAGCCAGAACACGTCACCCTCCCAACACAGAATTGGTGTCCACATGGTTGAACGCAATCTGCAGCCCCTCTTCCTAGAGGCCAGAGAGGTGGGCTGAAAAGACATGGCTCAAAACCCCAACCCCCTAATCACATGGCTGGTCTCTCTGATGTGGCCAGCACCCACCCTAAGACTGCAGGTGTGGCTGGCCCACCCTGGAGCCTGGAAGCTTAAGAACTTAAAATAAAATATATAAACTTTATCTATCTATAATAAAAGTTATTCCTGTCAAGGGAAACCAAAGATTCCAGAACTGGGGACAAAGACCAGCCAAGTTTTCCATTACACTAGGAATCTGTTTTGCATTCCTTTCCTTACAGAGGGTCCCTAAAACTGTATAAGCTTCAGTCCCCACAAAATCTAGACCTACCCTTAGATATAAAGGTAAAAAAACCCAGTGACTGGCTGGGATAAAAGTGACCCTGGAAGCAAAGGTTTTTTTTTGTTTGTTTTTTGTTTTTTAATTAATTTTAGTTTTTATCCAAGAAATACCTGTTCATTTTTATTCAGAAAGTTCAATACTGTAGTTCAACTGTGCTGCTAATACTCTATTTCTTATAAAGTTAGGTGAAAGGTACATGGGTGCTTGTTTTAGTCTTATGCTTTATAACTCATGTAAGTTGGATTTATTGCTATGTTATAAAAATATTTCAAAATAAAAAATGGGAGAAATCAAATAAGTTTCCGAAAGGCTTATAGTGAAACCAGCAGTCCCCGACATACCCCAGCTCTTTGTCCCCAGTTAGCCGTTTTTAAAACTACCTCCTTTATTTTACTTTTTTAAAGATTGAGAGGTGCTCAATCTCCTGCGCCACCCCAGCTCCCTGGTCTGCTGCATCTCTTATTGTCTCTCCTCTGTGTCTCTTTTTCTTGCATCATCTTGCTGCCCAGTTTTCCACTCAGACCAGCTCTCCTGTGCAGGCGAGTACTCCACGTGGGCCAGCCCTCTGAACGGGCCAGCTTGCCTTCACCAGAAGGCCCTGGGAACCGAACCCTGGACCTCCCATATGGTAGATGGGAATCCAATTGCTAGAGCCACATCTGCTTCCCAGTCTCCTTTAAATAATAGGTTTATATTGCTGTTTCTTAAGTCATCAATTTAGACATTAGATGTTGACTTCCTGCCCTGTAAGGAATCAATAAATGTGCTAATAGCTAATACTTGCATTAGTATGACTGTAATAAGATGGTTCATTGTTGTGACAAGTCACTCACCCTGGTCCCACACTCAGAACGCTCTTTCATGTTCCATTATGTCTGACATAGATATTTTCCCCTTTACTTGTCCTGTTCTTCTGTGTATCTATTGCTCAGAACTGGGCTGGTCATTCCCCAGGCCTGCTGCTTAGCTGTCATCCTGGCCCTTTCTTTCTTTTGTGCTAGATTCCCCCTGCTACAGGATCCCATACATTTCTTTTCTTTATTTTATTTGTTGACTTTCTCATTCTGCTGGAATCCTCCAAAAGCATCCTAAGAAGAATGTGTGAGAGGTAGGGGTTGGTTGTGGTGGTTGTTGTTTGAGTCCTTATATGAAATCTTTATTCCATCAATCAGTGGATAATTTAGCTGGCTATAGAACTATAAACTGAAAATAATTTGCATTCAGAATTTTGAAGGCATTTTTCTCTTGCTGTTTAGTTTCCAATGTAGCTGTTGTGTGCAGTGTCATGCCAATTCCCAATCCTTTTTACATGACTTTTTTTCCTTTTTTCTGAAAAGTTTCAATGTCTCTTTTCTTTGTCCCTGGTGTTCTAAATCTCAGTGATACACTTTACTGTTGATCTGTTTTTCAGTCATTGGACTGCCAGATAGCCTTTTCAATAGAGAAACTTATTTTTTTCAGTGTTGAAAAGTGTTTCTGTGTTATAACATAATTTTCTTGCCTCTGTTACTTCTTTCTGGAATTCCTTTTAGATAGATATTGAACTCCTATATCTTTTCATTAAAAAAAAAATTTTTTTTTTTTTTCACAGTGGCTTATATATAACATAACATTTGCCATTTTAACCATTTTCCAGTACACAGGTAGTGGTGTTGATTACATTCACAATGTTGTGCTGCCATCACCACCATCTATTCCCAAAACTTTTCATCACCCCAAACAGCAGCTCTGTATTCGTTAATGCTAGAGCATTAACTCTCTGTTCCCCACCTCCACCCTTTCATTTTCTTCTCTTTTGTCATTCCTTTTTCTTTTATGGATCTTCTTGATTTGATTTTCTGATGTTTCTGTTTGACTTTTATTTTGTTGTTTTTTATTTTGTTTTGTTTTCTTTCAGTTTTTTAATTTTTGTTTCTTTTTTTGCTTTTTGTTTAACTTTTAATTTCAGCCCTTGTTTTCAATTTTCAGACACTTTCCTATTTTCTAAATGTCCATTTCTAGAGCATCTTCTTGTTTCATGAATGCAATCTTTTCTTATGTCTCTGAAGATACTAATTATATTTTTTTCTTTCAGTTCTCAGCATTGTCTGTTTCCTCTGGTTTATTTTCCTCTGTTGGCTTCGATTTCGTCTTTTCTTGTTGGAGACTTTCCTCAGATGTTCTATGAATCTTTGCTATCTGTTTATATTGAAGAGATGGATACTCAAATGCTGGTTGGAAGCTCTCAGTCCATGCAGGTGGCAGTGGGAGGGGATCAGGATTTTATCAAATCTCTTACCTGCTGGTGTGCTTCCTGGAAAGCTCATATCATTCCCAAAGCTTGGACCCTAGTTTTCCCAGTGGACCAGCATTTGCCTCATGCAGCAAGCCTCGCTTGAACTCCCACTGGCTGCAGAGTCCTGTGATGAAGGAACAAAAAGTCATCTTAGAGAAATAGGTCTGAGTCCTCCAGACATGTTGAGAATAGTAAACTTTTGCTCCTGCCCTGCCCTTGGGGCCATGAGCTCTAGGCTTGGGACCAGGAGATGGGTTTTCTGAGCCAGCCTTGTTATGATCTAGCTGTGTCACTTTGAAGGTTACTTCTCCCTCTGGTTGTCAGTTTCCCCATTTCTGAGATGAGGTGGGGTGGGGGATGGGAATGAACCAGGTATCTTTAGCGGGCTGAGTGACATCTTTAGGGGTATCTAGTTACATGAGCCTGGCCAATTGGGAGGCATTTGCCCTGCTGCTCAGCTCAGTGGGCAGCTGACCTCTCTTCCTCAAAGATTTGCATCTGCTCAGCCAGATGGCAGGCTGGGTGGGTGTGTCTCACCTGGCCACTCAGACCCACTTGGCAGCCCCAGGTCTTACCATGGTGACTCATGTTGACTGATAATACAAGCAAACCTTTGAGCTCTTATTCCCAGACATGCAAGGTAGGTGGGCACTTTGCCCCTCCTTTCATTGTTGGAGTGATTTTTCTTGGTCTTGGGGGTTTATCGCTCCCCTCAAAGAAAGCTTGCTGAGCTAGGCAGACTTGTGCATGGATCTCTAATGCAAAGAGAGGAGAAGCCTTTTCAAAGAGACAACCATGGAAGGTTCTGGAGGGAAGGAGCTTGTTGCCATAACAAATTACCACAAACTTAGTGGCTTAAAATAACAAAAACTTGTCTTACAGCTCTTAGGCAGAAGTCTGACCAGGGTCTTACTGGGCTAACATCAAAGTGTCGGCAGGGCTGGTTCCTTTCTGAAGGCTTCTAGAGGAGAATCTGTTTCCTTGCCTTTTCCAGCTTCTAAAGACTGTCTGCCTTCCTTGGCTTGTGGCCCCCTTTCTCCTCAGCTTTCCCTCTCATGCTTTGAATCCCTCCTCCTCACTCTTCCTTTTCATTCTTAACCCAGCTGGGAAATCTTCTCTGCTTTTAAGGACGTTTGTGATTAATTGGGCCCACCTGGATAGTCGAGGCTCATTTCCCATCTCAACCTCCTTGACATCACATCTGCAAAGTCCCTTTTGCCACGTAAGATGACATATTCTGACATAGTCACAGGTTCCGGGGACTCGGACGTGGTCATCTTTGGGAGGCCATTAGTCTGCCTGCCACAGTGATAGTGCAACACATGGCACTGTCTGCTCAGGATATTTCTGAAGGACTTAATCAAGGAACCTGATGGTGCTTAGTCTCGGGTTTTGAATAACCCTCCACTCTACCCCATCCTTTTCCCAGCGTCGTCCTGAGGCCCACTGTGGCCCTACCCCTTGGCTGGGTACTCCCCTCGCTGCGTGGGCTGGACATCTGGTAGGTGGCTACCAGGTGTGTGTCCAGGATCTTTGATCCTTCTTCCTCAAAGCCTGTTCTCTTTGGCCCTTGGGAGAGCAACACGGGGCGAGTTGGTCACAGGGTGAGGCTAGCTGTCCCTAATTTAGAGCTCTTTCTGTTCATTCTCTGATTCCATCCTTTCAGGAACTCGGAAGCAGGTTGGGCGAGTTGTGTCTTTACAGACTACAGGGAGGTTTAGAGAGGCCCACAGAAGGCCATACAGCAAGTGGAGTTAGAACCCAGACCCTGGCCCCCAGGCTAATGCTTCTTAGGGAGAGAGTTAAAATTAACTGAGCACCTACTATATGCTAAAAACCTACATGGCAGATAGATTTATGAGTCCTCACAACCACACAGTAAGATGAATGTCTTCTCCCCTTTCCACAGTGAGTCTAAAGGCTCAGAGAGGTCAAGCAATATCCCCAGGATCACTCAGCTGACAAGTGGTAGAGCTAGGATTGGAATCATTGTCATCGGGCTCCAAATCCTCTGCAGTCTGCTGCCCCAGTTCTCCAGCAGCAGTGTTAGCAGATGACTTAGAGCTGTGTGGGCCGTAAGTCAAATTTGTGCAGCGGAGCCGCGAAGTCTCTTGTGACTGTCCTGTGATGTTTGTGATTCTGGATAAGGGAGTGTGGGCCATGCAGAGATGGGGGGGCTGGTTTAGAGCGTGGGAGAGAGAGTAATTGGGGGTGGTAGAAGAACCTGCCAAGAATCTGGGGTTAGACTTTGTGAAACCGAGTGTTGGTGGTGCACAGGCTGTGTGACCTGCGATGAGCTGTGCAGCTTCCCCTTTTCTCACCCTGTTGGGGTGGGGCAAAGTAGAGAAGGAGCTGACCAGGTTCCCTTCCTGGAGCCATTTAAAGGGTTGTATCGCACAGACTGTAGCTGTTCTCGGGCTTGGAATGTGGTGCCATCCCTGTGGGCCGAGGTGATCTGGGAGAAAGCGCTTTGCAGAGAATGGAGGATTTGGAACTGAGGGGGGGCAGGACAGGGATGGCTCAAAACCCTGCTAGGACTTGTGCTGGCGTTAACTTCGGCCCTCCACGGTGGTTCCGCCGGTCCTGCCTGCTTTGTTTCTCAGCTGCTTCCTGGAGGAGCCCCTTCTGACCAGCTGGTGTGCCTGGGAGCAGGCTCCCTCCTGGAGAAGGAGTAAAAGGAGGACAGACCTGTCTCTCCTCGTCTGAACTGTGCTTTGAAACACAACTTAGGGTTTTCTCTTTCTGGGCGTGTGTGTTTCCTTGGGTCCTGCCTGCACCTCAGAGTAAGGATTCGGTGGCGGGTGCTTTTACTCTTGCTGCTGCCACGTCTGTCACAGGAACCTCAGCAGCGGCAAGAACTGTCTTGAGCCCCTACCTCATTCTGGACATGGGGTCGTCCAGATCTTGACCCCACCTCTGTGTTCATTCTCTCCACTCCTCAGTGTTGGCCTCTCTGGGAGCCTGTTTGGTGTGGTCTGGTCTCAAAGGGGTCCGCTTTCCACATGAGGAAGGGGAACCCAGGGCTGCGGGGGAGCTGGGTGGAGGCCCCGCATGGATCCCTGTGCTCACGCAGAGCTGTGGGTGGAAAGTGATTTCCTCCTAACTCAGTGTCTCTGTTAAAAGGGCCTGGTCTAGAAAGGCAGCTGACAGGGTTTCCCTCAGTGCCAGGGCTTGGAGTGAAGGTTCTGAGAACAGGCTCCCGGGGCCCTTGCCTTCGTGGTCCTTCCTCAGGGCAGGTTTCTTCTTTCAGGCCTTCTCAGAGGCACGTACCACATGCCCCCCTCCCCCGACCTCCTCCCACCTCAGCTTCTTGCCTCTGCTGCCTCCCCTGTGCAGAGGGGATGGAAGGAACACATTGTCAGTTTCCTGTTTGTGGTTTCCTCCTTTCGGGACCTGGAAAATCCAACCCAGCCATTAGCAGGGCCCACTGCTACAGGGCTGGCTTTGTTTGGAATAGGGAAATGGCAGATTGCACTCTGCCCCTTCCATAATTTGCCCACCATACTGTCCTGACTCTGCCCTCTGTGTTGCACCCCCACCCCCACCCCCTCACCCCACGTTTCTCATCCTGTGTGTAATTTATTAGATGACCAAGGGCCCTCGGGGACCCTGTAATTCTGTTTGCTATTTTGTATGTGGGGAAACTGATAGGAGAGGTTAAATGAGAGCAAATCTTTATATAGGAATATAATGCGTCTGGTGTTCTTTCAAGTACTTTATGTACATGAACTCATTTAACCCTTAAAACAAACTGGCAAGATTGGTAGTAAACTGTTACTATCCCCATCTTACAGATGTGGAAGACTGAGGCCCAGAAAGGTAAAGTAACCTGCCCAAGACCATACAGCTAGTGTACCAATCAAAGCAGAACTGGGCTTTGAAACTGGGCAGTCTGGCTTCAGAGTCCATGCTCTTCCCCCACCTTCCACCTCCTTCAGTGAAGAACCTGGGATTACACAGTGAAATCCTGATTCCTAATCCTGTACATACCCATATTCCTCAAGCTTCGATCCTTGAAATACTACTGTCCTGGGGCCAGTGGGCTCTGTGAAGTATAGCCTAGTGGTGAAAGTCTTGGGCTTTGGAGCCTGACTACCTGGGTTTGAAATCCTGGCTCGGCCACTTACAAGCCATAACCCTGGGCAAATCACATATTTTTTCTATTCCCTCAGTTTTCTCATCTCTAACGAGGGGATAATAATTTTAGTATTTGTCTCATTGGTTTGTTGTAAAGTTAAATCCCATGTGAAGCACTTGGCAAAGTGCCTGGCACATAAATTTTCATTATATCTTAGCTATTGTCATTAGATGTTTGGAAGATTTGGTAATAAATAAAGGTAGCAGACTCCTTTGTGCTCTTGTGAATTGGTGCTTTCCTGGAACGGGAGGTATATAGCAGGCAGCGTTTTTCAAACTTTTTGGAAAAAATTTGGGCTACCTCACTTTGGGCCTTCTGACTTAGTGGCCCTAGGGGATGGGGTTCAGGCCTTACTCAGGGTGTGTTGCCTCCCCCTCTCCTGCCCAGTGACCCCAGAGGAATGCCCAGCCCTCCCAGGGCCGTGCGCAGAGGCCAGCAGCTGCTCACACTGGTGAGGGTTCCATAAATTTTAATCTCCCCAAACGGTGTGGGGAGGTACAGCAGATAGGAATGTGGATGGTTACACCTGAGCCGGCTCGAAACTAGGTTTGTACTGGAGTGAGCAGAGTTTTCAGATAGGCAAATAAACTTCTTTTCTGTTTTTTAAAAAATTATACATACATATGAACCCACATAAACTGTATTTATGTATATATTTTTATATGTGTATATATAATTTTGGTCTTGAATTATACATTAGAAACCGCTCAGTGGTGACTTTCAAATAGGGGGGTTAAGTGCAGAGAGACTTTGCCTTTTTACTTTGTGCCTTTCTGTTTGAATTTTCCTATGGTGTACTTGCATTCCTTTTGTTTTTAAAAAATAGATCATCAGGGATTATCTGAGCTGTGTGGTTTAAAGGATGCATTTACATTTTTGTATAGAAACAGATTAAGGGTTTAATATTAAACTGATACCCAAGGGAAGTGGCTGTAGCTCAAGTAGTTGAGCGCCTGCTTCCCATGTACAGGGTCCCGAGTTTGATCCCTGCTACCTCCTAAAAACAAACAAAGAAGCGAATGCTCATTGGGGAGCAGATATAGTTCATTGGTTGAGAGTGCCTGCTTCCCATGTACAAGGTCCTGGGTTCAAAGCCCAGTACCTCCTAAAAACAAAACAAAACAAAACAAAAAACAAATACTGAAAAAGGAATAAATTCTGATTCATGCTACAACATGGATGGACCTTAACAACATCAGGTTGAGTGAAATAAGTCCCTCACAAAAAGACAAATATTGTATGATTCCACTTACATGAAATACCAAGAGTAAGCAAATATGTAGAGACACAAAGTGGATTACTGGTTTCCAGGGGCTGGGGAGTGAGGAAAATGGGAATTTATTCCTTGATGGGTACAGAGTTTCTGTTTGGGATGATGGAAACATTCTGGTAATGGCTGGTGGTGATGGTAGCACAACACTAAGTGTAATTAATGCCACTGAATTTTACATATGATAGTGTTTAACATGGAAAATTTTGTGTTGTAAATATGTTACTATAATAAAAATTGAAAGTATGTATATGTAGTTATATGTGTGTATATATATATATGGGGAAATCTTTTAAATGATACATGGATGAATATCCCAGCCCTAGGCCTGCTTGGTTGGGTACCAAGGGGCAGGAGGTCTCGCTGCTGCATGCTTCTGGCCCTGGGGTGCTGCTACCCAGTCTCTGCCTTCTCTCCACATTAGCCACTGCAGCTGGTCAGTCCCCGCCTGAGGCCTGTGCTGGGGAGGACACTTCTGTACCCTTGTGGCACTGCTACCACCCCTCCTTTCGCTTCCGTGGCCCTGGGGCAGGGAAACTACCAGGATCTCCATTGGGGTAGGGGGAGGAGGTGGAGCCTCTTGTTCTGGGCAGTTTTGCTCCTGACCCAGCACGGCATTTCTCAATTCCTGTGTTTGGGGACTCTGGCTATTGCCTTTGCAAGGCCCTTAAAATCTAGCAGTGTACTTGGGCATGAATACACAGCTATAGGAGCAGGCACTTTTTCAGCCCCTGAGAAGCTTCCGACGTACCTGCTCTGTTCTTTCACCAAGTACCTAAGTCTTGGTGCTTGTCCTCAGAGCTTGCTGCTGGGATGAAGAGCTAGGTGGTATAAGCTAGAAAGTGTGCAAGTACCTCAAAGAAAAGAGTGTTTCCTACAGTGTGTACCGTAGAATCAGCTAAGTCAGAATTATCTGAGGTTACTTGTTTAAATTTCAGATTCCTGGGCCCATACTAGGCTGAAGGGCCCAGAATGATTGGGGCCGATGCAACCAGCATTTTCAGCGAGCTCTCCAGGTGATTCTTATGCATGATGAAGCAGTGCTACACGAAGTGTGGCCTGTGGTCAAGTAGCATCAGCGTCATCTGGGAGCTTGTTGGAAATGCAGATTCTCAGACCCCACCCCAGACCCACTGATTCAGAGACTCAGGGTGTAGCCCAGCCACCTGCCTTTTAACAAGTCTAACAGGTTGCTTTGTATAGTAAAGGTTGAAAAGCCGCAGGCAGGTGGAATCAGCTGCAGGTAGATGGTCCCAGTGAGGCAGGAAGAGCCTATTTGTGCTGTACTGTCCCCCAAGGGAGGCAGGTTTCTAAGAACCAAACCCTGAGGAGGCCAGCCAACTGCTGCATGTGGGACGGTCTCTCCAGTGAGTCCCCCTGCCACAGTGCCATGAGAAGTGTGGCATAGAACCGTGGGTACACACTGCCTGCAGAATCGTACCTGGAATGTGGAACTCCCCCACCTACAGGCCTCTTTTCTTTGGTAAAGGCCAGAAGTAGGAGAAAGGCATTGGTCAGGGCAAAGGCTGTGATACTCCCAGATGCCTAAACGCAAGCAGCTCTTCTTCTGTCGTGGAAGGTAAGGGTTGACAGTAGAATGGAGGGTGAAAGGCCCTTAGAACCCGACCTGGGCTCCTCTCTCTGCCTGGATATGGCAGCCCCAGCATGCCAGGGGCAGCTTTGCCAAGGGCAGCAGGCCTCTTTTGAGAAAAAGCAAAGGCCAAGGTTACCAGAAGACTGGAGGTGAGCAGATTTCTTAATTTTCAAAACGGCGGTAGAATGCTGACTCCCCAAGCCATGAGTTGGATGATGATCCCAGCAGCCCCCTAGGATGGTCTCGTGGTAGTTGGCTTGTGAGCTCTTAGGAGGGGAGAAGGTGGGGAGCCAGGGTGGTTAGAGCCCAGCAGGTGGCCCAGCCTCTCCAAGCTAACTTGGTTGACTTTTCTGCATGGGGTTACTGGGCAGGTGTTAGACTCTCACCTGTCAGAAGCCACCTGAGGCTGCTGGGGACAAGCTGGGCGAGTGGGCTGGATTGTGGAAGATGGAGGTAGGTGGATGCACAGCGGGTTGAATGCCTGTGCCTGAGCTGGTTCTTGATGGGCCGCTATGGGGATGGGGAATGGGGTGGGGGGTGTAGTCTGTAATGACAGTTCAGGGGCGTCAATCCTTGGTCCCTTGTTTTAATGAATTACTTGGAAGAACATACTTGCCAAATCTGATTTATGTCAGTGTTAAATTTCTTGAACTTGATAGCTGTGCTTAAGGTGGTTACATAAGAGAGTGTCCTTGTTCTCAAGAACTTGTTCATGTGCGAATATCTCACTGTCCTGATTTTATGATAATCAGGGTAGGTGAAACATTCGCTATATCAGAAACCATGCATGTGTCCCAGATCTAGTTTTTCTCCCTAGGCCTGGTTTTTGGAATGCTGGTGATAAACTAAGCCTGATTTATTATATGACCATCCTGTATGGAAAAGATTGTAACTTTGGGTATCTTTGGTCAACCTTAAGAGATATAGCAGGTGGATGGATGTGGCTCGGGTGGTTGGGCATCCATCTCCCATATGGAGGGACCTGGGTTGATCCCCAGGACCTCCCGGTAAAAATTTAAAAAAAGAAAAATATAGAAGGCACGTGGGTCACCAGGCCCTGTGTGCAGGAGCGCTGCCAGGCCCCGTGAGCAGGTGAGCCGCCAGGCCCTGTATGCGGGTGAGCCGCCAAACCCCGTGCACGGATGCGCCGCCAGGCCCCCACGATCCATGCAGCAAGATGATGAAGTAACAGGAGAGTGACACAAGGGAAAGCCAAGACAAGATGCACCGAAAAACCAAGAACTAAGGTGGCACAGGTGGTAGGATGCTTCTCTCCCACATCGGAAGTTCCGAGGATTGAATCTCAGTGAAGACAGGAGGAGAAGGATGAGAAGAGAGGACAGGAAATGGACACCGAGTCACCCAGCAAATGGATACAGAAACAGCAAAAACAGGGGGTGGAGGGGAGGTGGATAAAAGTAAATAAATAAATACATAAATCCTTTAAAAAAAATGTATAGGGGAGGAAGATACGGACTATAGTTCGTAGTAATACTTTGACGATGCTCTTTCATGATTTGTTAACAAATGTTTCACAACAATGCAGGGTGTTTGTGGAGGGGTGATATATGGGAGCCCTGTATGATGTTATGCATGTTTGTTTTGTAAGTTCACGATGTTTACTGAACACTTATAGTTTATGTATGTTCACGTAGGAGTGATATACTTCAATAAATAGTTAAAAAAAAAACAAAACTGTTCATGGCAGTATTGTGAGAGGAGCATGGTGTATGCAGCCTACTCGCCAATGTTTAGAAAGTGGATAGATAGAGGATTACAAAGAAAGAGGAGGGGAAGGGGGCGGGGAGGGAGGGGACGATAGTTAAAACAAGTGTGATGTATGCTAATAGTTGGTAAACCTGGGTATCTGGGTGGGAGATATGTTGGAGTTTGTGTGTGTGTGTGTGTGTGTGTGTAGTTTATTATATTTACAACTTTTTTGTAAGGTTGAGTTTATTTCAAAATAGTTTTTTTTTTAAAAAAACAAAACAAAACCAACAAAGCTGGAGTACCATCTAAAACATTTGTTGTTAGTCAAAACCTCAGCCTCTCTCCATAGGCTGCTGCGATGGGCAGAACTTAAGAGAGAAATTTAACAGGAATCCACATACGGAAACATCGTCCAGAAAACCTACCTGTTCCCATACAGGGAGGTGGGAACCTGCTTCTGTGGGGGTAAGGGGTCCTGCCCTGCACTTCTCAGAGCATCCCGGGGGTCTTTGGTTCTGAAGGGAGCTCAGAGAAAGATAAGAGAATGGAGAGCAGACTTGAACCGATTTCAGGTGGAAAATATTGGGGAGCGGGAACGGGAGATGGGAAGGCTTGAGATGGTCGTTCGGGGAGAGAAGACAACCCAGGGACACAGGATCGGTTGTACTGATGTGGGATTAGAGCTAGTTGCCAGGAAGCAGATTCTGACTCTTGGGGTTGGGGGCCTCCCCAGAATGAGTGCCCCCACCCCCTTGTATGTCCCCAAGCGGTGGTGGCTTCAGGTCCGAGTCCCTGCCTAATCCCAGGCTCCCTCCAAGCCAGCCAGGCCGCCGTGAACTGCGTGGACCCTCTGTGGGCTATTTTAGTTTTGGAAGAGCAGCCACAACTCAGAGAGGCAGGAAGGCGTGGCCTCAAGTCAGCTCAGAAATCCCCACCTGAATTGGGCCTAATTAAAGTTATGCTTTTTAAAAAGTTAGCTTGATGTACATGTAGTACTGCACCCTGATTAATAACTGATCATTTCATATTCTTGTTTTAAAAATAGCTGCAAATATCCATTGTATGGATCTGCAGTAATTTACTTAATAGAGTTTGTTCTTAAAAATAATGCGGGAATCTCCATGTCCTTATGTCATTTCACATGGATATAAGTGTGTCTGGGAAATAAATTTGTAAACAAGTAGAATTCCTGGGAATAGGGTGTGTGCACTTTAAATTTTGATAGACCTTCCCAAAATGCTCTCCCGTGAGGTGGTTCCTGTTCATGTTTCACCAAGTGTGTGAGGTCCTGTTTTTCCACACATTTGCCAGTTAAAAATTGTTCCAATCCGGGAAGCGGCTGTGGCTCAATCAGTAGGGCTCCCGTTTACCATATGGGAGGCCCCAGGTTCGGTTCCCGGGGCCTCCTGGTGAAGGCAAGCCCGCCCGCACGGCGTGGTTAGCTGACCCAGCGAGCACAAGCAGCATGAGGGGGATAAATGAATAAATAAATAAATTCTTTAAAAAAAAAAAAAAAAAAAAAAAAAATTGTTCCAATCCAGTGGCTGAAGAGTGATCTGGCTTGCTTCGCTCAACATAATGTCAGACACAAAAGGACAAATACCGTATGAATGCGTTACTATGAACCAAATATATTGTGTAATATATTGTTTGATTCAAAAAAAAAAATTATATGTATCCATTACATTTAATTGAGAAATGTATATATTTATTCATCTGTGTTTACTTTTTAGTTTTTAATTGTTTATATTTTCAATTATTAAATGTACAAAATAAAGTTGAGGAATCCTCATCCACTGCTGGTGGGACTGCGGTATGGTCCAGCCACTGTGGAGGACAGTTTGGCGGTTCCTCAGAAAACTAACAATAGATCTTCCGTATGATCGAGCAATTCCACTGCTGGGTATATACCCAGAAGAACTGAAAGCAAAGACACAAACAGATATATGCACACCAATGTTCATAGCGGCATTGTTCACCATTGCCAAAAGTTAGAATCAGCCCCGGTGCCCATCAACAGACGAATGGATAAGCAAAATGTGGTACATACATACAATGGAATATTACTCAGCTGTAAGAAGGAATAAAGTGCTAACACATGGAATAATGTGGATGAATCTTGAAGACCTTATGTTGAGTGAAGCAAGCCAGGCATTGAAGGATGAACAGTATATAACCTCACTGATTTGAACTGAGGAAAGTGAGCAGTCTCTGAGAACCATTGTCTGAAAGATAAGTTAACAAGGGAGAGTAAGAGAAGAGCAGGCTTTGAGCCATCACCCATATGGACATAATCTATGGTAAAGGGATAGAGTGTGGTTGCATGTTGGGGGATGGGGCAGATGGGTGGTGGTGTTCCTGGGTTTGGTGGTGCAGCGCTGGCGGGTGGGTGGATTAGGAAGGGCAGGTTCAAATTCCCAGGGCATGTAACTGTGAATCTTGACATTCCATGGGTCAGGATAGGGTGGTGTCATGTGCCCTGGTGGGCTGGGGGGAAGGGAACAGTCAAGATCTAATGGGGTGTTTGGTGGTCATGGGAAAGGTTTTTCATTACCTTACAGTAATGGACACAGGACATGGTAAATATCATCAAAATTATTAAACTGTATCATCTAAATTGTAAACTATACTGTAAATCATTGACAATGTTTAGTTGCTATGTTTTGCTATCTGTATAACAGTTTTAACAATGCTAACACCCAAAAAAAAGGGGGGGAGTGTTTAATATGGGGTGGGGAGGGGGGGTGGTATCTGGGAGTCTCTGGTACTACGTGTGTGACTTTGCTGTGACCTAAAACTTCTTTAAAAATTAAATGAAAATTTGGGAGACAATAGGGATTGAAAGGGGGAAGGTGTCACGGCACACCGGACATCTGATAACACAATGATAAAAGGAAAAAAAGAATATATATATATATATTTTTTTTTAAAGGCATTTCTTTTGCTTTTTTCCCCATTTTTTAATGTCCCAATCTGCTAATTATATTTTGTTTTGTTTTGTTTTTTTTGTTTGAATTTTTTTTTTTTCCCCTGAGTTTCCTTATGTTTGTCTCTTGCATGTAAGCTTATCATTGTTGTTTCTTTTTCCTATTAAGTGTATTTGATTATTTTATGGACTACATGTTCATGGAGGAATTGGATCACAGAAGGGTTACAATGGGTACTGCAGGGGATTATTGGTGGGGGGTGTCTGGGAGGGGGGATTCATGGGAGTTAGTTCATCCGAATATACATGAAAGATAAACAAAATTGTTCAAAAGATCAAAAGATGGGGCTTGGTCACGATGGGTGGACAGTCACACGATAAATGAGGGAATCCGAATTCCTAGCCTGGAGAGCTCTGCCAGAGTCTCCAAGAGAGCCGCAATAGTCCTCTGAGTGCAGGAACATTGTCTGTCAAAAGAGGATGACCCACTGATGAGTTCTTTTTATTGATGACTACCCTTGTGAGTCTCTGCTCTTGTAACTGAGACTTAGCTTGCTGTTGTGGGGTGCCTAAGGGTTGCCACCTGAGAGCCTCCTTGTTGCTCAAATGTGGCCTCTCTCTAAGCCAAACTCAGCATATGAATGCATTACCTTCCCCCCAACGTGGGATATGACTCCCGGGGATGAGCCTCCCTGACAACGAGGGATTAATACCAAGTGCCAACTGGCAGCACAACTGGAAAAAGACCTTGAATAAAAGGGGGAAAAGGTAAAGAGAAATGAGTTCATGTGGCTAAGAGACTTCAAAGAGAGTCGGGAGGTCATCCCAGAGGGAACTCTTACACACACCTCAGTAGGAGCTCAAAGAACATCAAAGTGCCTATCACCCCACACAGAGGGCTCCTGAGAGCTCTGGAGACACCCAGGTCCTATATAAGGGGGGATAGACCCAGAAACTGATGCCTTATCAGTAGGCTCTATTTTGGAATCTGTGCTCCTGAGAGTGACAGAATTGGACTCAAATAAGTCCTCACTGCACATGGTTCATCAGTCCCTTCTATTCAAACCTATATGTGATGCTGGAGTTTTTAGGTATACTTCCAGAGACTGGAGCCTCTGGCCTACCTATGTGCCAGGTATGCGTGGAATCTCGGTGGAGCTGCAACTCCTACCCTACAGCTCAATGGACTCATCCAAGTCACCTGGCGAGGAGACAGTGAAGGACAACGGCCAGTCCAGGGAATGGAGAGGGCCTGCACCTGCAGGCAGGATCATCCCACCCACCATATCCATGGGATATAAGCTCTCTCTCACTTGGAGGTGGAGTGGACATCACCATCCCAGTCCCCTTAGGATTGGGGGAAGAACTATGGAGTAGAGTGGACTTGATGGTATTCTGTTGTACACATATGGTGATTCTAGCAATGGAAGAAATAACAATGAGGTGGAGCCAGTGGCCATTTGACACTTTCGGGGCAGGGAGGGGATGTGCAGTTGAAACACAGGGGCTTCTTTAGGATTTGGAGGTTGTCCTGAGTACCGTTGTGGCAACGGATGTAGGCCATTTTAAATCAGCACACACCACGCAGAACTGTGTGGAAGAGAGAGTGGTCTACGATGTGAACTGTGGTCTATGGTTGGTGGCAAGACCCCAGGATGTGTAAGTCCATTGAGGGTGGTGGGCCACATTTATGGGAGATGTTTGTGTGAGATGTGTTGGGAGGTGTGGGAGGTGGGCAACATGGGAATCCCGGTGGGTTCCGTTTGATATTTTGGGTAATCTGAGCACCTTTTGAAATATATATGTAACATTTTTGTAAGCGGATGCATATATATGCATATAAGTTTATATATCATTTTACAAATATTGGTATGTATTGTGAAAATTTTGATTTTTACCCACAATAAAAAATTAATTAATTAAAAAAAAATAAAGTTACTAATAAATTTGGGGAATATTTTTTTAAAATGTTAAAATATATATATATATATATATATATATATGAAAAAAAACACAACAATTACCGTGCCCATGGGACCAGACCGGCCCTGTAGGGACCAGTGGTACCTGAGGGAACACCTTGAAAACAGCGTGCCCACATCTTCAAGGTAGACATAAAGGGCACATAGACTCTTGTAGGTGGATGGAGACATTCACAGCAGTGGTTCTCAAAGTGTGATCCCTGTACCAGCAGCACCTGGGAACTAACCAGAAATGCAAAATCTGCTTCTGCTGCTTCAGAAGCTCCAGGATTGGGCCCAGCAAGCTCTTAACAAGTCCTTCCTATGGCTCTGATGCACACTGACATTTGAGAACCAGTGGTCTGTGCTGACCTGGGACCTAGAGCTTTCCTCTCACACCCCAGCCTGGGTGTCTCTGCAGATGGCGGCAGCTAATTGAAAAGGATAGGCAGGTTATGGGACAGTCTGAGTGGCTGGTGCCACAGTGGATCTGCCACCCCAGCCCCCTGGCACTTTAATTGGCATGGGCCCTGCCGAGGTGCCTGCGTGAAGAGGGATGTTGTGGGAGTAGGTATCCCAGCTGGCACCAGCAGGCAGGGGCCCAGGGTTCCTCCCAGCCTCTCTTTCCCTTATTGACTGGTCTGCGAGCCACTTAAACCCTCAGAGCTTCACCTACCTCAGCTGTGGAAACCGCGGGGGTACAGCCTCATTCATCCTGATTCCAGACCCTCCCGAGTCCTGTCCTGTTCCTTGGAATGATGATTCCTCACCTTACTGGGTCCCTTACCCCGATGAGCCAGAGGATGGAGAATGACAAGTGTGGCTGGGGGCAGGTGCAGGGTGGAGGCCGCTGTGGATAGCTTGGGGTCTGGGTTGGACTCGGGTCCAGGGGCCTCGGTCTTCCTCTGTTGTGATGAAGACACCAGAAGATAAAGGCCCCTGGCCCTGGCCCCGAGAAGGGGGCTGTGCAAGCATTCATTTCCAAGGCGAGAGAACAGGTCCAGACCCAAGAAGCGTCTTACACCGGCAGGGGTGAGAGTGAAGCTTGGGTGGAAGTGGTTTTCAAGGAAACCCCAGGCTCACACTGGGACATGGGGTGGTTGGTAAATCTGTAGTCAAGGGGCCTGCGCATGTGCATGTGAATGCGCTGCCCTGAAGTCAGGCAGCTTGCAGGCCTCTGCTCTTTCTCGGTGGAGGCCCTGGCAGGTAGAGGGTCGCTTGGTTGCCCCAAGTCAGGCCTGATGCAGCTTGGGGTCCTGCAGGAGCCTGCCCCGGTTGTGGGTGTTGCTGCTGTGTCGAGAAAGCCGGCCCTGTGTGGGAGGCCCCTGGGAGCCGGACTGGGCCTGAGTGTGCTTTCTTCTTCCCTTTCAGATCTCACCATGAGCTACCCCGGCTACCCGCCACCCACAGGTGGCTACCCGCCAGCCGCGCCAGGTAAGGGTCTGGGGTGCAGCGGGGAAGGGGGATGGCGGGCAAGGGAGGAATTAGAGTGTTTTCAGTAGTTTCCTCACTCCCCACCTGCCCCCCCACAGCACACCCAGGTAGGACTGAGGCTGGAGAACAAGCCTGGACCCCAAGGGCAGAGGCCTGGGTTTGA
The DNA here is from genome assembly GCA_026826555.1 of Tolypeutes matacus. Taxonomy (NCBI): domain Eukaryota; kingdom Metazoa; phylum Chordata; class Mammalia; order Cingulata; family Chlamyphoridae; genus Tolypeutes; species Tolypeutes matacus. The sequence goes on from JAKSZT010054160.1 coordinate 3,869,465, forward strand.
CTCTGGGTTCTGGAAGGTGAGGACCAGGTCTCTTGCCTCATTAGCTGATAACATTGAGCAAATGTTGCCACTTCTGAGGCTCAGTTTTCTCCTTGGCAAGATGGCTTCAGGGCCCCTCCCTGGGCCACATGGATGTTAACAAGGCTGCCAATTAAAGCCTCCTGAAGCTCTATTAGGTGGGCAGTGGCCCCTTCCCTGGGCTCTAGGTGCATGGTTTTGCAGCAGGGTCCCCCAACCGAGGGAGGAAACGGGGCTATCTGGTGGAGGCAGCCGTCCAGGGTCAGGCGCTCCTGTGGCAGCAGATGGTGCCGTGGTCGAACCACCCAGTTGAGGGTCCAGGCACGGCCCCGACTTCAGCACTTCCATCCACACTTGGAAGTCATCTTCTCTGGCCCTGGCCCCTCCTGATTTTTCCAAAGTGAGATTTGGTCCCCATGGTCAGAAAGAAAATGTCAGGGCTCCTGGGACAAGGGGGAAAGGGGGGCCTTTTCAAGATGGGCCATCCTGAGCTGTGGCTGCCCCCATCCTGAGCTGTTGTCTGCCTCTACCTGACAGGTGAAGGGACAGGCCCAGCACGGGGAGGTGGCTCAGCCACAGGCTCATGGCACAGCAGGGATGGAGCTGGGCCATTTCTCTCTGACCCAAGCCCCTGCCCTAGATTTGCCTACACAGCCTCAGCCCCCTCCCTTGTAGGAGTCCAACCCCCCATTTCCTACCTCTGCCACCATTTGTCAATACAGCTGCCCAGCAAGAGAGGGCGTGGACAGGTGGCGTGGTTGAATGGTAGGGATACTCTGGCCTGAGTATCCAGGAGCCCAGGAACCATGGAGCTGAAACAAGGCCCTCAGGGCCTTTTCCCTGCCATGGGCAGGAGTGCATCTAACAGTAAACAGCCCCCAGCCACGCTGGTGAACATTCACCCTGCCAGCTGCTCAGTCGTCCTCACAGCACTTCGAGGGGGGTAATTAAACTAATTTTTGTCACTGTTTGTCAGCGGAGGAACCTGAGGTGGTGGAGCGCCTTGCCCCAGGCCACATCCCCTGTTCTGGCTGGTTTGGAGCCGGGGCTTTTCCCTGTAGTCTCCCCATGCTGTGTGTTTCCCACCATCCAGCCCTGTCTCCTCTCTGTCGTCTCATCCTGCCTCTCCCAAATGGGAGCTAGCAAACAGCCAAACCGGCAGGTCCCCCCCGCCGCATTCTAGATTCTCAGAGCCCCCCAAGCTCACCACTGTTGGGTACCCAGCACCATGTCCTGAGTCGTCCTCCCTGGAAGTGGGGACAGGTGGCCTCTTCTCCTGCTCTGGCAGTGGGATTGAGTCAGACCTCCTGGCCTGGGCATTTCTGTGCGGTCTGTAATACTGCCCCATCCTTCTGCTTGGCCTCATCTCCTGACCACCTGGGAGCTCAGTGTCTCTGCTTTTCCCCATTTGGGGGCCGCTCAGGGGGCTAACTGGCTAACGGGCTTGGTGTTGCTTTCAGGTGGTGGTGCCTGGGGGGGTGCTGGCTACCCCCCGCCCAACATGCCCCCCATCGGGCTGGATAACGTGGCCAGCTACACAGGGCAGTTAAATCCAGACTACCTCTCAGGAATGGTGAGTCCAGCCCTCCCACTGAGGTAGCCGGTTCTCCGTGGCTGAAAGTGAGGGTGCCGGCGTCCTGCAGCCTGGAGGGGTCTGCGCGTGTTTGCTTGTGGGCGTGGGGTAGGCCCAGCTGCATCTGGTAGGCCCAGCTGCATCTTCGGACATAAGATGTCCCTTAGGGCTCTGCGGCCTCCTCACTGTCCCTCTCTGGGTCTCAGTTATGGCCTTCCGTAAATTGAGGGGAAGGGAACCAATGGGGCCTCTTGGTCTCTCAGGCCCCTTTCTGCCCTGGGGGTTGGATAGGAGGTGGTGCCTGCATGGAATATTTATTGAGTACCTCTGTATGTGCTCAGCCTAAGGGCTTGTGGTGGGGGGGACAGGGGGAGTGATGGGCATGTAAGTGTGTTTGTGTACACGTGTATGTTTGTATGTGTGGGGTCATGTGTGAACACATGGCTGGCTCTTCTGGGGGGCGTGAAGAGGCGGCAGGTGGCAGGTAGCATAGGCAGGCATGTTGCTCTAATTTGTTGTTTTGCTTTTAAAATAATATATTTTATAACCTGAAAACAAATCTGTGTTCAATGTAATCAGTGCAACCCATATGCAATCTAATTGGTGCTGGGCCCAGTCCTAGGCCCTGGAGATATGGGAATAAATCAAACAGAAATCTCAGCCCTGGTGTACATACCTTCTAGCTGGGAGAGACGGGCAATGAACACGTAAGCCGTGCGTTGTTAGGGAAAATGCTAGTGCTGTGGGAAAACGGAGCAGGGTAAGGGGTCTGGAGTGTGGGGGTGGGTGAGGTGGGCAGTGATTTTAACTTGGGTGGTCAGAGTGGGCCTTGCTGAGAAGGTGACCTTGGAGCAGAGACTTGAAGTGGGTGGGGGTGTGTGCTATGGATGCCAGAGGAGATAGTTCTGGTAGGGGGGCACCAGCACCCTGAGGTGAGCGTGGGGTGCACTCAGGGAGCAAGCAGCTCAGAGGCCAAGGCAGTGGAAGTGGAGAAAAAGCGAGAGATGGGGCTAGTGGTCCAGATACCGTTGGCACGGGAGGCTATGGAAGGATTTGGGCTTTTACTTCTGGGTGCAGTGAGGACAGCGTAGAAAGTCCAAGTATGATCAAGCCTGCCCTCCCTCCTGGGGGTGTCTGCAGTTAACAAGTAGGGTGGGATGGGGCCACCGCCACACCTGCAGGAGGGCTCATCTTGGGCAGTGAGCTCTGACCTCCCCGCAGTTGGCCTGGGGTGGAAGGAGCAGCCGACTAGAGCGGGAAGGGGCTGAGGAGGTCTGGTTTGGCTCCAGAAAGATCTAAACCAGAACCCCAGCTCTGCCATTGCTGGCTGTGAAGCTTTTTTTAAAAAAGAGCACTTGTAGGTGTATAGAAAAGTCTTGTAGGAGGTCCAAATTCCCATGTGCCACCCCCCTCCTGGGTGTGTGGCCTTGAGGCAGTACCTCACCTCTGAACCCCTCTGTAAATTGGGTATGTTGATACTTCATCTTGCACACACGGAGACGCTGGGAGGATGCAGTGGGCTGAGCACAGTGGGTACTCCGTGCTGTGCTGCCGGTGCTGGAAGATGGTTTGACTCCACTTGAGCTGTGAGCAAGGCCCCCGGGAGCCCGCCCACCGCAGGGATCAGGTCTGGGAAGGGCAGGTGGCCGAGCACGGCTGTGGCCTGTGGGGACCACCGGTCTCAGGTCCTGCTTTGCCCACTTTCAGGCGGCCAACATTTCGGGGATGTTCGGAGGTGCCAACGTGTCAAACCTGTTCCCTGGAGCCCCTGGGGGCGGTTACCCGCCAGTGCCCACCGGGGGCTTTGGGCAACCCCCTTCTGCCCAGCAGCCCATTCCTTCATATGGGATGTACCCACCCCCCGGGGGAAACCCACCCTCTGGGATGCCTTCGTATCCACCGTACCCAGGGGCACCTGTGCCGGGCCAGCCCATGCCACCCCCTGGGCAGCAGCCCCCAGGGGCCTACCCTGGCCAGCCGCCAATGACCTACCCAGGGCAGCCTCCAGTGCCACCCCCAGCACAGCAGCAGCAACCGGTGCCAAGCTACCCAGCCTACCCAGGGTCTGGGCCCGTCACTCCCGCTGTGCCCCCAGCCCAGGTGAGTGACAGCCCTGTGCTACCCTCAGGTCAGGCCTGGGCCCCAAAGGTGAGAGACACGTGGTCCAGTGTCTTTTGTCACAAGGTCTGGGGGGCAGAGGAGGCATGGGGGGTTCCCTCCAACTCCAGGTTCATCTTTTAACAGAGTGTCAGTATTTCTAACTCCCCACCCCCTGGTTTGGAGTCTTTCCCGACAATTAGCTGTTCCACGTGCAGGGTGGGGTTCAGTGCCCCAGTGGGTCTTCTCCATCCCTCTTGCTTTATTCACTGCCTGGCTGTGCGATTTTTTGATAACTGCCAAGGCTGCCTCTCTTGAGGGTTGTACCAATGGCTCTGAGTCTTTAGTTTCATTGATACCCCCTTCCCAAAAGGTTTTGGAGAATTCTTAAAACCTCTTTTGGGTAGGGAAAATTGTTGGTGACTCCTGAGGTTGATGTTGACTTGTTTCGGGAGAGCAGTCCATGTCAGAGTCTAGAATTCATTGTCATGGTGACACGCCACACCAGCCAAGTTCAAGGCCAGTGACATGTGCTTCGCTACTATTTTTAGATGGAGGATCCCCTCTCCTCCCTGTCCCCCACACCCACACGTTGGACTGCCCCGACCTGATTTCCAGCCTCATTCCCTTATCTTCTTTCTGAACTTATCTCCTTAACCAGTGTT
>JAKSZT010054160.1:3873827-3918340 GCA_026826555.1 Tolypeutes matacus
GCACTAAGGGTCAGGGCTGCCATGTCCCATTATGGACTTTGGACACCTGATATGAGCTGCACAAAGGTGCTCTGTGGGTTTGGGGCAGGTCTGCAGGGTCAGGATTCTACTCCAGGGGGGCTCCTGGTCATGGAAGCCAGGCAGAAGCCCTGGTCCCAGAACACAAGGACAGGTGATGGACAGGTTAGGTAGGTTGGCTCAATGTACAGTCCTCTGGGCTGTTCAGATTATAAGCTCCTTTGGGTGCCCCAGCCTTTAGAGAAAGGACTGTTCCCAGGTTCTGGGGTATGCAGGCGTGCAAGTCATCTTACCTGTTTGTGTTTGTCCAAGTAGTTTGGAAACCGAGGCACCATCACAGACGCTCCTGGCTTTGACCCCTTGCGAGATGCCGAAGTCCTGCGGAAGGCTATGAAGGGCTTTGGTGAGAGACACGGGTGACTCGAATCCTCTGTCCCACCTCTACCTCTACCCCCCACCCTGATGCCCCAGCAGTTGCAGTGGCTCTGTGGGTGGGGGTCGCTGGGTGGTGGCAGACCTGGCCCTGGTAGTGATGGAAGAGAAGGTGGACGTGGGGGTGCAGTGGGCATGGCTGGGGAATTGGAGACCCTGAAAAGTTGAGCTGCAGAGCAGCCCCCTGGCCCCTATCCTACCCGCTCCCACCTCTTCTCCCTCCAGGGACTGACGAGCAGGCCATCATCGACTGCCTGGGAAGTCGCTCCAGTAAGCAGAGGCAGCAGATCCTCTTGTCCTTCAAGACAGCTTATGGCAAGGTGTGTAGGGCACTCCCGAGCTGGGAGCCGGGGCTGAGAGTGAGGACTGGGGCTGCATGGGCCTGACTTCACGGATGCATTAGGGCACTTCCCACACACTGCCCCCCAGCCAAGTTCTCCTGCTTGGTGACATCTTGTTAGAAGTGAAGAGTGTCCTGAGGGGGAGATCCCAGGGTCTGAAGACTTGAGATTTGGTGAAAGAGGTGCTGGGAGATCTGGGTCCTAGCCCCAGCTCTGCCACAACTCCCCTGGGGCCATGGATAAGTCATTTACATATACCCATAACCCCTCCCTACCCTGCCCTCAGTTTCCCCACCTGTCAAACCGGACTGCTACCCCTGCCCTCTTCATGACCACACTGGGAGGTTTAACTGGTATAAGAGCTGTAAAGGAATAAGCACAAGGGGGTATATTTTGAAATTTGGGGGGATTGAATCTTAGGGAGGCAGAACAGGATAAGTATCGAATAGGTTAGTGCTTCTGAAACCTTAACATGCAATGAATCTCCTGGGGGCTAATTTCAGCAGATTGGGGTGGGCCTGAGGTTTGGCTTTTCTGCCAGCCACCCCCTCCTGGGTGCTGCTGTTGCTGCTGGTCCTTGGACTGTTCTCCCAGTAGCTGGGATCTGGGGTATTCTTAGTCACCTTCGGTGGATTCTCAAAATAGATTTTAGATTTTGTTTTGTTTTGTTTTTAATATCCATTTAGGATTTGATCAAAGACCTGAAATCTGAACTCTCAGGAAACTTTGAGAAGACAATCTTGGCTTTAATGAAGACCCCGGTCCTGTTTGACGTTTATGAGATAAAGGAAGCCATCAAGGTGTGTATGTGTGTGTGTGCATGTGTGTGTGTTCATGTGTGGACACGCGGCCCAGAAGAAGGCTGCTGTGGACATTGCGGCTCCTGGGCCCACCTGCATTGGAGTCCAAGTCCGTAGAGAGGTGACCTTCTGGGGATTTCATCATCAGAGAGCATTTACATTTCTCTTCATCTTAGGGAAAAAATGGTGGGGGCTGGGATTGTAGAGAAAGCTAGTGATAAGGTGATGGGAAGAGGGGTATGGGGCAATGGTTTACATCACTCTCATTTGTTAAGAATCTTTGGCAGCAAGTAACAGAAACAACTTGAAGACTTTAATTGACACAAGGGCAGGGAATCAGTTATAAGGATAAAAAAGTGTCTTGCGGCACCCAAGGGCAGGGATTGCAGCCTGGCATCAAGAGGGACTGGCCCAGGAGCTGTAAATGGCAGGACCTGCGGAGGGTTTCTCTCTTGTCTCTACTCCTTCCTGAGTGTCTTGTTCTTCTGTTTCTGTGTTTCTCCTTCCATGGCTGCCTGGAGGAGGAGGCCTGTTGACCCCTCTCTCTTTGCCTCAGAGATCCAGGCACAGAAAAGACCAGTTATTCCTCAGCCCAAATTCCAGAGAGAGGGCAGAATCTGATTGATTGCCTTGGCTTGGGTTTGCTGTAATTGGGGTGGGGGGCCATGTCCGTCCCACCCCATCCATGGGGCTCCTGGGACCCACAGCAGGAGTCCCGTGGATGGGGAGGAGGCAGCTCCCACAAAGGAAGCTGGCACCCCAGCAGGAGTCTGATAGGCCTAATAGGCATGGTGACTTTTCCTACCCCAAGAGGAAAAGCAGAGAGTCTAGTGTGGTGGCCTGGGAGAGAGAGGACTTCCCTGAAACACACTTTCATGCTTTCTTCCAGGGAGGGGACCAGGAGGGGATTGCGGGGAACGCAAGGGTGGGGGGTATGGCCTGGGCCCCACAGAGCGGCGCATAGCCTGAGGAAGGCAGGAGAAGGCACCTATCCAGCCCCTGGCCACCAGCCACCTTGAGGCAACAGTGGTTGTGGAGGACTGGACTCAACACAGGTTTGGGTCAGAGCCAGGGGAGAGCTGTCGCCAAGTAGCTGGGTTCTCAGGCATCTGTGAAATGGGAGTGGTAGAGGCTCCCTCGTGACTGACTAAAGCTCTTGGTGAACTGAGTGATTTCATGGTAGCTGTGGTGGTAACACCGTGACAGCAAACCCTGAGTGGTGCTTACTGTGGAAAGGAACTGTTCAAAGCATTTACACCTGTTAGCTCATTTAATCCTCATTTAACCCTCATGGCTCCCCTGTGAGGTAGGTACAGGTATCGTCCCCACCTTACAGACAAGGAAGCTGAGGTACAGAGAGGTTAGGTAACATGCCCAAGGTCATGCAGCAAGTAAGCGGCAGAGCCAAGATGCACAGCGCCGTGAAAGCCAGGCTGCTGGCCTTGTCCTCTGCCTTCTCATGTCCCTGGCAGTGCCATCCATCCTGCCCTCATAGCTGGCTTTTCCTAGATGCTAGATGCTCCCAGTTCCCGCTAGGACTCTAGTTTTTCCACATGTCTGTAAGTTTTTCTACAGAGTGCTCTTCACTTTAAACCCATTTCCTCAGTTGTTTCTCATCTCGGCCATGGGCTGGACTTGGAATACACCAGCCCTGCATCCACTTTTCACCTTAACCGTGTACTGTGTGGCCTTGGATGGGTTGCTGTTCGGCTCTGAGCCTTAGTTTCCTCATGGATGGATTGAGAAAGATCCTCCCCAATACCCCCACTCATCTTAGTGCCCCCACTTGCTGTCTGGCACTGGCCTGGGGCTGTGGAGGGGAGCTTGTCCCCCCAGGCTGGTGGCGGCAGCAGCAGGAGGGGCATTTCTCATGTGGGACTTCTGTGCAATCAGGCAGCGGCTTGGCGCCTGTGGTCCTTCACATGTCCTAGTAAGGAAGGCTCTAACAGCGGTGTGGGTTGTTGTGTCTTCGCTGCCGCAGGGGGCTGGCACCGATGAAGCCTGTCTGATTGAGATCCTCGCCTCCCGCAGCAATGAGCACATCCGGGAACTGAACAGAGCCTACAAAACAGGTCCGCCGGCTCCAGGGCCCCAGCCACAGGCCCTGACCCTGCAGATCCCTCCGTCCTCGGGGCCTAGCCCACGGCCTCTCCCTTACCCTCTTATTCCTCCCGGGCCTTCTTACGACCCCATCTCCTTCGACCTTCAACACACTGGGCTTTGATCCAAGACCCAGCCCTGCCTGCTGTTTACACATACACACGGCTCCGGCATCAAAGGGAAGGGAAGGGAGGGCTGGGGAGTACCTCTAGAGAGAGGTGTGGACCAAGCCTGCCCAGAGGCCAGGTCATCCTGAAGGTCACTGGCCCTTCTGGAAGTGTGAACGTATGTCCCTGGAAGGCCTTCTGGGCTACCTGTCTCCCCAAACCTAGGAGCCCCGATTCCCAGGCCCTTCTCAGGCCACCTCCCTCACCCTGTGCCCACCATTGACTGTCCACAATAGACAAGTCTGGATGGACCATTCCTGTGTCTCTCCCTTTCAGAATTCAAAAAGACCCTGGAGGAGGCCATTCGAAGCGACACCTCAGGGCATTTCCAGCGGCTCCTCATCTCTCTCTTGCAGGTACCTTTCCCATGATGGGGGTTGGGGACTCAGAGCAGAGAGAGGTATGATTAGAGCCAGAGAGGGTCTTTGAGCAGTGAGGAAGAAGAACGGGGAGGGAGGGGGTATGTAACTCCAAGGAGTCAGCTTGACCAAACAACCTGCTTCCTTGCAGGGAAACCGGGATGAGAGCAGAAATGTGGACATGTCCTTCGTCCAGAGAGATGTCCAGGTGAGTGCAGTGGCCGAACCAGGCACCGCACACCCCACCTGGGCTTTCTCAACCAGGAGGCGCCATCTGCTTCACCTGTGCAAAGCTCTGGGAAGGAACAAGCAGTGGATGAGGAGGGTGTTCCAGATGCTGTGGGTGCCGCTTACCAGCAGTGTGACCTTGAAACATCTCCCCGTCTATAAGAGGATATGAGATAGCACCTGCTCCCACAGTTGGTACATTCAGGTTAAGGATGTGGGGTTTCATGTGACTTCATTCTTTCCCAAATATACCATTATGTTTGCCAAGGTTTGGAAGATTTGAGCCTAGGAACCAGCTGTCACATAAGTTGGGCAGTCTGGGGTGAGAGGAGATGCAGACAGGAGAGGAAAAGTCCCTTTGCCATTTCTTCTTTGTCTGGGCATCTGGGCTTGGCACCTCTGGAGGAGTTTGGCTTTCCCACAAATGAATTCAGCCCATAGTGTTCTGGCTGGAGAGACACAGCTTCCTGATGGAATGGAGCTGGAATATCCAGAGCTGGTGTAGCAACCAGCATCTCTCCCTCCCCTCTTCTTTGCTCCTGCCACCCACAGCAGGGTGTTCCCCAAGATTGCCAGTGGCCTCATCTCTGCCATCTGTCAGGTTGGGCAAGGGCTGTGCAGAGTGCCCCTTGTGAGGGGTGGAAGAGAGCTGCTTTTCTGGCCCAGTCCTTTTGCTTTTTGATGGAACCGAGGCTCAGAGAGGTTGAGCATGTGCCTAGAGAAACCTGGAGGCAGAGCCTGGGCAAGGGCCCGAGACTCCTGGTTCTGTTCATGCCCAGGCAGTGCCTGCCTCTGCCCTGGTCCCAGATGTGCTTTTCCATGGGCTGCTTTCTTAGTGTCTCCTAGGCCCGAGACAGCCATTTCCACTTGTAGACTTGGGGTTGGACATCCCTGAGCTCCTGGGCCCTGGTGCTCTAGCTAGGAGCCATTTCCGAGCCAAGGCAGAGGTTGCCTCAGTTACAAGGCCTCATACCTCCTGCTCTGCCTTTTTAGTTTCGAGCCTGCTCTGACCTCTCTTTGACTTTTGTTATCTCTGCAACCTGATTGCTGCCTTTTGCCCTTGGCCTTTTGCCCAAGAGCTACAATCTGAGGTTTAAAGGGCACTTGAGAAACCATCTGGTGTAGGGGTTGCACATTGGCAAATATTTTGGGCTCAATACTTCAAAACTTTTAACAGCAAGTGCAAATTCTGCCCCTTTGCAAACATAAAGGTATATGCAGCAAAACACAAGGAACGTACCAAGTCATGTGGAATCCCACATCCCTAACTGTGATCTATCAATTGATGTAATATTTTCTGTCTTTAAAAACTGACTTTAAAGATGGGCAGACTTCACATATCAACCTGGATTTCTGGCTGCTCGGGAGAAATGGATCCGGGGACTGTGGGCCTGCATTCTTCTATCCCAGTGCTCAGCAGGTCCTGAGATGTCATTACCCTCATTTGATGGTTATCCATGGTCCCCAGTTCCCTCTGGCCTTAGAGCTGGCCCCTTTGGCTTTTCAAGTTTGCAACCCCAAATCTAATTCAACCTTCTCATGTTAGAGGTAAGGAAACTGAGGACCCCAAGGGGCCGGTGACCTGCCTGGATGCCATGGCATGTTGATAGCAGAGCTGGGACTTGAGCACAGGCTCCTGTTGCAGTTTCTTCTCTCAGTGGTACTCCCTTGTCAGGTCAAGGCTGTCCCTTGCCTGACCTGGGCTCCCAGTCATGCCTCGGTTCTCCTGGCCCCGAGTTCCTTCCCAGCCTCTAATCCTGCCACTCAGGTTCGAAAGTGTGGCTAGTGCTCCGTTCACAGCACAGGGGCACAGCGGGGACTCAGCAAACATGACTTCCACGGCTGGGCCCAGCCTCCCGTTCCCTCCCCCGGCCCTGCTCTTCTTGTGACCTCTACGTGGCATTGGAGGTGAGGCCTTTACCGCGTGCTTGTCTTCTTCTCCATCCAGGAGTTGTACGCGGCCGGGGAGAACCGCCTGGGAACAGATGAGTCCAAGTTCAACGCAGTTCTGTGCTCCCGGAGCCGAGCCCATCTGGTGGCAGGTAAGGCAATCCCAGGCTTCCCTGGGGCTACTTAGGGCAGACAAGGTATTTTGGGAAACAGCTTGCCAGGAACATTTGAAGTTGCTGCAGTGCATGGGCCTTTCGCTTCCTCCAAAGAGCCCCCTGGTGGTGACTTAAAGATACTAACAGAAGGATTTCTGAGTTTCTCCTGGAGGGGAAAGCAAAGGAAGAGGTGAGGGAAATGGGATCCTCCTATGGGCTGGTATCTTTAGATGCCAGGATATGGAATAATAGAGTTGGGAGGGCACTTGACGAGCAGCCAATCCAGTGTTTTCCAAAGTGTGGCATAAGAAATAAGCAGTGATAATCACACCAGGTAGTGTTCATTCATTCGTTCAGCAAATGTACCCAGAGTCCCCGCTGCATGGCAGGTCATGTAGTAGACACTGGGGAAGCAGCAGGGACCGCTGCATGACAAAGTCTCTGCCCTCGTGGGGCTGGCCTTCCAGGCAGGGGAGACAGGCAGTGAACAAAAATCAGTGCAATTCACAGTACAGCCGATGGTGAGTCCTTTAGAGAAAAATGATCAAGCTGGAAATGGGGAAAGGGAGTTTAGGCCAGGGTGGGGGGCTGCTCCACGCAGATCTCCCCGAGTGAGGACATTTGAGTTAAAAACCTGAAGGCAATGCAGTTGCAAAGGCCTGCTCCCAGCACCGCTGACCTAGTGAAGGGGCAGTAGGAGGTGAGGTCAGAGACTGGGAGGCCCTCAGGTTCCTGTCCTGAGTAAACCAGGAAGTCATTGGTGGGCTCAGAACAGAGGGGAGATGTGGTTTGACTTAGGTTTTGCAAATCCACTGGCCGACCTCTTGAGAAGAGAGCGAAGGGGTTGGTGGTGGAGCAGAGAGACCAGTTAGGAGGTAGCTGTGATTGTGGAAAGGCTGTTGGCTCAGCCCAGGTGGTAAAAGGAAGGGGCACGAAGGGGCCAGGTTCTGCTGTGCTTGCCAATGGCTGGGTGTGGGGAGCGAGAGCCAGCAGTGTCAAGGGCAACACGAGGGTTTCTTTCGGCTGAGCAAGTGGCAAAATGGAATGCCCTCGACTGAGATTGAGGAGCTGTAGAAGGGGCAGGTTTTTGAGGGAAGAAACTGGGAGGTCAGGTGGAGACATCAGGAAGGCAGTTGGATTCATGAGGTTGGAAGTGAGCAGAGCTGGAGTCTCTGGGCAGGAGATGGGGGTTGGAGCCATCGGGGGGGGGGGTCGAAGGTGTTTGAGGCTTTGGGGTTGCAAGAGCCTGGAGAGAAACCAGCGTTGAAGAACAGAGCCCTGGGCCTCGCAGGAGGCAGAGAAGGTGGGGGGAGAAGAAAGAGGGAGTCCTGGAAGTCAGCTGGGCCAGACCTGCTAATATGTGCCAGGTGAGGCCTAGGAACAGATGACCACATATAGCAACATGGAGGAACTGTGGCCAGAGTTGTTCTGGAGGGTGGCGTGGGTGAAAACCTGAGCTAAGTGCTACCCATGTGCTGCAGCTCATAATGCATGCACATAGGTGCCGCTCTTCTCCCCATTTCTCAGATGTGGGGGAGCAGGCATAGGGTGGCAGGAAAGTTAGGTCACACAGTCAGTAACATGGCAGAGCCAGGATCTGACCCTCGCGCTGTCTGGCTCCAGAGCACGCTTTTAACCTCTGCACTTGGCTGAATGTGTTTGTATCTTAATCATTATCTACTGACTTTAATGAGTATAGAACATATAAATATGATTCCACAAACATTATTACTTAGGGGAAAAGGGTCGCTGATTTGAAGAAAATAGTAAGTAATTGAGATGGGCGCTGATATGGCATAAATTATGTGAAGCTGACTTCTGCAAGCCGCACAAGGTGGAGAACACTGATGGACCCAGAGCTGGGAAGAAGGGATTTATCCAGGGTCACTCCAGAACTAGAGTGGCCTCTCTCGTGCCACCTGCTTTTCTAGGAACCAACAGTCTGCTTCCCTTTGGGGCTCAACCTGCTCTTGATTAAGCTGGGGCGAGGGTGGGCTGCTGGGTGTGAGCTCAAGGTCAGATTGAGAAAGACAAGCCTAACACACACACTACGGAGAAGGACTGGGGTGAGAGAAGCGAGAGGACACTATGCTGGGTGGGGAAGGGGCCCTGCGGAGGGGGTTAAGGGGACTGGAGGCAGACTGGGGCCAGTCCTGGGGAGGGCGGGGGGAGATGTAGTGATGAGAAGTGCACATGCCTTGTTGGGGGTGAGTCTGGCTGACTTGGAGCGGGGTGGGCACAGCTCATGGGGCTCTCGAGGGCCCTAAGAGCCAAGGAGGAGGCAGGCTCTGGGAAGGGGCAGCTGGCCTCTTCACCGAGTGTCCCTTCTGTCTTCTAGTTTTCAACGAGTATCAGCGGATGACAGGCCGAGACATCGAAAAGAGCATCTGCCGTGAGATGTCTGGGGACCTAGAGCAGGGCATGCTGGCCGTGGGTAGGTGTTTCGGGCCTGCCTTGCCCGCCCGCCTGCCCACAGAGGTCTACCATGGGTTGTCGGTTTTCCGGGTTCTCACCATCCTGGTTGAGGGGTGGTGCCGTGAAAAGCCACAGGATCCAAGATTGCAAAACCCAGCACGTCCCCTTGGTGGAAAGCAGTACTGCCTCCAGATCACCACACAGTGGAGCCCCTGCCCGCCCCAGGGGAGGCTTGTTTGTGTTCCAGGCGCAGTTCTGGGGAAGGGAACTGCAGTTGTGGGTATTAGTGGGAGAGCTTCCAGCTTCTCTCCCCAAGGAAGATGACTCATATCCTGCCAAGTTTCCTCTAAAAATACATCCCTGCAGGCACTTGTCAGCTGTTTGTGATGGAACACATGGAAAGATTTTTTTTTCTTGCAGCAGGAAAACAGGCTCGTGCTAAGGAAAGCTGGCCCAGCACACAGGACGATGGCGTGCCCCTTGCAGTGCCGGCGAGGGGGACCCCCTTGCCACTGCCCTCCAGCCCCTCTTTGTTCCCACTTGGGAAAATAACCATTTTCTCATTCTTTGTTTCACTTTTCTTGGAGCTTTCTGAGTGGGACAGATGGTGACACTCGTTCCACATGGCCCCTTTCTCTGTGAGGGTCGTTGCCCGATTGCCCCCTCCCTGCCCGAGTGGCAGCATGTTCCGTTGTTGCCATCCATGTTCCTTTCCTTCTTAGCTCCCCGTGTCATTAAAAACCCCACCTCTTCCTGGTTCGCAGTCCTTTCACCATGTTGATTGCCAGGAAAGAGGCTGGGTTGGTATCTAGGTTTTGTGTGGTTTTATTTTATCCAAAGAGCTGGAGCCAAGGTCATGGGATGATTTGAGGCCAGGGTTGGCGGTGGGATGGAGGATGGATGTGGGGGTAGGTTTGACATCCAGGCCTCCTGCAAGGACGTTTGTCCCTGCCCCCCATCTGCAGATCTAGCTGTGCTGTTTCTCTCTCTCCTAGTGAAATGTCTCAAGAATACTCCAGCCTTTTTCGCCGAAAGGCTCAACAAGGCCATGAGGGTACGTAACTTCCATGTGCAGGGGGTGGGTGGTCTCTTGGCCCCCCTGTGGCTGGGTCCGATGGCTGATGGTGGAAGGCATCAGAGAACCACACCTCAGCTAAGAAGCCCAGGAGTGGGGAGGAGCCATCCTTCCCGACCCCAGGAGACACAGGAGGGGGGACCCACATGCCCAGGCAGTGGGAGAGTGAGGACCGTGGCTCATCTTCTCAGCCACCCTCTCTTTAGGGCGCAGGGACAAAGGACCGGACCCTGATTCGCATCATGGTGTCTCGCAGCGAGATTGACCTCTTGGACATCAGGTTGGAGTACAAGAGGATGTACGGCAAGTCGCTGTACCACGACATCTCGGTACGGCCCTGGGGGGCATCCCTGCTACTCCCCCCACCCCTTTCAGCTCACCTTCCTCCACCCTCCATGCCTCGCTGGCTCTTGGCATCTTGTCTATGGACCTAACACTTCCTCTCTTGCTTTTCATTTATCCATCCAATTGCCCCCAAATAAATTATAAACTCCTTGAGGATGGGGTGGGCCTTGCTCCTGGGTATTAACCCCACCTGCACCCTAGAACCCTGTCTGTCCACTGCTCTGTAAGTGGATGGGGCCGTCCACGCCAGACAGCAGGGCCTCCCCCACGTTGGTGCCCGGCTTTCAGAATCCTGGCCACGTTGTGATTCCGTGGCCCGTCAAAACTTACTCCCCAGCCCTCCATGGAGCCCAGCTCCAGCTTGTTGATGCCTCGCTTCCTCCACTCTGCTTTGTGGCGGAGGCAGTGCTCTGAGGTCACGCTACCTGGGGTGCAGTTCGGCTTTTCTGCTTGCTAACGTGGGATGGCAAGCAGCTTCCTTAAATCTCCTCAAGCCCCACTTCCATAGGCTTTGAGATGGAGATAATGGTAGTTCCTCCCTCCGGAGGTGGTGGTGGTGGTAGAGGTGGTGCGTGTAAAGCAGATCTCATGGTGCCTCTAAGTGCTGAGTGAACAGCGGCTGCTACATTGTTACTGTGTACCAATCCTGGAACCTTCTGTAGTGGAGAGAGGTGCTCAATCTCTTGCACCACCTCAGCTCCCTGGTCTACTGCATCTCAGACCTATTGTCTCTCTTCTGTGTCTCTTTTTGTTGCGTCATCTTGCTGTGCCAGCTCCCCTGTGCGGGCCAGCATTCCACATGGGCCAGCTCACCATGTGAGCCAGCTTGTCTTTCACCAGGAGGCCCCAGGAATCAAACCCTGGACCTCCTCCTATATGGTAGACAGGAGCCCAATCACTTGAGCCACATCTGCTTCCCAGCCTGACTTTTATAATTGGCGTGAAGGGAAGAGCAGCCAATCCATGAAACACAATTAATCTCACTGAGGGTCAGTGCCGTCTATGATGCCGAATGTGCCAGCCTCTCACCCAGTCTGGGATCAGCTAAGTGGGAAGTGTCCCTAGGATGGGGCCTGCCGAAGCGCAGGTGGCCATGCCTCTCTTTACTGATGTCTTCCTTGTTTCTGTGGCCAGGGAGATACTTCGGGGGATTACCGGAAGATTCTGCTGAAGATCTGTGGTGGCAACGACTGAGCAGTAGTAACTGGTGGCTCTCTTCCGTCCACCTACCCGCAGCGGCGATGCTGGGAAAAGGCCCAAAGAACGACTGTCTCTTAACCCCACAGAGTAGCCTAAGGCATCCAGGGCGCACTGTCCCTAGAGCCTCTGCCCTCCTGATCCACGTCTATCTGAGGGACCTGGGTCCTTTTAGAACTTTCTCTCAGAATGTATTTCCCCCTCCCCACCTCTCAGAGCCCCCTGCTGCTAAAGTAGATGTTTCATTTCCTGTCTCATGCAGTCTTTCCCTCTGCTTGTGGCTAAGACTCTTGGCTTCACTTTAGTTGTAATTTTATATTTTTATTTGGAGGTTTTTTTTTTTTTTTTACAGTCCTTGCTAGACAGACTCTGTATACAAGTCTGTTTGCTGCATACACATTTCTGGTGAGAGAGATTGGATGGCTGGAGCGTGCCATGTCCTCGCTGAGGAGTAAAAGGGAGGCTCGTAAAGGGCAATCTTTGCATCTGGTGAGAATGTGTCATGAGCTTTGTTGTTGCCAAACTCCTTTTTAGGAAAAAAAAACAAAACCAGAAAGTCATCTGTTCCATCATCCTTGCAAAACCACAAGAACAAAGCCAGTTCCCTGCCGGTGACAGGCTCCATGTAGTTTGGAATGTGCCTTAAACCTGAATGTCTGTAGCCAAAAGCTGTTTCCAGATTAAAGCCAGCCAGCTTTGGAGCATTCTGGAAATGTGTTCTTGGTGCCGGCTTGTTTTCTTTGCTTCGCAATTCTTCCATGTGGCTCAGGGGTTCTGGCTGATGAACCAGTGAAAACCCATGTACCCTTAAGTAGGAATTTGTGCTCAGGAAACCCTGTGGATAAGCTGGTGAGGGCCGGGGTGTAAGGACATGAGAAGGGAGGCTCCTGAAATTTGCACTGGGTGCCCAGACACCGAAAAGCTGCAGGGGTCTGGGTCCAGGACAAGCACAGTGCGTCTCCACGGAGTATGAGGTAGAAATAGCGCCCTAAAGGCGGGGGATGGTCAGGGCAGGGTCGGTTCCTGGGGTAGGCCTTACAGTCCAGGCCAGAGAGGAGGGTGGACCACCCAGAGGGGCGCAAGACCAGTGCGCACCCTCTGGGAGCTTAGCCTGGAAGAATGCTCCTCGGCCCCTGGGTTGGTGGCATTTGGAGATGGGGACTTCAGGAGAGGCAGAGTTTCTAGAACACACTGTCATGTCCAGAAGGACAGAGCTTGCCTTGCAGGTCAGAGGTCTCTCCTTGCTCCCTTCCTGCCCTGTCCATGGCCTCCTGTATTGAAAAGTTTAGAGAGGGGAGAATCCAGAGTGACAAGGAGGGTAGGAGCTGAAGCCTGCTGGGACCTGGCAGGGACTCTAGGGAGGGGCTTATCCGCAGAGTAGACACCTGCTTGGTGACACCTGCCTCCTCCCTCCCCCAGTACAGTGAGGAGGGACTGACACGCAGAGGACATGGAGCATCCACGAGCGAGGCACTAACCTGCTCAACTTATACCTGCCTTCCTGAGCCAGGGAAAGCTGGGGTGACACTGGAGTTGACAGCAGGCCCTGGTTACCTCTGCTCAGAGCCTCATCCTCCCTCCTTCAGCTCTCCATGGCTGGAGCCTCAAGCTGGAGCAGGCCTGCTCAAGGCCTGGCTGGGCACACTCTGCTCCCCACTGGTCTCCTGAGAAGCCCCTCCTCTAGGGCAGACTCTTTGCTCTTGGGTGCTGGATGGGACTTGCCCAGTGAATGCATCACTTGGTATTGCTCACCTTGGCCATGAACTCAGGCCTGACCCTGGCAGATTCCTGGCCTGTGCCAGGGCCTGGATCCAACCTGCTGTGCTGTGATTCTAAATGTTCCGTGAAATTACTTTGCTCTGTTGTCTATACCAGAGGTCTCAGCCTGGTGCTCACCAGGCAGTATCTAGCCTGCAGATGTGTAACACGTTATATTTAACGTGTTAAATTGTTGCCACATTTAAACACTGTAAAAGACTGGAATTCTGGCTTCTCTTGAAAACCCAGAAATTCTGGCAGCACTGGCCTACATGGCAGGGTCTGCTGGAACAGAGTTGCAACTGCCCCCTTTAGAGAGGGCATGTACTCTCCATTTTGCCACAGGCTCCACCATTTCCTATTGTATTACACCAAGCCTATGTTACTTACCTGGCCTCTGAAGGCCTTTGAGTTTGAGCCCCCTGGTCTATACTCTTGGGTTCATCTCACTCTTGGTTCTCCCTGCCCTCCTGTCCCCTCTTGACCGTGCCCCTTGGGTTCAAGCCATGGCAAGTATGGGCTGGAGGACTGAGTGAGAACCTCACTGAAGTCTCCTTACAGGCAAAGGCACCCACTCCCTCCAAGGCCAGTGGTTGGCAAAAGTCAACACTGCTGATTGCACTCAGAACAAAGAAAGATGCGGGTAGAGGCCTGTGGCCTTACAGGTCTTTTTTCTGAGTAGGAATGACACTGGGTCTCTCCCTGCTTCCTGGAGGTCTTAGTCAAAGTCAATCCAGGAAGCACAACTAATCTCACCTCCAAAATCACAACCAGAGAATGAGGCACAAGATAAATTCAGCTCATAGGGGCAGGGTCAGGACGTGGATGCCAAATTAGAAGAGCATTGCAGCACTCACCCTGGGGGGGGGCGGTAAATAGGCCCAAAGGCACTTCTCAAACCCTGCTGTGCCTCTCGGTCACCCGGGGGCTTGTTACTGAGGCAGGTCTCTGGGCCCCACACTCACAGATCCTCAGCGGCAGTGGGACTTGGGAACCAGCATTAGTAACCAGCTTGCCTCGTGGTTCTGATGCTTATCTAAATGCCTCTGTGCTGAGGCCCAGAGTGCCCCAGGACTAGAGGTGCTCAGGCAGAGGGCAGGTGAGCAGGTGGAGTCTGGTCAGGTAAGGGAAGATGGGATTGAAAGACATGCTTTTGCAGGTGCCCATGGTCAAAGGTGGCCAGCTGACTACACTGCCTTTCCTCTTTGGCCTTGGCAGAAAGTTCCAGTCTCAGCCTAGGCTTTGGCCTACTCATCTCTGCTGTCAGCTGTTTCCTGCCCTAGCTGATAGGGACCCAGAGAGGAGTCAGGCCTAGAAATGGGAACTTCCCCAGGCAGATAAATTTTCACACCAGCAAACCCAGAAGCTCTTTACCTTGCTCTTTCAGGGGTAGGGACATCATTCCTCAGTGCCTCACTTGGCCCCAAACAAGGTCCCTTCTCAGCAAAGGAATAAGGCCCATTCTGCTTCTTTCAATATTAGGAACCTAAACTGGGAACGGGGGCTCTTTCTTCAGGGCCACCACTGAGCTGGGGAGCAGATAAGGCCAGGCTAAGTTAAATCACCACAGAGCCTTCATGCCGAGGTTACTAATAGTGAAAGGAGCAGAATGGGCCTTCTCTAAAGAGCTGTGGTGGTTTTGACCCGTTTGGTAGCTCCCTCAAGGACTGCCTCAAAGGGCTTGCCTTTACTTCACCTAACTCAGAACTCTCAGGGCAGAGGCGGCAATCCAGGGTGACATTTAAAGGCAAATGTATTAGCCACCACTACCTGGGGTAAACGAGATGAGCCAAAAAACTTGGGAAGAAATGCTGGAGAAGGAGATATTTTGGGGGGTGAGGGTGTTGAAAAGTTCCCACGTATTCTTGAGACTCTAGAAGGCCATGCACATGCTTGGATAATACCTGAGAAGGCCCTAACCTCTCTCCTTCAGGCCTTGAGCAAACAAGAACTGAAGGCTATGGCGTACTTAAAAACTGCCCCGCTGAGTGATGGAAGCATGCCCCAAATACACACAGAGCCCATTTGCAAACACTGGGAGAGGATTTTATTTGATTTTTGGTTCCAGGCATTTAGGGAAATCTGTTTAATCACTAGCTAACCACTAAGGTAACTGAACGGAGACTTCAGTAACCTCACACAACAAAGCATGCATACTTTACAAAATTAGTTAAGAAAAGTCACTAAAACAAGCAACAAATACAGCAAGCAGCAATAAACCGTGGTGGGGGGGGGGAAATCTGAATACCAGAGTTGCCACATTACAATACTCAAAATGTACAGTTTTCAACAAAAATTATAAGGCATACAAATTAAAGTAGTAATGCATGCTACAACATGGGTGAACCTTAAAAACATTACACTAAGTAAGGGAAGCCAGATGAAAAAAGGACACATTATGTAATTCCATGAAGTATCCAGAACAGGTAAGTCTGTACCGAGTGAAAGGAGATTTATGTTAGCCTGGGTCTGGTGAGCAGGGGAATGGGGAGTAAGTGACTGCTCAATGGTCACAGTGTTTGTTTTGGGAGAGATGAAAATGTTCTGGAATTAGATGGTGTGACAGTTGCACAACGTTGTGAATATAGTGGAAACCACTGATTTCTAGTTTAAAATAGTTAAAATGGTGAGTTTTATAATATGCAAATTTTACCTCAGTTAAAATACACACAATACACTTTACTGTGTACACGAATCCCCTGGGGATCTTGTTAAAATGCAGCTTCTGACTCAGGACTCTGGGTTCTGCATTTCTGACAAGCCACCCATAATGGCCACACTCTTGAGTAGCAAAGCTCCAGAAAGGCCTTTCTGCTGTGTCACATCAGGGTCCTGGGCATGTTCCTCACCTTGCAATAGATGCCCCTGGTGTCCGGTTTTGGGTCTGGAGGGAGATGCAGACCTCAGGGCTTGTGAGTAATGGGGAAGCAGCTGCGGTTATAGGGGTCGTTGCGTGAGCAGATGCAGAGGGGACCGTAAAAGTAGCCTTTATTTCACACCAAGCTGGGGGGAAAAGGTGAGAGGACTGTGGCTCTGCACTCAGAGGACGGCTGTCCGGCAGGTGTGACACCTCCAGCTGCTGGGCTGCGCCACCTGTGTTCAGAAGGGACCTGAAAGCAAGGGGTGGGGGCAGGGTTGGGCTCAGAGTGAGCAAGGAGCAGGTGCTGAAGGGTCCAGTGTTGCAGCTCCCTTCCCTCTCCTTCCTGCCCCCCTGCCCTCCAGCCCCCCAGGAACTCAAGGAGGAGGCAGGGTGGCTCCCCTGTCAGTGGGATTGCCAGTCTTCCCCAAGAGGGTTTTGTGGTGAACAGGAGTTGATCCTTGGAAGATGGGAGAAACCCAAAGCTTTGAGGTGTGAAAATGGCCAGTGAAGGAGGCAGCTTGTCTATGTCCTGGCTGTCTGTCATGAAAGCAGGACAAAAGGGGCCAGCTCTTCCAGGAGCCCTGACCTGACAGCTGGGTTGCAGCTGCCCTTGGGGTGAGCTTAGGGACAGGGGCCCCCAACTTCTGTCCCCAGGAGCTGGGCCCTCCCTTTACTTGTCGGTGTGACCAGCCACTCCCTGTCTTCTTGTCCCACTGCCTGGCCTCACCTCCGCTGGCTGCTCACCGTCTCCAAGGAGGTCAGGGGCAGGGCTTAGGGGCCCGGCCGGCAGGTGCTGGGCCAGCTCCTCCAGCAGGCCCAGCAGGCCTTTCACTTCCGCCTCCAGGTGCTCCACGGTTTTCTCCACTGTCTGATCAGTCCACAGGGCGCGGAGAAGAAGAGGAAAGAGGGGGGATGGGTAATCAAAGACAAGTGTGGTGCCAAGTTAACCCTGGACCCAGGGGCAGCACCAAGCCCTCACTTCCACTTAATCAGCCACATCCCAACAGCACCCAGCAGTGGGTAGTGGGGAGAGAGCTGGGGGCCAGGGAACCTGGATCCTCTTCGTTAAGGCTCTGCCCTACCTGCGTCTCAGTTTCCCCAGATGACTACATTCTAGGGGCTCACTCTCCTGAGCTGCTCCTGCTCTGGCATTCAGTGTTTACGTGGTGACAGGCTTGGCGTGGGTCTCTGGGATACCTTTTTTCCCTCCAAGATTTCACAGCCTAGAGCTCACATTCCTTTTGTTGTCCCGCCCCCTAGTGGCATTCTTGCCAAATGACAGGTTGAGATTTTGAAATTCCCTCTATTCAGGTTTCTTAACATTTTTTGTGCCATGGACCCCACTGGCAGACTGTAGAAGGAAGTCTCTAGATTCTTCTTAGAATAATGCTTTTAATGCCAAAAAAAAAAAAAAGGTAAGAAATACAGGATTACAAAGGACACCAATTGCATTAAAATATTCTTCAGGAATCAAAAAATAAAAAATTTGATATAACAATGTATGTATTTATTAACTCATTAAATAACATGGTCCAACATCATGTCTAATAGATACTTACAATTTTGATGTGCTGATGTGTATAAATGTTATTCTGAGAGAGTCCCAGATTAACAGATTATTAATGTGATGAAATAATCTGTGATTTTTATGGATAAAGTCGTGGTATTGTTAATACTACTATGGTTTGTAGCCTATATTTATAAATGGATGGAAATGCTAAATTTCAGTTGAAGGTTTATGAAAATAAAGATGTCATTTTCTCCACACCAATTCCATACCCCAGGTTAAGAGCCGTGGCTAACAAAACACAGTAACTAAATGTCCACCTTTCTGTCCAGGGATTGGGCAGAGATCTCTGGCTGCCTTGGAAGCAAGGCACCAGGGGAGGCCAGGTCAGTCGGGAGCTGGTCAGATGGGGTAAGGAGAAGTTTCACATGGTGGCCAGGGGGCAGGATTGGCCTGGATTCCCTAACATTCCAAAGTGAGGTTAGGTGTAAGCCCCTTTTTATTTTCATTTTATCATCTCTTTAATGGAAGTCAAATTAGCTCTTATTTCACAAAGTCGTTTTCATGAATACATTTGACAATGAAAGTTAATGCTTAGATAATTATGCTTATTTTCACTATTACCGATATGATCTTGGATGGAAACATAACCTTAATGAGAACAATGTAAAATGGGTCCTTTTTTGGAGCATTCATATATATGTGTGTGTGTGTGTGTGTATATATATATATACACATATGTATATATATATATATATATATACAAACTTTATTTTTAGAGAAGTTTTAGATTACATAAAAGTTACATCAAAAGTATAGGGGAGGGAAGCGGCTGTGGCTCAATCAGTAGGGCTCCCGTTTACCATATGGGAGGCCCCGGGTTCGGTTCCCGGGGCCTCCTGGTGAAGGCAAGCCCGCCCGCACGGCGTGGTTAGCTGACCCAGCGAGCACAAGCAGCAAGGGGGGGATAAATGAATAAATAAATAAAATCTTTAAAAATAAAATATTTAAAAAAAAAAAAAAAAAGTATAGGGGATGGGACGGATGTGGCTCAAACGGTTGGGCATCCATCTCCCATATGGAGGGACCTGGGTTCGATCCCTGGGACCTCCTGGCAAAAAAAAAAAAGTATAGGGGATTCCCATATACACCACCCCCTCCCCCATTCCACATTTTCCCCTATTCATAACATCTTACGTTAGTGTGGTACATTTATTACAATAGATGAACAAATACTGAAGCATTGCTACCGACCAAGGTCTGTAGTTTACATTATGGTTTACACTTTGCACTGTATGGTTTTATAGGATTTGATAAAATGTATAATGGCCTGTATCCATCATTGCGCTATCATGCAGAACAACTCCAATGTCCTAAAAATGCCCTATGTTCCAACTATTCTTCCCTCAGCCTGGCAGGTTGTCCTGAAGCTGCGTGTCCTCCACCCCCCACCCCCACTCCCACGGCATCCCTATTACCTCTTCCATGATGTCTAAATGGCCTTGGATGGCCTTGTGTCTGTCGCACCCTGTGCTCCAGGCTGGGCCTCCTGGGGAGGTGCTGAAGGGCTCTTCGGCTGAGGAGAAGAAACAAATCTTGTTACTGTGGGGCCCTCAGTTTTCCTGTTGCACCAGATTCTCCCGGAAGACACTGGCTCAAATGAAGCTGGTCCTGGAGACAGCCATGAAGAGGGGCAAAGAAAAGCTTGTGGGACCGAATGCCAGCGCGTAACTGCCCCACCCCACTTGCTCAGCTGTGGGCTTGGTGGGCTTCCTCAAGGAAGTGAGGCCTGAACTGGCTTGCGAACAAGTAAGGGTCAGCCAGGGAAGGGAGAACTGCATCAGTGAGGAATTTTAGATGCACCAGTCTTTAGTGCCCAAGCCAGGGAGAAATGCATGTACAAAGAGAGAGATGCATGAAATCCGAAATCGCATGGCTCGTTGTACAAAGCCTCAAGGAGGGTTGGTATAGGTGGAAATGACAGTGTGGGATGGAAGATGAGCCTGGACAGGTGGAGAGGTAGATGGATATGAAGCAGAGGGGGTTGAACTTCATCCCAGAGGCTTTAGTAAACCAATTACGATGTTTGTTTTGGAGTTTGCTCTAACAGAATAGTCACATCGTCAAATAGAAATGTTTGAAATACAAAGAATGGACTGGAGGGATGTGTCTTTGAAGGAGGTAACTGCAATAATCAGGGTAAGATGTGATGAAGGCTGAATGCAGGAGTAGGAACAGAGAGGGAAAAAATGAGTGGAGATACTTTGGTCGTATCACTGACATTGGTGACCAGGTATGAACAGCTGACATTTGATGAGTGCTAACCATGCATCCTGTAGTGTGTTAGCTCATTCAACCTGCACAACAACCTGTGATTATTCCCAATTGACTCATGAGGAAATTGATACACAGCAGAGGAAATTGTATGTCCAAAATCACACAGCTAGTAAGTGGTAGATCTGGGATTCAACGTGTTCAACTTTTTTTTTTTTTTTTAACAAATTCAATAACTTTTCTTTTTTTTTTTTTTTAAGATTTGTTTATTTACTTTATCCATTTAACCCCCCCCTTCCCCATTTGCTGTTTTGTGTCCATTCGCTGGGCAATTCTCTGTGTCTGTTTCCTGCTATCTCTTCTCATCCTCCTCCTCCAGTCTTCACCAGGATTCGATCCTGGAGACCTCCGATGTAGGAGAGAGGTATTCTGCTGCCTGCGCCACCTCTGCTCCTGGCTTCTGGAGCTTTTGGAGCATCTCGTCTTGTCTCTCCCTTGTTACGTCATCATCCTGCTGCATGGCTCCCGGGACCCGACGGCTCAGCGGCACACAGAGCCTGGCAGCCCATGCTACCTTCTATATATATATTTTTTATTTTACCAGGAGGTCCCGGGGATCGAACCCAGGTCCCTCCATATGGCAGACAGACGCCCAACCATTTGAGCCACATCTGCCCCCAGTGTTCAACTCTTGACCATCATTTTCCTCCCCAACGTTGCTTCCTCCTTTCTCATCTGGTTGCACCACAACCCTGACAGCAGAAGTCTAATGGCCCTGGTTTAGAGCTCAGGTTCCAGGGTGGGCAGCTCTGAGATGTCTACAGGCATCAGAGCTGGCTGGTGCCTTGGAGAATGCAGCCATTCAGGAAGGAGGGTGATGCCCCAGAATTCTTTCTTATTTTAATTTTTTTTAACTTTATCTTTAAAGGAGTTTTAGATTACAGAAAAGTTACATCAAAATAAGGGGAGGAGGGGGGCAGATGTGGCTCAAATGGTTGGGCGTCCGTCTCCCATATGGAGGGACCTGGGTTCGATCCCCGGGACCTCCCGGTAAAATAAAAATAAATAAATAAATAAATAAAAATAAAAAATAAGGGGAGGGAGTGGATGTGGCTCAAGCAGGTGAGTCCCTGCTTCCCACATGGGAGGTCCCGGTTCCCTGTGTCTCCTGGAAATAAAAACAAACAAAAAACAAACAGCAAGCAAACAAATGAAGGGGTCAACTTGGAGGAGCGGATCTGACTCAGTGGTTGAGTGCCGGCTTCCCACATATGAGGTCGAGTTCAATCCCTGGCCCCAGTACCTAAATATATATGTATGTATGTATGTATGTATATGGGAGGGGGGAGTAGATGTGGCTTAAATGGTTGAGCGCCTGCTTCCCACACAGGAGGTCCTGGGTTCAATTCCCAGTACCTCCTATAAAAAAAGCAAAACAAACAAATGAAAAAAAACAATTGAAAAAAACCAACTCAGGAAAGCTGATATAGCTCAGTGGTTGAGCACTGGCTTCCCACATATAAGGACCCAGGTTCAATCCCCTGTACCTTCTAAAAGCAAACAAGAAAAACAACTCTCAGTGGGGAATGGATGTAGTTCAGTGGTTGAGTGCCTGCTTCCCATTAATGAGGTCCTGGGTTCAACCCCAGGTACCTCCTAAAAATATATATATGGGATTCCCATAATGCCCCAGAAATTGAGAGAAGAGAAGAGCTTTACTGAAGACAAAGTGGTCAGCATGGCCTAACACAGCAGGTCTAGCAACATAAGGACCGAAAGTCACTGCCTAATTCCACCCCAGCACTTTTAGTAGAGTGGTTGAGTCAAAGCAAAATTTAGATTGCAGTGGGAAGAAAAGAGAAGGAGGGGTAGGGAGGTAGAAACTTTGATCCTGGAAAACTTCTGCATAAAGCTTGGCTGTGAAGGTCTAGAGACGTTTCTTGTTGTTTCTGTTTTGTTTTTTTTAAGCATTGGAGAAACACAAACATGCGTATAGTCAGGAAAGAGGCAGGAGAGCTGAAAGAATGCACTTCCTGTAGAGATGGGAGGTCACAGAATCCAGAAATGGTGGCAGGGTCATGGAAGGAGGAGAGGAAGAATGCAGCCAAAAATGGGTATAGTTAAATTTCTATTGAGAAGGCCCAAAAGTTGAGTGAGTTCCCACCCAAGGGCCTCCTTTCACTCTGTAAAATAAGAAGTTGGCCATCTGCTGAAAATTAGTGTAGAGCGAGAAAGGAGGAGAGCTAGTTACTACATTTTCAGAATTTTGTGAGTGGGTTGTTAAACACAGCCATTAAAATGGGAGCTATGGGGACTTCCGGGAAGATGGCGGACTAGTAAGACACCGGAATCTCTTCTCCAGAAAAATAGCTAGAGGACAAGCTGAAACAGCACCGAAAAAGATCTTCTAGGGTTTAGGTCAGCAGGTGAAGGCTGCACACCACCCAGAGGAGAGAGGGACAGAAGAGGGAAATCGCGACTACAGAACTGTGAGTTGCAAGTAGCAGCTTCTGCTGCTGCCGGCACCCTCCCCCACACTCTTCAGAATTCTCAGGCCCCTGGGCCTGCAACCACAGACAAAGGGGGCTTCAGGGATCTACCACTCCCGGAAAGGGGAGAGAGAGGGACACAGCCTCAGGCTGACTCAGGTTCGGACCTGAAATTTGGGCTGCAGAGCCCCACAGACCCACACTGCGGTTTGCCCTGGGAGCCCGGAAAGGACTGGAGAAATCCGATCCTCGCAACCTCCCTCTCTTCTAGCCTGGACTAATTGTTGAGGACACCATGGGAGAGGGGAGAGAGAGCCTGAGGCTGACCCTGCTTTGGACTCCCAGGTTTGGTCTGCCCTGTCCGGAGAGCCCTTCCAGGCTGGGTGGGGCTGTGCCATTGTTTGCCTTGGAGCTTGCAAGGGGCTAAAGATATACAAACCTCCCAATCTCCTCCTCTACTAACAGGGATTGATTGTTGAGGATTCAGAAGGGAGTGGAAATATTTCCTAGCTGGGAAAAGGGGGGCACTACGAGAGAAGTCTGGAGAACTGTCTCAGAAAGTTTGACTCACAGGGCTCCTAGCCCCCAGACAGGAAGCTCCATCACATTGATCTGGCCTGTGTCACAACAAATACGCTCCGACCGGGCATTGAATTGAGAGCAGCCAACAAGCGCCATCTCCTGGCAGACCAAGGAAGTACACATAAGAAAATTAATAAGTAAGAGAGTCTTTTCCTGGCCTCTATAGCCTCCCTGGCCAAGGCCCTAGGAAACGACTCTACAACCAATTACTGGGTCCAGTGCCCAGTTTTGAGCAACCAGCAGAACAATCCTAACAATCAAGGTTGAGCCAAAAATCAAAGAGCGGTGGTAACTCACAGCCTCCTGCCACTAAAACCCCATAAGAGAGAAAGAGATAGAGCATCTAAGTAAAATACAAACTAACCAGATGCCTAAGCACCAACAAAAAATTACGGGCCATACTAAAAAAATAGAAGACATGGCCCAAGAAAAGGAATACAGCAAAGTCCCAGAAGAGATGCAGAATTTGAGAGAACTAAAATGTGAGATGAGCACACATTTCCAAAATCAAATTAATGAGATGAAAGAGAATATAGTTAAAGCTCAATGACATCAAGAAGTCATTGCGCGAACGTAAAGAAAAATTTGAAATCATGAACAGAAAAGTAACAGGGTTCATGGGAATGAAAAATACATTTGAAGCATACAACAGCAGACTTGAAATGATAGAAGAAAGAATAAGTGATACTGAAGACAGAGCAGGTAAAATTGAAGAGAGAAAAGAACAGAGACAGAAAAGAATGGAAAAAATTGAGCAGGGACTCAGAGAGTTGAATGACAACACAAAACACAAGAACATACGGGTCACTGGAGTTCCAGAAGGAGAAGAGAAAGGAAAAGGGGCAAAAAGAGTATTTGAGGAAATAATAGCTGAAAATTTCCCAACTCTCACGAAAGAAATGAACTTTCATGTCCAAGAAGCACACCGTACCTCAATAAGAATAAATCCAAATAGACCTACGCCAAGACACATATTATTCAGAATGTCAAATGTAAAAGATAAAGAGAAAATGCTGAGAGCAGCAAGAGAGAAGCAAACGATCACGTACAAAGGACGTCCAGTAAGACTTTGTGCAGATTTCTCTTCAGAAACCATGGAGGCGAGAAGACAATGGTATGATACAATTAGGAAACTGAAAGAGAAAAACTGCCAGCCGAGAATTCTTTACCCAGCAAAACTGTCCTTCAAATATGAAGGTGAATATAAAGTATTCACAAACAAACAGAAACTAAGAGAGTTTGCAAAAAAGAATCCACCTTTGCAGGACATATTAAAGGAAGCCTTAGAACCTGAAAGAAAAAGACAGGAGAGGCTTGGAGGAGAGTATAGAAGAAAGAAAAGCAGAAAGGATAACCACAAGAGTAAAAAGAGAGACAAAAATAAGATGACATATGAAAACCAAAGAATAAAATGGAGGAAATAAATAGTGCATTTTCAGTAATATCATTGAATGTGAATGGATTAAATTCCCCAATCAAAAGATACAGGCTGACAGAATGGATAAAAAAACATGAGCCATCCATATGCTGCTTACAAGAAACTCACCTCAGACACAAGGATACAAGTCGGCTGAAAGTAAAAGGTTGGAAAAAGATACTCCATGCGAATAGTAAACAGAAAAGAGCAGGGGTAGCTATACTAATATCAGACAAAACAGACTTCAAATGCAAAAAAGTGATAAGAGATGCAGAAGGCCATTATATATTAATAAAAGGGACGATCCTCCAGGAAGATATAACAGTCATAAATATCTACGCACCTAACCAGGGTGCCCCAAAATATATGGCAAAACTGAAGGGAGAAATAGACATTTCTACAATAATCGCTGGAGACTTCAACACCCCTCTCACACCATTAGATAGAACAACTAGACAGAAGATCAATAAGGAAACAGAGAACTTGAACAATATGATAAACAAGTTAGACCTAACAGACATATACAGAACAATGCATCCAAACTCAGCGGGTTATACATTCTTCTCAAGTGCCCATGGATCTTTCTCCAGGATAGACCACATGTTAGGTCACAATACAGCTCTCAATAAATATAAAAAGATTGAAATTATACAAAGCACCTTCTCAGATCATAATGGAATGAAACTAGAAACAATAACAGACCGGAAAAAAGGAAATTTGCAAATGTGTGGAGACTGAACAACACACTCCTAAATATTCGGTCAGTCAAAGAAGAAATTGCAAGTGAAATCAGTAAATATATTGAGACAAATGAAAATGAGAACACAACATATCAAAACTTATGGGATACAGCAAAGGCAGTCTTGAGAGGGAAATTTATAGCCCTAAATGCCTATATTAAGAAACAAGAGGGAAGCGGCTGTGGCTCAATCAGTAGGGCTCCCGTTTACCATATGGGAGGCCCTGGGTTCGGTTCCCGGGGCCTCCTGGTGAAGGCAAGCCCGCCCGCACAGCGTGGTTAGCTGACCCAGCGAGCACAAGCAGCAAGGAGGGGATAAATGAATAAATAAATAAAATCTTAAAAAAAATAAATAAATAAATAAAATAAAATAAATAAAATAAAATGGGAGCTATGGTGACAGTATTTACACCACAGCAAATCCCTTGTTTTTTTAAGAGCTAATTTATCAGCACACAGTTGAGTAGGGGGCTTGAATGAAAGGAAAGCTTCAAAAGGAGAAGTAGAGACTAAGGGAGGCAGAATAAGAGGAACTTGCAGCGTGACCAGGCATCAGTGCAGAGCTTTGCATGCACCAGTCCTTCCCTAGCAGAGCAGCAAAGGCTAGTGGTGGGGTGGGGCTGGAACTGGGGCGTCTCCAGGATGAGGACATGGAAGAGCCGCAGAACAAAGAAGTGAGGATTCGACCATGAGGGGTGAAGGGTCTGAGCTCTGCAGTCTAGCTTGGATAAGGAAGGAAATGAGGCCAGTAAGAGGTCAATAAAGTGGGAGAAATGGAGGAGGTGAAGGCACCGGAGGTCTGGATGAGGTGATGGGATAACAGAGGGGAAAAGTGATTAGGAACGTTGCAATTTTAGCCTTTAGAGGTGAAAGAGCTTCAGATAGTGACAATATCAAGGTTGTGGCCATGGATATGGGCATCTGAAGCAGAGTGGGATAAAAGACATTGAACTTGATCTCTCCAGGGAAAAAAAAAAAACTCTTGTAACTCTAAGACCTTGGGCTGCTTGGGTTGCCCATGGAACATTTAAAGTTGCCTAGAAGGTTGGTAGGACCCTGTGAGGTGAGGAGGATGATGGTGAGCCATTTTAATGTGATGAACATGTAATTCTTAGACGTTGGGTCACACAGCTAGCAAAGGACTTGACCTTCCCCCAACCCACTTCAACCACCTGGCCTCCTGGAGCTCTGCCAGAGTTGCCTGCCCTCAGATTCTCTTATTTCAGCTCCATCTATAGTCAGGCTCTTCCACTCAAGGACAAGAACCAAGATCAGGCACAAAACTTCCTTTCTCTTTTGTGTGACACTCTGTTGTTATTTAAATCTCTTTTTCATTATTTCCCTGCACTGAACTTAGAAAAGCCTTTTTAAGAGGCAATGGTGGGGGTGGATGTGGCTCAACTGGTTGGGTGTCTGTCTCCCATATGGAGGGACCTGGGTTCGATCCCCGGGACCTCCCGGTAAAAAAAAAAAAAAAAAAAAAAAAGAGGCAATGGTGTTATTGTTGACTTTGGTTGAGGGGATTAAAATGACACTTTGGTCATTTTTTTCTTTTTTTTTTTTTTTACTTTGGTTACTTTGTTGTTGTTACTTTTTTTTTTTAACTCAAGTGGGAATTTTTTATTTTTTGTTGCCCCCCCACCCCAGATGGCTCCCTTTTCTGTTTTTGCTCATTGTTTGCACTTGTTGTCAGCTCGTTGTTTTTTTTTCTGGTTGTTGTCTGTTTTTTTTTTTGTTTTTTGTCTGTAGGAGGCACCAGAAACCGAACCCAGGACCTCCCATGTAGGAGGTGGTCACTCAACTGCTTGAGGCACATCCGTTCTTTTTCAAAAGAGAATCTTTTAGAGACCCATACTGAAATATTTACGGATGAAATGTGATGACATCTTGGATTTACCTCAAAACAATCCAGTCCCAGGAATGGGGAGAGGCACAGGTAAGAGTACAGAGCAAACAAGACTGGCCAAGAATTGATAATTGTTGAAATGAAGTGGGTGATGGGGACCTGGGGGTTGGTTCTACTATTATCCCTACTTTTTTTTTTTAGGAGGTATCCGGGATTGAACCGGGGACCTTGTACATGTGAAGCAGGCACTCAGCCACTGAGCTACACCCACGCCCCTCTCCCTACTTTTATTTATATGGTTTGAAGTTTTCCATAATAAAAATGCAGTTGTGTGATGGAGTTACCAACTAAAAGCAGAAGCCATCGCAGTCTCTGCGTGCACTGATGTAAAATGTTCAGGACGAGGGAAGGGGTGGTCAGAGAGCCCCCCACCCAGAGGGCTGTGCTCTATTTGGACCACACAGAGTGAGAAGGCTTGTGGCCTGCAGAAGCCTTGGAGAAGGGACTTCAGATCTTGACTCATCCGTATCATCCCAAAGGCCTGGGGTGTTCAGCCTGGAGAGGAAGGACTTTGTGGGCAGGAAGAGCTGTTCGCCCACATAGGGAGGCAGTCCCAGGAAGTGGGGTCTGACCTAGGGTGGGCCTGTGTCCACACTCCCTCTGCAGCACATGCCTAGGGGCTTTGGCCAAGTCCCCCTCCCTGCAGCCTCTCTGCCTCTCCCCCCAGACCCTAAACGACTCCTCTTTCCACATCCTCTCCCCCGAACTTAGGCCAAGAGGAAACAATGTGGGCAGCCGCCAAGTGGGGATCTGCCAACTCTGTAAGTCACGGACAACATGAGTCTGCTCCCCTCCATTTGCTTAAAACACCCTGTTCTCTATGTGTCTACGATGAGATCTAACTTGGCCTCAAAACCCCTCCAGAGAAAAGGCTGGCCGCATGCCCTAATCCCTCACATCTGGACAGAGCTGTGCTCTGAGGACCACGGAGCAACTGCCCGTGAGCTCATCCAGGCCTCCCAAGAAACTCCTCTGAGAGGGAATGCTGGTGTCCTCATAACTCCCCAGCCCAGCCTGCTCCTTCCCCCACCATGGGCCTGACCATGGCACTGACATAAGTACACACGAGCAGAGAACACTGGAGACCCCAGCTCTCGGCCGGACTCCTCCCTGAGCCTGCCTGCTCTGTAAAATGTGGGGTAAGTGGGGGAGGTTTGGCCTGAGGCACTGCCCTCCTGAAGTAGCTCATCCACAAGAGGCCTCAAGAATTAGCTACACATATGACAACATGGATGAACCTGGAGGACATTATGTTGAGCGAAGCAAGCCAGACACAAAAGGACTAATACTATATGAATGCGGGAAGCGGCTGTGGCCCAATCAGTAGGGCTCCCGTTTACCATATGGGAGGCCCCGGGTTCGGTTCCCGAGGCCTCCTGGTGAGGGCAAGCCCGCCCGCACAGCGTGGTTAGCTGACCCAGTGAGCACAAGCAGCAAGGAGGGGATAAATGAATAAATAAATAAAATCTTAAAAAAAAAAAAAAAAAAATACTATATGAATGCGTTACTATGAACCAAATATATTGTGTAACATATTGTTTGATTCAAAAAAAAATTTATATGTATCCATTACATTTGAGAAATGTATATATTTATTTATCTGTGTTTACTTTTTAGTTTTTAATTGTTTATATTTTCAATTATTAAATGTACAAAATAAGGTAAAAAAAAAAAAAAAAAAAAAAAAAGAATTAGTTACAAGGACAGAACTGGGATGAGTCCAGAAGAGGCTGCTTCTTGGACCTGAAGCTCCAGCAAGGCAAGAACGTTCCATTTCCTGCACTCACACAGCAGCCCCACTGCACGGGCTCTCAGAGCCTCGGTTTCTTCCTCAGCAGAAAAGGGCTCGTAATAAAGCCCACTTCACAGCACTGCTGGGAAGGTCAAACAAGACAACCAATGTGTAAGGCTGAGGGAACAGCCAAGAGTATGGTTTTCGTGCTCCCTTATTTCCTTCCTCCTCACCCTCCCTGCCCCTGCCAGTTGGGAAACTGACCTCTTGGATGGTGAGTTGTTTTTTTTTTCACTTTTGGCCTGGCTCCTGCTCAGTGCCTAATGCATACCCTGGACAGCAGCCATGGGTGGAGTGTCCAGCAAGCTGGTGAGAGCAGGCTGCCCCGTCTGCGGAGGCCAGAGGCCCAGCCTCTCCAGTTAAAGAGACATGGTCACCGAGTTCCCGTCCTCTGAGAGGGGAAGCACGGCCCCCTTCCCACTCTCAATTGATGTCTGCTGTCCTGGGTGATGAGAACTATTTTCTCAGTGGTGACCTTGAAGGACGCTGCAGTGCCTTTTGAGTCATTAAAGACATACTCTGCTTGGACCAGTAACACTTGTCACTTGGGGTTTCATTATATTTGACTATGTCCAATATAATATAATAAATTTTGGCACACTCAGAGTTGTATAAAAATTCATGATTCAGAATTTTTATTTGCTCAATATTATATACTGCTTCTGTATACAATGATTTAAATGAGAAGATAAAATAAAGTTGTTTTTAGAATCAGTATCCAAAAAAAAAAAATTCATGATTCATTCAAAACCATCGGTACTCTTTTATTTTTCTTTTAAGCAGCAGAACGCTATTTTCAAACAATTACATGAGGAACTCCAACATGTGAAGCTGCTCTGGCTGAAACAGGAGAGGGTCCCTCGAGCCCCCTAAGAGTCTGAGGAACATTTTGTTTTGTTTGGGAAGGGACCTCTCCCATCTCCCCCAATCTCATCATTTTCCAGGTCAGGAATTGAGCCCTGCTGATCACTCTGAGAGCTAACCAGTGTCATTTCAGTAAATTCAGTTATCTGGATAAGTTAGTATTTGAGTTAGGATACAAACTAAGCTTCTGTGAAAAAAATCCCCCTTCAATTACACATGTGTTTATTTCTCTCCCCTGTATCACTTCAGAGGTAGACTGGCTGGTGGGCAGGGCTGGTGGGCAACTCTGCTCCCTGAGGCCAGACGGGAACCCAGATTCCTTCTCTCTTGGAACACCATGTTTTTTAATCCACTGGGCTATATCATGTACTAGAACACTCCAAAACCCCCAGAATGCTGAGGTCTAAAAAGCCATCCAGGGGGAAGCAAATGTGGCTCAAGCAACTGGGCTCTTGCCTACCACATGGGAGGTCCCAGGTTTGGTTCCTGGTGTCTCTTAAAGTAGACGAGCAAGAAAGACAGAGAGCTGACACGACGGGTGGGCACAGTGAGCTGACACAACAAGATGACGCAACAAGAGGTACAAGGAACACATAATGAGAGACACAACAAAGCAGGGAGCAGAGGTGGCTCAAGTGATTAGGCCCCTCCCTCAGTCCCAGCTCCACTTTTCCTGGCCACGCAATCTCCAAATTCGGATTCCTAGCCTGGCAATGGGAACTGCCCTGCTCTGACTTGACCAAAGGAGGTCTGGCACTTGAAGATACCTTGGAAACTGCCAAGCAATGTGCAAATGCCATGTTAGGGGCATTCTCCAGACAGAGGAGACAGAGGGCTCCCAGCAAGTCATTGACAGCTCCAACCAGCACTCGGTATTGCCCCATGGAGGCAAGAGCTCTTTGCTATATCACTCTGACCTGGTCTCAAGATGAGGAATCCTGCCCTCTAATTAAACCTGCACAGGAAGCCCGATGGTACAGGGGCCCAAGGGCTGCTTGGGAGAGGCTTCTCCAACAAAGATATAAGAGGCTCAGCCCTGGCCTAGCTCTCTGGCTTTCTGTTACAAGTCAATCCCACTTGCCAGATCCTCAGTTTCTTCATCTTTAGAATGGGCACAGGCATAACCATACTCAACATTCAAAACTACTATCAGTTATTGATCACTTATTAAATGCCAAGCATTGTTTTTACATTTAATTCTATCTGTGAGATTGGTGTTCTTATTAACCCTTTTGTTACGGGTTAGAGAAACTAAAGATCAAAGAGGTTCAGTAACATGTCCAAGGTGACACTGCTAGAGGGTGGTGGGGACAGGACCTGAACCTGACCTCTCTTACACTGTTTACACTGTGCACTAGCAGTGGTGTGATTTTGAGTGAGTCAAGGGCTTTCCCATCTCTGGGCCTCAGCTGCCTTCTCTGTAAAATGAGGGGCTGGGTGGAAATGGGGCAACGGTGACATGGAGCCCTAGGTAGCCCATGTGTGCCTTGTATTGAATTGTCTTTGAGTGAGTCACTCCTGGCATCTATTTTTGTAGGAGGAAAAGAAATGCCATAATCCCACCACAGCCTTTCAGCATTGCCATAATCCCACCACAGCCTTTCAGCATCACCAAAAGCAAAAAGTAGAATTCCAGTGGAAGACAGATGTCCACAGAGATGGTGATGGACTGTGAGAGTGCTCACATATGTAAGAATGGCTATCAATTAAAAGGACTAGGCCTTCGAATCCCTCTGACAGCAAAATAAGGAAGGAACTCAAGCAGAAGCCTTACCTTAAAAAAAAAAAAAAAAGTCCCTACAAGTAACACAAAAGTTTACTTTCCCTAATATATAAAGAGCTTTTATAGATCAATATGAAAAATTCCAACACCTCAACTGAAAAAGTCCAAGACAATTTACAAAAAAAATTAGTAGAAATGACCAATATGCATTTAAAGAAAAAGTCCAACATCAGTACTAATAAAAAAAATTGGAATTAAAATGAAAGCCATCTATGATGTATTCTTTAAAAAAAAACTAAGTGGAATCATATCAAGCTTCTATTAATATATCTAATTTCCAGACAAACATTTAAATAACACTAGGAGGATGCAATCAGCAAAATTTTAATGTATACACTTTACAAGATAGCCCAGTTTCTTCAACAAATAAATTTTAAGGGGAAAACTGTGTATGTGTATAAAATAGTAACCATGTATATTCTGCATAATTTTTCTGTAAACCCACAATTGCTTTTTTTAAAAAAAAAAAAGTCTATTTAAAAAGAGAAAGAGAGGGAGAGGCTTAGTATGGTGGTTCCTTAAAAAGTTGAACATAGAATTACCATATGACCTGGTTGTCCCACTTCTTGGTATATACCCAGAAGAAATGAAAGAAGGGTCTCGAACAGATACACGTGCACGATTGTTCACAGCATCATTTTCACAATGGCCAAAAGGTGGATCAACCTAAGAGTCCACCGACAGATGAATAGATAAACAAAATGTGGTGCGCGCAATGGAATATTATTCAACCATGAAAAGGAATGAAGTTAGATACAAGCTATAACATGGATTAACCTTGAAAACATCATATTGAGTGAAATAAGCCAGACACAAATGGACAGATATTGTATGATTTCATTTAAATGAAATAACTAGAATATGCAAATTCATAGAGGCAGGAAGAAGATTACAGGTTACCAGGGGTAGAGGGAATGGGGAATGCTAATGGGAAGATTTTCTGCTAATTGATGGTGGTGATGAGGGCACAACATTGTGAATGTAATCAATATCACTGAATCTTATACTTGAAAGTGGTAAAAATGGGAAAACTTGTATACATGTTACCACAATAATAATAATAATAATAATAATAATAATAATAAAAGACAACAGATATATCAACCAAATGCATGTGTGTACCTTATTTGGATTGAGCAAGCCAAATGTAAAAATTTATGACAAAAACCAGGGACATCTAACTGCATATTTTATGATATTAAGGAATTATTATCCAATTTTGGGCATGATAATGTTATTGCAATTATGTTTACTAAGAGTACTTATATTTTAGAGACACATACTGAAATTTTTATGTGAAAATATATGATACCTGGGGTTTCCTTTACAAGAATGCAGGGAGAGGGGAGAAAGGGGGGATTATAGATGAAACAAGATTGGCCATGAATTGATACTTGTTGAAGCAGGGTGATAGGTACATGGGGGGGGGATCATTATACAATTCCCTCCATTTTTATATCCAAAAGTTTTCATAATAAAATGTTAAAAAAAAAGACAATGTGTTATTGTCTGAATTATGAAAGGTTATACACAAAAATATGTGAAATTGGTGAGAAATTATATTCATACATTTATACTTCCCTGTTCGGGGGTAGTGGATTGAGCAACTGTACTCACTCCTAAGAGACTGAAGTGCAGCCCTGCCCCCTTACCAGCAGGATGAAGTCACTTAACACTACCCACCCCATGCTGTGGGAGCTCACCTGTGATGGCACAGGGCTAAGACTGGGGTACAGGGGAGGGGGAGACAGTGCAAGGAAAGGGAGCCAGCCAGCAAAGGACCCAAAGGGCCTCTCCCTCCCACGCCCCCACCTCCACTCAAGGCAGCTCAGGCGCTCAGGAAAATCCTCTGTCCTCTGTCACCCAGACAGCAGACATCCCTCAGGCCGCCTGGCAGGAGAAGCAGGGGCCTTTCTCCTGCAGGAGTCGGGGGGACCTGCCTGGTCCCTGAAGGCCTGTGCTGGGCCAGCCTCCAGCGCAGTGCCCTGTCAAGCCAGCCCTGGGCACCTCTGTTGAGCTCTGGGACCCAGCTGGACTACAGAAAGGGGGGTGCCCCCACTCTGCTGATCTGACCTCCTGCCCCCTGACCTTGCTGCCTCCTCTCCTCCGCACCCTGGCCCTGGCACTGACTTGCCTTACGCCCTCCCTTCAGTCCTTTCCCTCATACTTTTCGCGCTCTCTTGCCAGTTCCTCTCTTCTTTCCCTCTCCCTCCTCTCTCCAACTCTTTTCTTTCCACCCTTATCCACACCTATGCTTATCTCCATAGTCTCTTTCTCTCTCAGCCTCTCCTTTCCCTCTCCTTTCTCTCTGCTGTCTCTTTCTCTGTCTCTCTCTATCCGTTTTTCTCTATTTCTGATTTTTCCTGTCTTCTCTGTGTCTGTTTCCTCTCTGCATCCCTCCCTCCCTCCATCTCTCTCTTTCTCTTTCCCCATCTCGCTCTGTCTCCATCTCTTGCTCGCTCCCTCCCTCCCTCCCTCCCTCCCGCTCACTCTTGCCTCGCCATCCGCGGGTCTCCCCGGCCCCGGGCCCCACTCACCCGCAAAGGCGCCCGCGGCGCGGAGCAGGGCGAGCCCGGCCAGCGCGCAGAGCAGGGCCCGCATGGTGCCCGCCCGGCCGAGCGCAGCGCTCGCTCTGCCCGCGGCAGCCCTCCCGGGATCGCGCCCGCCCGGCCGGGGAGGAAATGCTCGCAATCGGAGCCAAAATTCCTGGGCGGCTGCGGACTTTCTGGCTCGGGCGAACCCGCCTCTTCCAGAGGCCCCTCCCCAGGCCTCGAGCAGCGCGGAGCCCGGAGACCCCGTGAACCGAGGGGCCGACGTGCCAGCGCGGGCGCCTTCCCAGGAAGGGGCCCCCGTCTGCGTCCCGCGCGCCTCCAGGGAGCCCCGGCGCAAAGAAGCCAGAAAGGGGTTGAGGAAATGGGGCCACTCCCCGGGTCCAGCCGCTGGTTATGAGCCCATTTCACAGACGGGCCGACGGAAGCTTAGCGAAAAGTGCCTTCCTCAGTGTCGCCCACGGCCGTGGCACAGCAAGGATTTGAACCCCTGACTTCTAGGCGTGCGGAAGCTTTTCTATCTGCCAGTGAACAACTAATGAACTCTACGTCGGACTGTGAGAGGGGAGACCTGGACGGTGTCTGACTTCTATAGAAAGTCACTGTGCAGGGAAACGGATGTGGCTCAAGAGGTTCGGCGTCGGTCTACCATATGGAGAGACCGGGGTTCGATCCCCAGTACCTCCCGGTAAAAAAAAAAAAAAAAAGAAAGTCACTGTGCTGATAAAGGAGAAATGGTAATGTTAAAAGACAGTTTTCCAAAAAGGGTAAGACCATGACTCTCCTAGAGCTATAAGATGAGCAAGTGCTAAATAGCGTATTTTATCCACAGAACAGACGCATTTATAAATCAGGAATATTGACATTAATGTGCAAATAGGGGGGAAAAAAAAAAAAAGCCACAGTGAGGAAGGAAAGTCACTTGAACCTCTAAGGCAGGGGCTCTTAACCTTTTTTGTTCCACAGACCCCTTTGCCAGGCAGGTGAAAAACCACAGACCCCTTACTAAGTCCGCACTATCCTGTATATTATTTAATAAATATATCACACCCGCACCAACACGTCCCCACAAGAATAATGGTTTTCTTTATTTCAATTCAAGCTCACGGACCCCTCATTAAGAACCCCTGCTCTAAGGAGAGGAATTTGCATGGCCATAGACACGTGGCTTAGTCCATGTTGCTGTCAGTTATCCACAATTTACAGAGTTGTAAAACAGCTTAAAGGCAATGAAAGCCATAGAACCCCCATAGAATCAGAATCAGAATGTCCAGTAAATGCTTAAGCCTGTGCTAGCTTGTGTTGTGGGAAGAGATAGAAATAATTCCCATATTCACATATAGTGTCTGCCTTTAAGGAGTTCCTGGGCTAGTAACCACTACAATAATAAACTACAGCTAAGCTTTGACTGGCTTCTACATACCCCATCTCTGGTCATCTTCACTGCAACCCCGTGAGAGACACAACATCATATCCATTCAGCAGAACAAGAAATTGAGGCTCAGAGAGGTTAAATACCTTGCTTAGTGTTGCAGAGCTGATGTGATCAAAATTTGAATCTACTTGTGCTGCCTTAGCAGCTCAGCTCTTAAATAATATACAGCGAGTCCCCGAGAGCCTGGCTGCCTAAGCAAATCCAGAGGAAGGGCTGGGTGGGTTCCAGTTTAGAACACACAGTGGTTGAACTTCTCATGGGCCCACAGGCCACACCTACCCAATAAGGGCAAAAAGTTAAATGAAAACAAAAACCAAGGCTGAAGCCCCAACCTCTTCCCCTGCAGAGCCCTGAGTGCTTCTCCTGGTTACAGAAGGAGCTCCTTTATCACCAAGCCTGGGAGAATTCCTTCACCCATCAAGGGTCACCATTAGGGTGAGCGGGAGCCTGGCAGATGAAGGCTGGCTCTCTGGCTCCTCTCTTCCCAACTTTGGCTCTTCAATTACCCACTCCAGGCACTATCTTAAACCTTAACCCTCACTTCTCCCTTCCAAGCAAGATAATTGCCTTGGGCAGAGAAATTTCCCATTCTGAGTCAGAGGGTCTGGGATAGAGCCTGGGATCTAATATTTTAAAAAGAAAAAGCACTCAAGGGGGATAAAGATACACAGCTGAGCTGGCTCAGAAGAAAGATTCATTGCAGGAATGCCAAGAATATCTCAGTTTTGGTGGTAGGACATTCCTCAGTAGTTTAGCCAGGTGGAAAGCTGGCAAAGAATAGCCAAATCCACAGAGATTCTTGTGACTTGGAATGAGTGGGCTACTTAATATTTTGAACTTCAGATTTAAATACATACACAAACACACAATAATTTCTTGTTGTGGTAGAGTCACAAAGCAGTAAAGTATACAGAGTGAAACATGCAATTCCTCTCTGTCAGTAACTCCCAGTTCTAGTCCAGTCTTCTCTCAGCTTGGTGGACTCTTCTGTTCTTTATTTCTGCATCCCCTCTCTATATGATATACTGTATATATTCAGACACACACACACATATATGGAATCAAATAATAGATAGTTTGGGATTTGCTTTCACATTCATGTTCATCTCAGTCATAGCATCAAATCTTGAAGATATTCTGTTAATACACATAAATCCACTTAATTCATTTTAAGTGTTGCAAAATATTCCATGACTGGATGCACCATCATTTATCTGGACAATCCCTTCTTGATGGACATATAAGTTGTTTCCTTTTTTTCCTAATATGTATCGTAGCATGCTTCAATAAACATCCTGCAAGTATCTTTATGTGCACATTACATATTCGTGTATTTCTGAAAGGCAAGATTAATGAAAGTGAAGTCATTGAGTCATCGGGTCTTTTACATTTTGCAAAATATGCCAAAAACTCTCCCCTAAACTTTCACTAACCTGCCAGGAATGACAGACACTCACTGCACAACTCCAAGGGCCACCCAGTTTCATTGTTTTCTCTGTTGGAGTTGTGCTGCAGGGGGCATCATTGACAAAAAATATTTTGGGAATGGAGGGACCTGAAGTTGTAAACCTAGCAGCCACCAAGTTCTCAAACAGTGGATATTTATCCTTTAAATTTTTGACATTTTGTTGATGGAGCATGCTATCTTGTGGTTTTTATTTACATGTTATTTATTATGAGTGAGTTTGAGCCTCATTTGCCTATTCAAAGTCTGCGATCATTTTTCTATTTCCCACCTTTTCTTTACATATTCTGATTATTATTCCTTTATCTGTTTTATATGTTGGCAATGTTTTCTCAAAGTCACCTGTTGCCTTTAACTTTCTCTGTGGTGTCTTTCTTCTTACAGAAGTTTTAAATATTTTGATAGCCAAAATATCTTTTATGACTTCTAGGTTTTACTACTTGCTTATGATTCCTCACATCAAGATTATAAAAATATTTCCCAATGTTTTCTTCAAATAGCTTTAAGGTTTTTCTAAGGTATAATCTCAAATCCATCTAGTTTTTTCCCAAATGGACATCTGAGTATCACAATGCTCTTTAAGGTATACTACATCCTTTAGTCACTTATTTGAAAATAAAATAAATTGATGGTTAGCTATTCATTCCCAGGTGAAGTTACAAAAAAAAAAAAAAAAAAATCTCTAGTCATCATATCTGTCATACGTTGAAAGAAACAAAATCAAAATACAAAATGGCCTTATTTACATAAATACTAAAGCTATTATTCAATGAAATTAATCAGCCATCCTTGATTTAAAAAAAAATACTCTGGGAAGCGGCTGTGGCTCAATCGGTGGGGCTCCCGTTTGCCATGTGGGAGGCCCCGGGTTCGGTTCCCGGGGCCTCCTGGTGGGGGCGGGCCTGCCCGCATGGCGTGGTTGGCTGGCCCGGCGAGCACGGGCAGCAGGGGGGGGATAAATGAATAAATAAATAAAATCTTTAAAAAATAAAAAATAAATAAAAAAATAAAAAAAAAATACTCTAAGAGCTAGAAATAAGGGGAATAGAAGGATATTTCCTTAACAAGATAACCACTTTTATCTTTTACACGTGCATATGGGGGTGAGGCATTTTTCATTAAGCTAGAGATAAGGGAAAGATGCCCCCATCTCCGGAATTAACATCAATGGTCTCTTCAACGTTTACAGCACCATCAGAAGAGGTTTCATGAAGGAGACAAAATATTGCTATTAGTAGAATATTGATATTCTTAGAAAATCCAGTTGAACTAGAAGAACTACTTGAATTATTCCATAAACTTACTGGAGTTAAGTGTGTGGAAATGAATTTATTTCCCTTTTTTTTTTTTTTCCTAAGATTTTATTTTTATTTATTTGTCGTTCCCCCCCCCCCCCCGCCCTTGTGCTGGCTGTGTCTATTTGCTTTGTGTTTTTCTGTGTCTGCTTGTCTCTCTTTTGTTGCGTCATCTTGCTGTGCCAGCTCACCACACTGCGCGGGCTATCAACACACCACACCACGTGGGCGGGCCTGCCTTCACCGGGAGGCCCTGGGCTTTGATTCCCATATGGTAAATGGGAGCCCAACCAATTGAGCCACAGCCGCTTCCCAATTTATTTCCTTATACCAACAGAAACCAGCCTGAACAAGTAAAGGAAAACTTCTGGGCAAAGTGATAATAGGGACCCAACATTTTCTAGAAATGACTAATGAAATTAAGAATAGAGAAACTACATCTATGGCCAATTTATTTATTTATTTATTTTTGAGGACTTCATACGTGGGAAGCTGACACTCAAATCACTGAGTTACACCTGCTCCCTCGAGGTGTATTTTTTTGTTGTTGTTTGTTTTATTTTCAGGAGGTACCGGGGATCAAACCCATGACTCTGTACGTGGGAAGGAGGTGCTCAACCACTTGAGCTATATCTGCTCCCCACCAATTGCTTTTTTTTTTTTTTCTTCCAGGTACTGGGGCCAGGGATTGAACCCAGGACCTCTTATGTGGAAAGCCAACGCTCAACCACTGAGCCACATGGGCTCCCCTGAGTCGTTTTTTTCATTTGTTTGCTTGCTGTTTTTGTTTGTTTGTTTTTAGGAGGCACAAGGGACTGAACCTGAGGCCTCTCCCCCGCCAACTGATTTTTGATGAGGGTGTCAAGACCATTTGATGGAGAAAGAATATCTCTTTAACAAATGGTAAAGAAAAAAAAAAAATGGTGCTGGAAAAACATGCAAAAGAATATACAAAAATAAGACCAAAATGAATCAGCAATCCAAATATAGACACTAAAGGCATAAAATTCTTAGAAGAAAACATAGGGGTAAATCTTCAGGACCTTGTGTTTGGCAGCGGATTCTTAGCTGTGGCACCTAAGGCATGAACAACAAAAGAAAATAATAGGTAAATTGAATTTCATCAAAATAAAAAACTTTTGTGCAACAAAGGACATTATCAAGAAAGGGAAAAAAGGACCCTCAGAATGGGAGAAAATATTTGCAAATCATAAATCTGATAAGAATCTAGATCCAGAATATATAAAGAACTCTTACAACCTAACAACAAAAAGAGTCAACAACCTAGTTAGAAAATGGGCAAAGGATTTGAGTAGCTGTTGCTCCAAAGAAGGCATACAAATGACCAATAAGCACATGGAAAAAGTGCTCAACACCATCAGTCATTAGAGAAATATTTTAAAAAGTCACATCACACCCACTAGGATGACTATAATCAAAAAAACAGAAAATAAAGAGTGTTGGCAAGTTTGGGAAGAAACTGGATTGTTGGTAGGGATGTAAAATGGTTCAGCGGTTATGGAAAACAGTTTGGCAGTTCCTCCAAAAAGTTAAATGTAGAATTACCATAAGACCCAGGTAACAGGTACTCAAACAAATACAGGTACACACATGTTGGTAACAGTTTTTTGGTCAAGCAAGCACTAGCCTGATTGTTACTGTGAGGAAATTTCATGGACTTACATCATCAGTAAATGATTGCATCTATGACTGATCACACCTACAATCACCTGAGGAGATTGCCTTCAACAATAAGAGACATCTCATCCAATCAGTTGAAGGCCTTAAAAGGAGTTGTGGTGGGAGCAATGGTGGCTCAAGCTGCTAAGTGCCTGCTTCCCACATGGGAGGTCCCAGGTTCAGTTCCCTGTACTTCCTAAAAACAACAACAACAACAACAAAAAACAATTAGCAAACAAATGAAAAAAACCAACTCAGGGGAGCCCTTGTGGCTCAGTGGTTGAGTGCTGGCTTCCCACATATGAGGTCCAGGATTCAATCCCCAGGCCCAGTACCTCAGAAAAAAAAAAAAAAAAAAAAAAAGTTGTAAAAAAGTTGTAGTGATTTCAGCAGTCAGAAGAGAGAATTTCCATCTCTATCTCAGTCAGCCAGCTTCTGGGGAATTCACCTAAAACCGTCATTGGAGTTCCCAGCTTGCAGCCTGCCCTGTGGAATTTGGACTTACCCATCCCACAGTCGCGTGAGACAATTCATATAAAAATCTCATAATAAGTACAGATATCTCCTGTTGGTTCTGTTTCCCTAGTGAACCCTGACTAATACATTAGTGGTGTGACCTTTGCCAAGTTACTCTGGGGAGATATTTATCTCATATAC
Organism: Tolypeutes matacus; assembly: GCA_026826555.1. Taxonomy (NCBI): domain Eukaryota; kingdom Metazoa; phylum Chordata; class Mammalia; order Cingulata; family Chlamyphoridae; genus Tolypeutes; species Tolypeutes matacus. The sequence goes on from JAKSZT010054160.1 coordinate 3,914,402, forward strand.
TTTTTAAAATGGCTATGAGGACTATTTAATTATTTAAGGAACCCAAAACACTCAGGAGAAGGATGGGATATAGGAATCATCTAGTGTTGGCTGTTATTATTCTAGTCCCCCAGTTTTTTGGGGAGGAGGCCAGGAATGGTTGCTGGCCACACCCCTCACCCAGAGGACTGAGCCATTATATTTCAGGCAAAAATCCACTTCTTCCCTAGCACGTCTCCCGGTCCTGTGTAGACCTACCCACCTTCCTATGTCTTCCCCTACCTGGGAGGCTTCAGGGCTGCATGCAAGAAAGGGGAGGAGGGAAGCCGGCTCCAACCACAGAGCACATCGGCTCCCCTGAGTTGGTTTTTTTTTTTTTTTTTTTCCGTTTGTTTCTAGGAGGCACTGGGGGACTGAACCCAGGACTTCCCATGTGGGAAGCAGGTGCTCAACCGCTTGAGCCACATCCGCTTTCTAAACTTCTTGACTCTCAGCTTGTCAAGTCCCCCTGGTCCCCAGCACTCACGTCCACATCCCCATCCCACCGGTTCACCTCCTCAGGCCATAGCTGGTTGTGTGGACTTGGGAAGTCCCTCTCCATCTATGCAGTCAGGGGGATGGCCTTGCCCATGGGGCGCTGAGGGCTCATGGGTCTTCCTGGTGGCTCTGGAAACTCTTGCCTGTGCCAAGATGAGAAGACAAGGAGGCTTTGTGTGGCTCAGGCTCTCCCAGCCCCACAGGTTCTTCCAATTGGGTGGGCCCTCTCACCTCACCTCCACCCCCCCGCCCCAGATGGCCAGTCCCTATTTCCTGTTTCCCTTGTCCCCCTGCCTTTGAGTGTGGGTTCTCTGGGAGTAAGCCTGGGGCAGATTCCCCACATCATTCCCCCAGCACAGCCAGGCTGAGAGGCCCCTTGTGCTTCCCATGGCACTACCTGTGCAAGTCAGCAGGCTGTTGGGGCCCTTGGGGGTAACCCCCCAATTTCCAAATAGTATCTGTGTGAACTGGGGCCAACTCTCTGAGCCTCGCATTCTCTTAAGTGTGGATCTTGATGCCTACCTGCCAGGGTAATGGAAGGATTAAAGGAAAGAGAAGCTTCTGCACATTGTAGCATTTCATTCATTCGCCCAGTTTTGAGCCTTCTACTCTAACTGCTGGAGGATTTGCCGGGCAAGCCCCCAAATAGCCCATTTGCCCTCTTTGCATCTCCACCCCCTCCACCCCAGACTCTCACCGTCTAGTGACTGTCCTCAAGCCTGAGAGTCAAGAGGCCTGATAATGCTTGAGAGCATGCTCTTTGGAACCACATCAATCTCAGTTCCATCCTGGGTTCTGCCATACTCTGCCTTTGATCAAATATATTTTGTTTGATTTCCACACTTTTACAATAAACCTTACTTAACCTCAAGGAACTGAATTCTGCCCAAACTTGAATAAGCTTGGAAGTGGATTCTTCTCAGAACCTCCCAGTAAGAGTCTAACCAGCAAAAAATAGTCCCCTGGTAGGGAGTTCCTTGAGAAATTCTTAGTGACCATGGTTCCCACTTCACAGGGCAACCCCTCTCTCAGCTCCTGTCAACTTCACCCATCCTGCAGGGCCTCCACTATGCCTGTCACCTCCAATCATCAGGGCTAGTTGAATGCAACAATCACTTGATCAAGAAACAGCTAGGGAAACTTACTGAGCAATTTTCTGCCCCTGGGTTAAGGTTCTTCCCCTAGTCCTCATGAATTTACAGGGATGCTCTTTTGGCCCTCACCAACTTTCCCCTTAGGAGATAGTTACTGGCATTCCCATGCCCTTATTTCCCTGGTAACAAACTGCCGAAGTGAGCTCCTCACTGGCTCCTTACTGCCAAAAACTCTCACAAACTCTTTCTGAGCTCCACAAAACTGTTTCTGAGCCTCTCTCTACCATCTCCCCAAGTCTCCATTGCCTGTGCAACCAGGAGATTGGGTGTATTAGAAACGGCATCCTTAGAAACATGGACTTGAGCTCCAGTGGAAAGGACCCTTTCAAGTTCTCCTTACAATCCCCACTGCCTCAAAGCTTCGAGGAATCGAGTCCTGGATTCACCTATCACCCCTAAAACCAGCCCCGTTACCCGAGTGGACCAATGAAAGCATTGGAGACCAGACCCTGTGTGGCTCCACTGGGTACAGAAGCAGCCGGCATCTGATGGTGACAGCTCTCCCAAGACTCCAGACGTGGGCTGAATACACTTAAAATTTTTCTACCCTTACACTGTTCTTTTACTTATTCCCTCATGGACCAAAGACTTTTCTGTCTCCCCTCGGGTTTCGCCTTCCTATGCGATACCACTCTAGGGCCTGTAGCATCTCCTTGCCTGCTCACTGACCCAGAGCCCTATAGGCAATGCACAGCTGGCTCTATGATAGACCACAACTTCCACCCTTATAAGTTTACCTCTCCCACGTGAAGTAAAGGGGACATCGGTTTAATTCTTGCTGGAACAGGGGTTGGACTTGGACTTTTAGCCCCCTGGATAGGTTTTGGATGTCAAGAATGCCTCATCCCCAACCTCAGTGCCACCTTCAAAGCTGTAGCTTTGCAAGGACTAACTACCTCTCTCAATTCCCTTGCAGGCATAATTATGGACAATTGATTAGCTCTAGATTACCTACTGGCAGAAGAAGGAAGCATCTGTGCTGTTGCAAACACATCCTGTTGTACTTGGATCAACACCACCCGATAAGTCAAGACCTACATCTAGGAAATCTTCAAACAAGCCAAATGGCTTCACAGCATAAATCAGCAACAAAGAGACATCTGGAATCAATTAAGGGGTTTCTGCTTAACACCACTTGGTTGTATTCCCTGGTCTCGCCGCTGATTATGCTGATTATCATCCTTCTCCTCGGACCTGTTCTCATCCGCATCATCACCACCTTCAACGCACAGCACCTCAGAGCCATTGGACTTTTTCTCCTGTCCCCTGAAGCTTTAAACTATCAGTCTATAAAACCCCAAGCTAGTCACACTTGGTCTTCGGGGAGTCAAAGGACTCCCTCGACCAAATAAAAATTTTAAAAAAAGTTTTTTAATTGGCCAGCACTATTCAAAAGTGTCAAGCTTATGAAAGCCAAAGACTAGGGAACTCCTCTAGATGAAAGGAGCCTAAAGTGACATGACAAATGCAATACGGGATCCCAGGTTGGATCCTGGATTCCATCCTGGGCTAGAAAAAAAACATTAGTGGGACAATTGGCAAAATCTGAATAAGGTCTGTAGCTTCACTAATAATACCATAGCACTGGGAAGCGGCTGTGGCTCAATCAGTGGGGCTCCCGTTTACCATGTGGGGGGCCCTGGGTTCGGTTCCCAGGGCCTCCTGGTGAAGGCAAGCCCGCCCGCACGGCGTGGTTGGCTGACCCAGCGAGCACAAGCAGCAAGGGGGGGATAAATGAATAAATAAATAAAATCTTTAAAAAATAATAATAATAATAATAATAATACCATAGCACGGTTAATTTCCTGGCCTCAATAATTGTCCTATAGTCATGTAAGATGTTAACATTTGGGGAGCTGATGAAGGGTAGATAAGAACTCTCAATACTAATTTTCTTAAGTCTAAAATTATTTCATATTGTTTGACTCAAAAAAAATTTTTTTATGTATCAGTACATTCAATTGAGAAATGTATGTACTTATTCATCTGTGTTTACTTTTTAGTCTTTGTTTATATTTTCAATTATTAAATGTACAAAATAAAGTTAAAAAATCACTTGGAAAAAAAGAGATTTAAGAAATAAATGTTGGGAAGCGGCTGTGGCTCAATCAGTAGGGCTCCCGTTTACCATATGGGAGGCCCCGGGTTCGGTTCCCAGGGCCTCCTGGTGAAGGCAAGCTCGCCCGCACGGCGTGGTTAGCTGACCCAGCAAGCACAAGCAGCAAGGGGGGGATAAATGAATAAATAAAATCTTTAAAAAAAAAAAAAA
>JAKSZT010054160.1:3918440-3940142 GCA_026826555.1 Tolypeutes matacus
TAAAAAAAAAAAAAAAAAAAAAAAAAAAAAAAAGAAATAAATGTTATTTTTACAATTAAAAAAGTAAAAGAAAATTATTTCAAAATAAAAAGATTATAATCAATCAGAAGTTGGCAAGGCCTCTTGCAGTCATCCCTCACTGAGTTAGGAGGCACTTGTCTTTCTCTGGGCTGGCAGATATTTAACTCTTGGGCCATAGCCCAAATGTCTTTGGATTCTTGGGAGGGTGGAGATTGTGCTGCTGTATTTGGCTGCTTCCTGTGGCTTATGCTGACTGAGCCCTCAGGGATTGCCCTTTGGCATTTTATCTCCATGTTATCTGTGCCCTGGCAGTTTTACTGCCCAGATATGAGGATTAGTCATTTGGAGCCTCCAGGGTTTTTTGTTTTTAATTTAATTTTATTGTGGTAACAATATTTCCCATTTTATCCACTATCGTGTGTACAATTCTGTGATACTAATTGTATTCACAATATTGTGCTACCGACACTACCATCCATTACCAAAACCTTTTCATCACCCCAAACGGAAACTCTGCACCCATTAAGCAATAACTCCTTATTCCCATCCCACCTCCTAACCTCTGGTAACCTATAATCTGCTCTTGGTCTCTATGTGTTTTATATAAGTGAGATCTTGCAATATTTGGCCTTTTGTGTCTGCCTTATTTCACCCAATATGATGTTTTCAAGATTCATCCATGTTGTCGCATGTATCAGAATTTCATTCCTTTTTTTTTTTCAGCTGAATAATATTCCATTGTATGTATATGCCACATTTTGTTTATTCATTCCTCTGTTGATGACTCTGGGGCTGCTTCCACCTTTTGGCTTTTGTGAGTAATGCTGCTGTGAACATTGGTGTACAAATATCTGTTCGAGTCCCTGCTTTCACTTCTTTTGGGTATATGCCTAGAAGTAGAATTTCTGGGTCATATGGTGATTCTATATTTGACTCTGGGGAGTGCTGGGGCATGGGGGATGACCGTGAGGGAAATGAGTCACTTCTGGGGTGTTGGTAATGTCCTGTAACTTGATCTGGGTGCTGGTTACAAGTGTGTTCCATTTTTATCATGTGTACATGTTATGAGTCAATTAAAAGTTTTTAAAAGTCCTTATCTCCTGGCTCTAAAGCTCAGGTTATCTTTTGACTCAGCTGCTGTTGCAGCCTCATTAGCTGAATACAATAGAATCGACCCCTTAACTAACGCACCGTTTCTGCCCCCTACCAGACTATATTATCTTTGGTATTACCCTGCATCCAATACTCCCTGGTGGTTTAGGGTGGGGAGAGTTTATTCCAGTCCCACCCAACCAACTAGGAGGGTGGGTAGATGCAGGGGAGGAAAGTGACTTGCTCAAGGGCTACCCCAAGCAGGAGAGGGGGCAGATTACAGTGTTGTTGAGGACTAATACCAGCTAGGTGGGCTTTCAACTATGACCTTTCAGGTTTTCTCAACCAGGGTTAAGGGAGAGAACTAAACTTTAATGCCTTGGTCCTATGTATTATTAAAAAATAATTTTTTAAAAAATAGGTAAAATCACGACTCTCACACAGACGTAAAATGAACACATGATTAAGATTTTATTTCGGGGGACGGATGTGGCTCAAATGTTGGGCGTCTGTCTCCCATATGGAGGGACCCGGGTTCGATCCCTGGGACCTCCCGGTAAAAATATATATATATATATTAAAAAAAAAAAAAAAAAAAAAAAAGATTTTATTTCATTTCCAGTCAATGAGGGAACCAGGTAGATTATAACTGGATCAAAGGGGCAGTAAAAAAAAAAGCATAAATTTATATGAAGTAAAAGAATGTTGAAATTAATGTGCAAATGAAGGCAAAACTAGGGTCTTTCACAAAGGGGGAGGGACCTCAATGAATCTCTACTAGTTAGGTTAGAATATGCACCTCTATTGACAATAACTATTTTGCATTGTTATCTATATTTTACAGAGGTGCAAAATAGCTCCCATAGAATCAAAATCAGATACTACAAAAGAGTGTGCTATATACAATGCATAGTTCTCCATTGAAACAAAATTTCCCCTACAGTTTCTCCTCTTTTGATAAAAAATAATCTCAACTCTTCCCATGTAATTCATCAATAATAATACACCAACAAAACCTATATCTGGCGCCTCTTTTTTTTTCCTGGGACAAAGGGTACTGCATTTGCAATTTTTACTGATGTCAAACCACTTTACAGAGGTGACCTCAATATATACTCTCAGCAGTGTATCTAAAACTCTGGGATATTTTCCTTAATGTGACTGGTGGACAATGGTTCTCTCAGTATAGTTTTTTTTTTTTTTCCTCTTCTACTGGGAGGTCCCGGGAATCGAACCCGGGTCCCTACATGTGGGAAACGGATGCCCAACCATTTGAGCCACATCCGTCCCCTCTCAGTATAGCTTTAATTTGCATTCCTCTTATTATGAGCGAAGATTAGCATCTTTTAAAATGTCCAGAACTATTTGCATTTCCTTTTTTGTGACCTAGCTGTTTATATAATTTGCTCCTTTTTCTATTGTGTTGTTAGGCTTTTTCTTTTTTTTAATTAAATTTTTTTATTTTTATTTTTAAAGAAGCTTTAGATTACATAAATGTTACATAAAAAAATATAAGGGATTCCCATATGCCCCCCTCCCTCCCCCTCCCACATAGGCTTTTTCTTATTGAATTGTGGGAGTTCTTTATATATTGGGGAAATTCACTTTTGTCTGTGATATGAGTTACACATATTTATCCCAGTTCCATGATTGTCAGTCTTACTATCCCATTTGAGTTTCACAACTCTTCAGTGATAGGACTAGTTTGTTTTTTTTAAACAAATCAATTTTATTGATACATATCAACAAAGCATTCAATTCATCCAAAAAGGCTAGTTCTTTTACCCTATTTTGCAGGTGAGGAAACTGAGGCTTAATGATTTAGGCAGTTTGCCCAAGACCACACTGTGGGTTGGTGGAGGCTCAGTTAGAGTAGAAAGAAACCATCTCTTGGGAGAAGTGGTGTGCCTATCCCCCAGGCAGGTAAGTGTCCAGCACAGTTGTTTGGCAAATCCATAGCAGGAAGTCTGGTCTGCCAGAGAGAGGGTCAATCCCATGCCTCAGAGTTGGAGGCCTTAACAGGCTGGCCAGGCTGGGATGTGGAGATGCCTGCTCAGGTCAGGGGCAGGACTGGTGGGCCCAGCTGAGAACAGGACTCTCCATCCTTGCTGAAGCCCCCCTGACTCTCCCCCCATTTGTGAAAAGGGGACTGACACCCAGACAAACACGTCAAATGAACGGAATAGATGGTCCAGAAACAGACCCAACTATGCAGTGGCGTGGTGCAAGAAACACCCAGGGACCCCAGGAGGGGCCACACAAGATCTTCAGCTGGGTCCCTCAGGGTGGTGAGAGACCACCCCACACGAGCACAGCTGTAGGCATTGCTCACCTGGCCCTCACCTCACCCCCAGGGTGTGTGCAGAGTGGCATCACCTCCCTTTTTACAAGGGGGAAGGGATTTACCTACTGTCCCACCTGGGGAATTGGGGGGTGGGGGTTGGGTGGATGAGGGGGGCTTCATTTACCTACATCTGAAAGGCATGAGATGATATAGTGGGTGCCAGAGCTCAGGCTAGAGCTCGGCCTATGACCCACTCATTTAGCCTTTCAGTAAACATCTTCTGTGAGTAGACACTGTCATTGCCCTCTACTTCCCAAATGAAATTGAGAACAGATAAGAAATCTGCCTACTGAACTCCAAAGCCTGCTTTATTTGTTGTTTTAATTTAGAGCAGTTGTGGGCTTACAGAAAAATCATGCATAAAATACAGAGTCCCATATACTCCTCCCCCCACAGAGTTTTCCCTAGTATTAACATTTTGCATTGGTGTGGTACCTTTGTTATTATACAATTGATGAACCGTTATTGTTATAATTACATCATTAGCTAAAGTCCATAGTTTACATTAGGGCTCACTCTTTATGTTGTACAGCTCTATGGTATGTGTTTTTTTTTTTTAATGTATTGTGGTAACATACATACAACATAAAATTTGCCATAGTAACTACTTTCAAGTATACAATTTGAGGTCCAAAGCTTGCTCTTAACTGTGACGTGCTACAGACAGTGGGCATGCACCTCACACGGGCTGATCCCCAAACCAGTGTGTAACCTGAAAATTACATATTGTCCACCAATCCTTAAACACCCTTAGAATCGCACTTAAATGGAGAACCATCAGTTCTTTTTATACATCCTTGAACTGTATTACAAATACACTTCAAATCTGAAAATCGCGACCTAGACTGAGAAACAGCAAAGAAGGCAGGTATATGCAAGGATTTTTGCCCTGGAACAATCCTGCTTTTAGCTCTGAAATCCCGAAGGGGTAAAGGGTGGATGGATGGAAAACTCTAAACTATTCCTACCAGTCCACAGATTTTATTCCCCTATAAATCTATAAATATATTGGAAGATTTATTTGTATGTATGTTGTAAGGCTTAACTGGGGGAGTGGAGTTGTGTCCTTCTGATCAAGGTACAAATTCTGTTTGTAAAGTAGGTGTTCGAATCATTGTGGATTTCTCTGGGGAGCTACTTGAACATGGATTTCCACTAGACCTGAAAAGCAGAGAGGACAGGGGAGGCCATTCTGGTGGGGCGATTGGATTGGGCAAAGGTATTTAGGTGGGAATATGCAACTCGGGTTCAAGGTTAAGAAATGCATAAAAAGAGCAGAGGTGCTGATTCAGGATCAATAAGAGGTACGTTTGCCTGGGTTAGGTGACGTTAGATTAGAATTTTAAAAATAGGTGCAATGGGAGCGGAAGTGGCTCAGGTGTTTGGGCACTTCCCTCCCACATGGGAGGTCCCAGGCTCGGTTCCTGGTGCCCCCTAAAGAAGACGAGCAGACAGACGAGGGAGCCATCTCATGAGGTGCCGGGATTTAAAAAAAAAAAGTGGAGGAACACGGTGAAATAAAAGGAAATAAAAGAGTGAGGAAAAGTATAGAAGAGAAATGTTTTCTTATAAAATAAAATAGGTGTAAGAGTTTAGTCAAATAATCGCCACCCTTGTGAATCTCCAATTTGCTGTAGTTGATCAAAAGAAAATTTCATTAAAATATGTGTATTCAGATCTGAAACTGAGGGACCGTCAGTCCGTGTCACATGTAAGGAGTTCCACTGACATGGCTTAGTCCAAACTGAAACAAAATAAAGCAACATCAAGCATTGGAAGTCAGGACTTGAGGCAGCTGTTCTCAACTCTGCCACTTGTGTGCTGTGTGGCTTTGGGTAGGTACCTTGCGCTTTCTGAGCTTTAGTTTCTCCATCTGTAAAACGAGGTGGTGGGTGAGAGTAGCCAAGTGTTTGGGACTCCTGCCTGCCCTCGCCAGCAGGCCTTGCGAAAGCAGCCTCGTTGGCACATCTGCTGCCTGAATTCCACAGCTCAATTCCTCACCCCGGAGGAAGTTGAAGGAGGAAGGAGTCATGTCTCCTGGCAACAAGGTGACATGACTACCCGGCCTGTAGCAGAGGCTGGAAGCAGAATTGGGGTGGTAGTTAAGTGCTCGGGGAGTCAGGGCTACCTGGTTTCCAATCTCAGTTCTGCCTGTTTCCTGCTATGAAATCTCTGGCAACTTCCCCTCGCTGATGCTAAGGTCTTCTGTAAAATGGGAATAATAATAGTACCCACCCCCCCACCCCCAAAGGGTTGTCAAAAGGATGAGATGTGTGCAAATGTGTAAATGCCTAGAACAGTGCTGGGCACATATTACATATCCAATCCATGTTAACTATTGTTATTGTTGCTTTTATTATTTAATATCAAACCTTAACTTCCTACCTAATATATGAATTTTCTCTACCATATAACAAATGACTATTCTTACTTTGCTTGAATACTTCTGGCAACAGGGAACTCACTTCTTCTGGTAAATTGTTTCACTAGTAGATAGTGCTTTTGGAATTTTATGGAATTTTAAAGTCATCAAGGTTGACTGCCTGATGAGGAAACGCAACTCCAAGAGGTGAAATGATTTGCTCAATGTCGCAGGGTTAGCAAAATGGCAGATGCTGTACTTTCCCCTTTTAATCTTGCTAACTCTTGTTCTTGGTGCATCTGAGAGCCTTGGTACTGCATCCACCCTCCACCATCCCCCATAAAAACAAGTTCCTGGGGGCCCCAGGCTGCCTGTTTGCTGGGTCTGTTTGGATCACCTGTGGACCCCAGGAAAAGAACCTCTGATTGAGAAGTTCCAAATGATGAAAGTTGCACTGTTCTGGTACATTCTGCCAGACAAGGAACTCCCCCACTTCCCCCAACTGTCACAGGAAGGGTTCAACTCTGCCCCGTTCCTAGGCACACCCCTTTGGTCAACCAGCCCCATCTAATCTCAGTGGCTTTTAAATCTCCACCTTGATCCTACTTCAAGATATCTGGTAACTGACTCACAAACCCCTGAAGGCTAATGTCTACTTACTGGTCTGCCCCACCTAATCTGGATGTATTTTCACACCAAAAGTGGTACCCAGTAGGCCATCTCCCCCACATGGGAGAATGGCACGCAGATCTGCACAGGGGCGGGGCCGGGTCATGCCTACCTCCCAAGCCCACTGTGGCTGCAGCTGCCTTGACTTGGGTCTCTGTGTCCTAACCAGGTCAATCTCCCACTCACCCTGGGCCAGCTTCAGTTCCTGGCCCTAGGCTCCTGAGTTGGCCCCTCCTCTTCTTTCTCTTGAATTAACTCTCCTTATGGGGAGAAATCAGGGAGGATCCTTGACATCTTTTACAAGGCCTGAGCTTCTGCTGTACAGCTTTCCTATGGCTTCTGAGGAAGCTGCTTTGGCCAGTTGTTCCTCAGACTCATTTTAGATGGAAACATCTTTTCCTACTAGCTGTTCCTATAAAGCAAAGAGACTTTTCAAATGGATTCCTTGAAGTAAATATGGAATCATCTACCTCTAGGGGATTAGATGGTGGATTCCACTTTAAATCTGTATTTCATGGAGGAAATGCTCTTCACTGTGAGCATACTGATACCAGGGAGTCATTTCGTGCTATGGTCACCTCTAGATTTTACTATTGATAGACCGTGAACACGTGACAGGTTTTGGGAGTCACCTGGCTCTAGGTTTATTCCTGGTTCTACCCCTCACTAGTCCCTATTGCAAACAAGCTACTTAATTTGATAAGGCCTTTGTTTTCTCGCTGGGAAAACTAGGATAACAACACCTACCTCTGAGGTGTTAAAGTGAGGATTATATAAACGGATGCAAGCAAGGTTCTGAGCATAACAAGCCAGTACATGCTGAGTGCTCAAATAACATTCGCTTTTTTTTTTTTTTTTTTTTTGTAAGATTTGTTCTTATTTATTTATCCCCTCCTTGCTGCTTGTGCTCACTGTGTCCATTGCTTTGCATTTTTCTGTGTCTGCTTGTCTCCCTTTGTTGTGTCATCTTGCTGCGCCAGCTCACCATGCTGTGCAGGCCGTCAGCTCACTGCACCGCAAGGGCTGGCTTGCCTTCATCAGGAGGCCCTGGGAACCGAACCTAGGGCCTCCCATATGGTAAACGGGAGCCCAACCAATTGAGCCACAGCCGCTTCCCATTCTCTTATTATTATTAATGTAGAAGCCCTCCTGTGGGATGCCTGCAAATTCAAGCCTAGAACAGGAGTGCATGAGGAAACTCTGCCTCTGGCCAACAGTGTGTTTTGCCTCCGGCCTGACAAGATGCCAGGCCAACACTACTCTCACATTGAAAATTGAAATTTCATCATGTTCCCCCCTTGGTATTTATTGTCAGTCTCCTAGGAAATACTCACTGATCCCCAAATTTATAAGCCTGGCAAACTCTCTGGCTGTGCCTATGTTAAAGCTTCGTAAATGCTATAAATACCCCCATTTCGTGTGCATGTACAGAATACTATTGCTGTGCCTTTAACCAATGGCAAGAAAAGTCCTGGGTCTGCAGAGGGTTTACAATATTTGTACATTGCTATGGATACGGTATCAAAGGCAGGCGCCAGTAATGCGAACAGGATGTAGGGGTTTAGGGTAGCTAACAATGATGGAAACAATTTATTCTCACTCTCGACACATCGTTCTTGGATGATATCTGTAAAATATTTGGGAGGTGAGGCATGTAGTTGAGAACATCACTTTGGATACTGGATCCAACATTACTAACAGGCAGCTGCTGAAATAGTGAGGAGTCAGGGCCCTAGGTCTGCCATTGAAGCTGCTGTGTGACGGTGGTGGTTACTGTCCCTTGTAGGCTTCCTGGTTTCTCCCAGTATAAAATGAGGGGGAGGATGTCTATCTGAAGACTTCTGCAGTCCCTTCCAGCTCTCTTATTACAAGCGGATGATGAATATATCATCTTACATCCTGTGTAATGAGATTGTAGCAAAATGGAGCAAAATTTAGATAGATTTTGGAGGCATCCAAGATGAGCTATACTAGTGGGCCAGCCTAGGCTTCCCTTTTCTCTTGTTCCCTATCTCGTTCAACAACCAAGTAGGTTCCCATTGGCTCTCACATTATCTGGGAGAGATTCCCCACCCCCCCGCCCAAGGGAGCATCATGGTATGTGGGCAATCAGCTCTTGTTGGCAAATTGAGAATTAAATGAAAATCAGATTTAAGTGAGTTGCCAAAATTCACACTGTCCTCAGGGTCCCTCCCAAAATGCCAAAGTTTGATATCAATTGTCCAATCGCAGCATAAATGGGTCTCACATGTCACACACATGTCACATTACTATATATTGAAATTAAAAATATATGATCACTGGGGACCAGAGATGACACCACGTGCCTTGCCAGGTGACCAAGCTAAGAACCAAGGATCACTGGCAGCCAGCACAGAACACCATAGGCTTCAGCAAAAAAAGCTTTACCTTGATGATGCCTTGATCTGGACTTTCTTTTAGCCTCAAAACCCTGAGCCAATAAATTCCCATTGTTTAACCAGAAAAAAAAAAAAAAAAAAAAATATATATATATATATATATATATATGCTCACAAAACAACAATATACATCTTGCAGAAATACATGCATGTGAAATACATTGGGATCATTGCCTGGGGTAGGGGCAGTAGGGAAATGGGGATAAAGAGAAATAAAACAGGGAAGCGGCTGTGGCTCAATCAGTAGGGCTCCCGTTTACCATATGGGAGGCCCCGGGTTCGGTTCCCGGGGCCTCCTGGTGGAAGGAAGGCACGGCATGGTTGGCTGACCCAGCGAGCACAAGCAGCAAGGGGGGGTAAATGAATGAATAAATAAAATTTAAAAAAAAAAAAAAAAAAAGAGAAATAAAACAAGAGGCAGGAACACTCTGTGATTTAAAGAGGTGATGTGATCTATCCAAAATGATTTAATTACTAAGTGGTGTGTGATAATTTGAACAGAGCAGTCAGGCAGAAGCCCAGGGCCCTATCCCATTACATCCTGCAGCCTTTTGCTCTTGAGTGGAAATAACAAAAACAACAACAAAGGAAATGTGACTTCTTATCAGCTATTACTATTTTTCCTTTGGGAAGTAATGTACGTGCAAGATTCATGTAAATCTAGTCTTCCTCTCTTACAGGGCTTTGCCTTTATTAAATTTTGTCTGTATTGGGTAATTTCATTTCCCAGAAGCAGGAAAGGTAAGGCAAATTAACTCAACTTGGGTTGCCTGAGATTGTATCAGAATCAATACATCCAGTTAATTGATTTTATAGAGGATTCAGGAAAGTTAGAAAGTGCTTGAAGCTCTTCAAACATGGTCCTTAAACTGATACACGACTCTCCCAGGGGTGGACATCTGAAGTACAATGTCAGGTATGTCAGGTGTTTTGTGAAAGTGCCTCTGCCCATTTTGCCTGGTCTTTACTTCATGGTGGACTTCCCTCACATTTTATCTACCTGCTGTCCCAGGAAGAAGTGGAAATAGGGATATTTGCATGTATTGGCTTTTACTTGCAAAAACTACACACCGGAATGGTAAACCAGAAGTTAATGATTCTTGAATCTTCCTTGTTGCTAAAAGTCTTCCTGGTTTCCTTCTCTTTCTTAGATCCCTTACTAATACAGGGGAGAACGATAGCTTTCAAATAGAGAAAACTGGTGAAGAACACAACCTCAGGCAAGGGACCAATTTTAGGATCATTAATAAGGGAACAAAACGTGATTGTGTGTCTCTGATGTGATGCACTGAAAAGGACATATCACCTGGTAACACCCCTACTACTGTTTAACTTCAGTCTAATTATGAGACACAGACAAAAGTGAGAGCCATTCTGAAAAATAACAGGCCTGGATTCTTCAGAAAATGTCCATTACTAAAGGGGAAAAAAAAAAAAAAAAAAAAGGCAAAGGGGAACCCTTCCAGAGTTAAAGGAAACGAAGACCTAAGAAATGCTATGTGTGATCCTGGATTGGATCCTGGATTCCCTCACCCCGACCCCAGAAAGGCTCTAAAAGACATTATTATTTGCACAATGGGGTGGGTGGGTGGGGGTGGGACTTGAATCTGAACTGTGTATGAGATAATGTTAAAATTTTCCAGTACGATAATTACCTTGGGGTTATGTAAAACAATGTCTTTGTATTTAGGAGATGCATGCTGAAAGTGAAGCCCTGTTTGCCCTTTTATAAGCCCTTTCAAATAAGTTCATTGCTGGGAAATTCATCTCCATTATTTTGTTCAAATATTTCCTCCACTCCTTTTTCACTTTCCTTCCCATTTGTAACTATTATCAAGGTGTTGGCACTTCTACTTCTAAGCTTATCTTTTGTATTTTATATCTTTTATATTTTTCTACTGCCCTTCGTGAGAGTTCTATAATTTTGTGTTCACAAAGTCTTTCTCCAACTATACCCATTCTATTTCATTTATTCTAGCTACATGTATTAAGTGCTTTAATGATTTGATTTCCCATACCCAATATTTTCATTTTAATTCTTTTTTATGATATATCGTTCATTTCATACAGCTAATATCTTCTCTTATTTCATCTGCTACTTAAGATAGGAGCATTTTTAGGTTCAGGCTTTGGCTTGTAATCTCATTTTCCTTCGGGCTATCCACAGGTTGAGAAGATGCACTAGGCGAGGATGGCCATGCCTAGGCCCTAGTCTAGGCTGGAGAGCACAGGGCCCACAGTATTTATGGAATCCCAGTTGGACGCTAATCCACTAATCACTCCTTTGGTGGCAGTTTTACTTTTAAACCCTTAGGGAGAAATAACAAGGGAATCCACAACCCTGGGGATTTGGTTGGAAGCAGGGTGCTGTGAATGCCACAGGGCTGTTTCTAAAAGCTGCAGCCCCCCAGTGGGGCTTTTGTGTTGCTAATTTGATAGATGCTGGCTTGGACTCCCAACTGCCTTTTTCCGTGCCCTGGGGCCAGGTGGAGGGCTGTCTGTCCTAAGGCAATGGAGGGAGAGGCCAGGGCAGTACATTAAAAATTCTCCTTCAACCTAATCTTCCTGCTGCCACTGGCAGCTTGTTTCCCAGGCGGCAGCTGTCAGCCAGCCCTCCCCACCTCCACACACCAAGTCTAGAATTCCCTACTTTCCTCCCTTTTCTCACGCTTGTTTTTTCAGTGTTGATTTTGGGGAGAGAGGGAATCAGTGGCCTGAGTGGATGGTAGGAATTTTGGGAGGACTCCCTTCAGCATCTTCAACTCTAAAATGGGGATAAGGGCTACCTCAAAGAGTTGTGGATATTGAATGAGATATTTTGTATCATCATCTATAAAAAAATAAATATTTGAAAAGCATTGGGCTCTTTTTTACTTTTTTTTTTTTTTTTTTTTTTTTTTTTAACCGGGAGGTCCCGGGGATCGAACCCGGGTCCCTCCATATGGGAGACGGACACCCAACCAGTTGAGCCACATCCGACCCTCTTTTTTACTTTCAAGAGAACTTAATCCCATTTTTTTTTTTTAACTCTCAAGGAGGGAGGATTATGCAAATATGCCAACTGGCTAAACCCATAGCATTTTTAAATCACAGAGCAATGCTCTGCCTGATTGTGTCACAATTCCAAATAGTGCTTACACTGAGTGCTAAGATCCTAGTGAGGGTGTCTAGCTGCTCATTTTCTTTCTTGACAAAAGCATGTTGGCACATGTAGAAATCAACCCCAACTCTCAGGAAATCAAGATTGCACTTTGACTTTTAATTCTACAAATCAGGATCACGAACCTTTTAGACATACAGTGTATCAGCCTCACTTCACACTGAACCAGAACTTGCATTTTCACAGATCCCCAGGTGATGCACGTGCATGGTCAAGTCTGAAAAGCATGGCCCTAAAACACATCTTCCAGCAGGCTTCTAATATACACCTTTCCGTAAAACTTTACTCTTGCTTAATGTTTTATAGGTAAAGAAGTTTCTTTATCAAGACGATTTCATTTGAATTTACCATTCTATTTTTGTCCCAATCACAATTTTTAATGATGAAACTAAGGTCCAGAAAGGTGACAAAATTGCCTAAAATCCTGTGGCTAGAGGCAGGTTAAATCCCAAGCTGCAGTGTCAGCGAGTGTGGTAATGCTTTTTGATTATTAATAGTGTAGCAGATGCATTACTAGTATGCACGGTAATTTTAGGTATAACTGTTTTATTCTCATATATATTAGAAAAAATATAATTGACAAACCAAGCCAAGGTTTTCATAGTTATTCTTGCTTAGGATGGTTTTATTTTGTTTTTGTTTTTAAATGACTTGCTTTAATAATAAATTCAGGTTTATGTAGACATGACAAAAAAAGCTCTGACATGTCTGAAGGCTAGGAAATACTTCCCTACTTTATATTATAGATGCCATTCCACCAATTTGAGTGGTGATTTTTACTTGGAGCAATTTTTATTTATTAGGAACATACTATGCAAAGTATTGGGAAAACATGCATATTTTAAAAAGTGAATTAAAGTTCTTTCTTAAATGTTTCTCCCTGAACAGCATTTGCAGTGTGCCAAGGGTATTTTTCCCTAATCCAAATAAATTTGACTTAAAATGAACAGAAATGAGGCAATTTAAATACTATTTAAAATAATTGATAGAAATTGCAAACAGTATTTTGAATAGAAATTTCAACTGTTCACTATGAAATCTGAGTATAAATCTCTTCATAAAGAGAAATGTGAAATGGTAATTATAGGCCTCTTGTGAGCCTTGATTAAAAGGAAACACAATTCACCATTTGGTGAGGACAAGGAAACTTGTAGAAGGCTCTCATGGCCTTAACAAATATTTTACTCAGCTGCCTTCCTAGGAAATTGTTCTTTGTGCTGCTAAGGAAAAGATTAATGATATTTATAACCCAGGAAGCTAAACTAAGAGATCAATCATTAACCAGGCTCTAGGAAGGGTCCTAAGAAGAGTGAAATATAACTGCACTGTTTTTAGTTAACAGGTTCTCTAACCTCTGGTGTGTCCTCACACCCTCAATGTAAAAATAAGGGCTGAGAATCTCTTCACACATTTGCCTTGTAACCTCTGAAACACAAGGCTTTTGAGCATGTTTTAGACTCAGATTTCATGGAGTCATAACGTGATGAATGTAGGAAAGTGTTAATTTATATATCAAGCCTGTTATTAAGTTATGAGGTCTAGTTTTTCTTTTCTTTTTCCTTCTTTTTACATGTTCTGGAAATCTTTTAGGACTGGGTTAGAAAACTGTTTAGTCTGTTCTCCCACAGCTGTTTTCATCTACATGCCTCCAGCCTTTTCATATCCAAACAGAAAGCTGTTTCTCCCCTATCACCACCATGGTTGCAGCACTAAGCCAAGATGTTTTCATTTTTCTGTTTTTTTTAATTGTTTGCTTCACAGACTTACCTCTAAGGTCCTAGGTTAGGTATATATCTATATATAGAAATGGGTTGGCTTTCACAAGGGGAATATATTATCTTACAAGCTTACAGTTCTGAAGCCATGAAAATGTCCATATCAAGGAATCAAGACCACACCTTCTTTCTGAAGAATGGCTGCAGTTGATCCTGGACTCCTCTGTCACATGGCAAAGCACATGGTAGCATCTGCTGGTCTCTCCCTTCTTTTCCAGATTCTTGCTTCCATGGCTTTCTGCCTCAATTTCATTCTTATAAAGGACTCCGGTAAGATGATTAAGGCCCATCCTGAATGAGGTGGGTCACATCTTAAGATCCTATTCACGGGAAGCGGCTGTGGCTCAATCAGTGGGGCTCCCGTTTACCATATGGGAGGTCCCGGGTTCGGTTCCCGGGGCCTCCTGGTGGGGGCAGGCCCGCCCGCACGGCGTGGTTGGCTGACCCAGCGAGCGCAGGCAGCAGGGGGGGGATAAATGAATAAATAAATAAAATCTTAAAAAAAAAAAAAAAAAAAAGATCCTATTCACCAAAAGATCCTACTTACAATGGGTCCACACCCATAGGACAGCTTCATACAGGGCCCAGCAAGGTGAGCCATGCCTTTCACCCTGTGATACTAGGTAGGTTACTTCACCTCTCTGGGATACTGTTTCTGGGTTGATAAAATGAATGACCTACATCAACTGCTTACTAAGGTCCCCTTTGGCTCTAAGCCATAATATACCCCAAATAAGATTCTAAGCTGGGAAGCAGCTGTGGCTCAACTGGTTGGGCTCCTGTTTACCATATAGGAGGCCCCAGGTTTGAGTCCCGGGGTCTTCGGGTGAAGGCAAGCTGGCCCGGTAAGCTGACAGCCCATGTGGTGTGGTGAGCTGGTACAGCAAGATGATGCAACAAAGGGAGACAAGCAGACACAGAAAAACACAAAGCAAATGGACACAGCAAGCACAAGCTGCAAGGGGGAGATAAATAAAGAAAAATAAATCTCTAAAAAGAAAAAAAGATTCTAAGTTTCTATACATTTGGCATTTTAAGAATGCCAGAATATTTCTCACCTTTTGTTCCTCTCACTTGCTTCACAGACTATCTAAAATATTGAATGAAAGGAAAATGAGACAACCTACAGTGAAAAGGAAGCACTCATGTTCACCCCAGTAACTTAATGTTGAGTAGAAGAGTTAGGTAGGTCAGGGAAGCTTCCTACAGCCAGGGCATTCTGTATTTTCTCATCAGTGAAAAACAAACTGATCTGTGAACTGTACAAACAGTTCCACAATAGAATCTATTTAAGTAAAAAAAAAAAGTGACAACATATCAAAACTGACAAATCACAACAAAAACAACAACAAAACATGTGGCTGGAGGGACAATTCACAGCATTTTATTCCAGTTACTCCATTTCATTTAATAACCTGCCACCTAGTTCTGAGCTCCGTGAATTTTACTGTCATTATGGTTTCTCCTTGGAAAGGACCATGGTTTTAAAGTCTGGGCTGCATCTCCAAGTGTAACTCTATGGTCAAAATCCTTTTATTTATGGAAAAGCAACCCCTTAATCACAAGAGAAGCAGAGGGAACACTGAGATTTGTATAAATTTATCTCCACTAAAAAGAATTCATAGCTCATAATCTTTCAGGTTTGTATTTTCACTTGGGCCTTTTTGGGGGAGAGTGGATATGACTGCTTCTCACAAATCTTTGATTAATACAAATAACCTGCCTCATTGTACTATGGAAAGGAAATGAGCCCCAATGGCTCCCAGGGGTGAGAGAGTCATCCTGTCAGGGCAAGGTGATTTCCCTTGTCCATAGTAGTAATTACTACCAGTCAGTAGTAATAAGGTATAACCAGGTGAATAGGAGAGGTAGTAACTAGCAGGATAACCCATGGGTTAGAATCTCTAAAATAAGGATGTGTGTATTTGAATAAGCCAGAGCTGGGTGGGGGGTGGGGGTGGGAGGCAAATGCCTGGAGTCTGGAAAACGTGATATAGAAGAGGAATGTGTGAAAAAAAAATACAGGTTTCCTACCAGGGAACCCACAGAAAGGTGGTACTACCATTTAATGGTAGTCGTGGGCTTTTCTTTGAGATGAGGGTACATTGTATGGGTTCTGCAGTTTTCACGGGAAAATTGGAATAACACTGAACAAATGGAAAGGGAAATCAGTTTCCTTTGTTTGTTCAATAAATACTGCCAGAGCACATGTGGGCAAGCCAGTAGGACAGGTGCTGAAAAGAAAAAATAAAGCTGTCTGAGATGTGGTCCTGACACGAAGGAACAATCTAGCAGTAGGCATCAGATCCCAGCACACTACAGAGCATTGTGTCCTAGGGGCCATGGGGAGGGAAGGATCACTTTTGACTGGCAGGGTCAAAAAAGGCATCCCCCAGTCCTCTCTTGGTTCTCAGCACATCCTTTGTGCTAATGTCTCAGTCTGCCCTGTTCCAAGCATTTGCTCGTCTTATCTTTTTCTGTAGTTTGAGAGAGAGAAGTGTGAGAGGGTAAGATCTTGCATCTCAGGTGCCTAATAAATGTGTGTGTTGAACTGATGTTTGTGGAAGCGCTGTTCTATTTTGGTCCAGAAAGGTGGGAAAATTTTTGGAAAGGAGAGTTAAGATGGTGGAGTTAAGGCATTCTAATCAGAAGGCAGAAGCAATGGTATGTCAACGGGCAAATTCAATTTGTGGCTGGGGACCAGTAGGTAGCCTAGATGAGCTAGAAGCAGAGCTTTGCTTGGATATAGTGACAGTGTTAAAGTTGAAAAATTAAGACAGTGCCACCACCGGGTTAAATTATCTGGACATTATTTTATAGGCGAGGAGCATCTGAAGGTTTGAAGGCTAGGAAGTGACTTGCTTTAAGCATGATTTCGGAAAGATTAATTTTGTGACACAGTGAAGTACAGAGAAGTCTGAAATGAGAGGGATGCTGCCATGATCTAGGTAGTGAGAAGGGCCTTGAATAAGAATGGCTGCAGTGGGAATGGGAAGGCTGTCCTGCAGTGATGAAAACTTGGTCAGTGGTGGACAGAAGGGGGAAAAGTCCAAAACAATTGCTAGGTTTTTAACCCCAGTGATGGAGAGAGCACCAAAATGGTAAAGGACCTCAAAAAGGTAGCTGGAGGCCCTCTGCCAAGTAGGTTAGTCAGATGAACTAAAAAGCTAAAATCTTTTCTTAGTTCTCTCATTAGAAACAATTGGCCTACTCAGGCTCAACCAGAGAATTTAAAAGAATAATGAAAAATAGAGAGTCTTAAGGAGCATTGAAGGATGGAAAATCATCAAGTAAACAAAAGGTGGAGTTGAATGTCAAAGTGTAGAGAAAGGCTTTGTCTATCTTCTTTAAGTTTGTTTTAGGTGCTTTGGTCGGTAAGCAATCAAGATGGAGAGAGATGCTATTCCAAAGAAGAAAGTCTGTAAGAGCCAGAGCAGCTGAGCCTGACCATTCGTGATACCTTTAGACCTGAAAAAGAAAAAAGAAAAAAGCAAAGTTTAAACACCAGAATTTTAATCTTGTGGTTTATTGGCATTACTGTCTAAAAAAAAAAAATATTCCTTCCATCTACTTTCATTGAGTTTATTTTGCTGTTTTTCTCCAGCTGCTTAACTTATTGGTTAGTTCATTTATTTTTCATCTTCCAGATTTTCTAAAAAATGCATTAAAATGGCATGTTCTTCCCTGAGAACCAATTTGGCACTGCCTAGTATTATGAAAGTGATCCTCATGTGATTCTGATGTGCAGATAGGGTTAACAAGCACTGGTATAACTTCAGAGCAAATGATATAGATAGACAGACATGAATCTTAGCTTGGCCACCTACCAACTGCAACCTTGGGCAAGTCACGCGGTCTCTCTCAGAATCAGTGTCCTCATTTGAAAAATAGGAATAAGAGTATCTATCTTTTAAGATGATGTATGACATAAAATACACAAAGTACTTAGTAGAAAGCCTGTCACATAGTTTTCTATATATGTTTATTATAACACCCACTTATATAGTCATTCAAATTAAACTGTGTAAAATGAAATTCGAAAGAAAATGACCCAAGTGCAGTGAATGGTGTGCTAACAGTCTCATATGCATATGAACAGATCTCATTTTGATGACTTTTTATTTATGACAAATTAAATATATATACATGTAAAACCAATGCCATTTTTCCACTTTAAAAATTAAAGGAGATTGAACCAAAAATCAAAGAGCTGTGGTAACTCACAGCCTCCTGCCACTAAAACCCCATAAAAGAGAAAGAGATAGAGCATCTAAGTAAAATACAAACTAACCAGATGCCTAAGCACCAGCAAAAAATTACGAGCCATACTAAGAAAATAGAAGACATGGCCCAAAAAAAGGAAAACAGCAAAGTCCCAGAAGAGATGCAGAATTTGAGAGAACTAATCAGTGAGATGAGGACAAATTTCCAAAATCAAATTAATGAGATGAAAGAGAATATAGTTAAAGAGATAAATGACATCAAGAAGTCATTGAGCGAACGCAAAGAAGAATTTGAATTCCTGAACAGAAAAGTAACGGAGTTCATGGGAATGAAAGATATAATAGGCGAAGTCAAAAATACAATTGAGGCATACAACAGCAGACTCGAAATGATAGAAGAAAGAATAAGTGATACTGAAGACAGAGCAGCTAAAATTGAAGAGAGAAAAGAACAGAGAGAGAAAAGAATGGAAAAAATTGAGCAGGGGCTCAGAGAGTTGAATGACAACACAAAACACAAGAACATACGTGTCATGGGAGTTCCAGAAGGGAAAGAGAAAGGAAAAGGGGCAGAAAGAGTATTTGAGGAAATAATAGCTGAAAATTTCCCAACTCTCACTAATGAAATGAACTTACATGCCCAAGAAGCACACCGTACCCCAATAAGAATAAATCCAAATAGACCTACACCAAGACACATATTATTGAGAATGTCAAATGTAAAAGATAAAGAGAAAATTCTCAGAGCAGCAAGAGAGAAGCAAACGATCACGTACAAAGGATGTCCAGTAAGACTTAGTGCAGATTTCTCTTCAGAAACCATGGAGGTGAGAAGACAGTGGTATGATACAATTAGGAAACTGAAAGAGAAAAACTGCCAGCCGAGAATTCTTTATCCAGCAAAACTGTCCTTCAAATATGAAGATGAATATAAAGTATTCACAAACAAACAGAAACTAAGAGAGTTTGCAAAAAAGAATCCACCTTTGCAGGAAATATTAAAGGAAGCCTTAGAACCTGAAAGAAAAAGACAGGAGAGAGAGGCTTGGAGGAGAGTATAGAAGAAAGAAAAGCAGAAAGGATAACCACAAGAGTAAAAAGAGAGACAAAAATAAGATGACATATGAAAACCAAAGAATAAAATGGAGGAAATAAATAGTGCATTTTCAGTAATATCATTGAATGTGAATGGATTAAATTCCCCAATCAAAAGATACAGGCTGACAGAATGGATAAAAAAAATGAGCATTCCATATGCTGCTTTCAAGAAACTCACCTCAGACACAAGGATACAAACCGGCTGAAAGTAAAAGGTTGGAAAAAGATACTCCACCCGAATAGTAAACAGAAAAGAGCAGGGGTAGCTTTACTAATATCAGACAAGACAGACTTCAAATGCAAAAAAGTGATAAGAGATGCGGAAGGCCATTATATATTAATAAAAGGGACGATCCTCCAGGAAGATATAACAGTCATAAATATCTACGCACCTAACCAGGGTGCCCCAAAATATATGGCAAAACTGAAGGGAGAAATAGACATTTCTACAATAATCGCTGGAGACTTCAACACCCCTCTCACACCATTAGATAGAACAACTAGACAGAAGATCAATAAGGAAACAGAGAACTTGAACAATATGATAAACAAGTTAGACCTAACAGACATATACAGAACAATGCATCCAAACTCAGCGGATTATACATTCTTCTCAAGTGCCCATGGATCTTTCTCCAGGATAGACCACATGTTAGGTCACAATACAGCTCTCAATAAATATAAAAAGATTGAAATTATACAAAGCACCTTCTCAGATCATAATGGAATGAAACTAGAAACAATAACAGACCGGAAAAAAGGAAATTTGCAAATGTGTGGAGACTGAACAACACACTCCTAAATATTCGGTCAGTCAAAGAAGAAATTGCAAGTGAAATCAGTAAATATATTGAGACAAATGAAAATGAGAACACAATGTATCAAAACTTATGGGATACAGCAAAGGCAGTCTTGAGAGGGAAATTTATAGCCCTAAATGCCTATATTAAAAAACAAGAAAGAGCTAAACTCAAAGATTTAACTGAACAACTTGAGAAACTAGAAAAAGAACAGCAAACGAATCCCAAAGCAAAAAGAAGGAAAGAAATAATAAAGATTAGAGCAGAAATAAATGAAAACGAGAACAGAAAAACAATAGAGAAAATCAACAAAACCAAAAGCTGGTTCTTTGAGAAGATCAATAAAATTGACAAACCCCTCGCTAGACTAACAAAGAAAAAAGAGAGAAGATGCAAATAAATACAATCAGAAATGAAAGGGGGGAAATTACAAATGATCGCACATAAATAAAAAGAATCATAAGAGGACATTATGAGAAACTATATGCCAATAAACTAGACAAACTGGATGAAATGGACAAATTTCTAGAAACTCATAACCAACCTACACTGACACAACAAGACATACAAGAACTTAACAAACCAATCACAATTAAGGAGATTGAATCTGTCATCAAAAATCTCCCAGCAAAGAAAAGTCCAGGACCAGATGGCTTCACAGGTGAATTCTAACAAGCATTTCGAAAAGAATTAACACCAATCCTGTTTAAACTCTTCCAAAAAATTGAAGAAGAGGGAAAATTACCCGACACATTTTATGAAGCCAACATCACCCTAATACCAAAGCCAGATAAAGATTCCACAAGAAAAGAAAATTACAGACCAATCTCTCTAATGAACATAGATGCAAAAATTCTCAACAAAATACTTGCAAATCGAATCCAACAGCATATCAAAAGACTTATACATCACGACCAAGTAGGATTTATTCCTGGTATGCAAGGCTGGTTCAACATAAGAAAATCAATCAATGTAATACACCACATTAACAAGTTGAAGGAAAAAAAACACATGATCATCTCAATAGATGCAGAAAAGGCATTCGACAAAATCCAACATCCTTTTTTGATAAAAATACTTCAAAAGATAGGAATATAAGGAAAATTTCTCAATGTGATAAAAGGCATATATGAAAAACCCACAGCCAACATCATACTCAATGGGGAAAGGTTGAAAGCTTTCCCCCTAAGATCAGGAACAAGACAAGGATGCCCACTGTCACCGTTGTTTTTCAACATTGTACTATAAGTTCTAGCTAGGGCAATTAGACAAGACAAAAAAATTAAAGGCGTCCAAATAGGAAAAGAGGAAGTAAAACTCTCACTGTTTGCGGATGACATGATCCTGTATTTAGAAAATCCTGAAGTATCCACAACAAAGCTACTTGAACTAATAAATGAGTTAGGCAAAGTGGCAGGATATAAGATCGACACGCAAAAATCAGTAATGTTTTTGTACACTAGTACTGAACAATCTGAGGAGGAAATCAGGAGGAAAATTCCATTTTCAATAGTAACAAAAAGACTCAAGGGAGGCGGCTGTGGCTCGATCGGTGGGGCTCCCGTTTGCCATGTGGGAGGCCCCGGGTTCGGTTCCTGAGGCCTCCTGGTGGGGGTGGGCCCGCCCGCGCGGCGTGGTTGGCTGACCCGGCGAGCACGAGCAGCAGGGGGGGGATATGAATAAATAAAAATAAAATCTTTAAAAAAAAAAAAAAAAAAAAAAAAAAAAAAAAAAAAAA
>JAKSZT010054160.1:3940242-3974828 GCA_026826555.1 Tolypeutes matacus
AAAAAAAAAAAAAAAAAAAAAAAAAAAAAAAAAGACTCAAATACCTAGGACTTAATTTAACCAAAGAAGTACAGGACCTATATGCAGAAAACTACAAAACAATGCTAAAAGAAATTTAAAAAGACCTAAACAAATGGAAAGACATTGGTTTCCATTAGAGATTCCAAATGCCAAGAACAAAATACGTGTCAAGTACTCCTACATACTGCACGTCTCCAAGCTCAGATTTCATGGGGTGGCTGAAAAGACCCATTGGAAAGAGGTACTAGAATGCTGCAGCAGAGCCTACCACAAGTAAAGCCCAAAGAACAGCTCCAACAGAACCACTTGGGAGAGCATGGCATGAATCCCCTGGAATGTGGGCGATGAAGAGATTAATACCTAATCTATACTTATGAAGTTTAAAGACTGCTACAGCCTGCCTGGTAGGAGAGCAAAGAGACATGGCTGGGAATTGTGTGCCCTTTCAGGTTCTGGAAGGCTAAGGAAGCCGTTTACTCTGAGCCTGATAGATCTTGTGGAAGGGCACTGGTTACGGGGGAGTTTAAAAGAGATCCAAGAGGGAGGCAGCTGTGCCTCAATTGGTTGGGCTCCCGTTTACCATATGGGAGGCCCTAGGTTCAAGTCCCAGGGCCTCCTGGTGAAGGCAAGTCGGCCCGCATGGCGTGGTGAGCTGACGGCCCACGCGGCACAGTGAGCTGGCGCAGCAAAATGACCCAACAAAACAGAGACAAACAGACACAGAAAAATGCAAAGCAAAATGGACACAGCAAGCACAAGCAGCAAGGCGGGGTGGGGATAAATAAATAAATAAATCTTAAAAAAAAAGAGAGATCCAAGAGGGATCCTGTCCCAAAGGCCCAACCGGAGGGAAGAAAAGATCAATAAGGGGGTTTAGACCCCCCCCCACCAAACACAGATACTGAGCGCAAAACTAAGTGGCTAGCTGGAGGAGGCATCTGAAGAGAAGGGAAAGAAGAGAGATGCCTAGTGATAGGCAGTTTCCCAAAACCCACCAAAACCCCTTGGATAAGAAAATGGTCCTGCCAACACCCACAGGATCCAGCTGCCAGATTGCATGGCAGCAGCCATTTAAGACTGTGCCTCATTTTCCCTAAGTATCCCACCATCCCAAGTTACTACAAGCAGCTGATGCTATTGAATAGGGAAAAAAGGGGGAAGGAGAGAAGATATAAACTGAACTCTCTTCCCCACAACAGGTACCTGAGCCCCAGCTGGAGAGCAGATATTTTGAGGGGAAGATAGCTTGCAGTTTTAATAAATAGACTGTACTTGATAATATCAGATAGTGACTAGAAAACCTATGATCTGCCTGAGGTTTCATTCAGGGCTGGGGTGGGAGGCAGGGAACGATCCACAAGGTGAGTTTTACTTGGGGAGGGGTGACAAAGAATAAAGTTGCTTTCTGCTCCTATTCTAGAGAAAACAGCTTGTTTACTAAACCAGAAGATAGAGAAACATGATTTATTTAAAGCACTCCAGCAGTGTTTGGCATAATATCTTATTTCCCACTTTCAGAAGTAGTGCATGAGAATAGAGGTGATAGTTCATCGTGGCTGGAAAAAAAAAATTTATTCCTAAGCAATTTGGCATTACTATAACCATCTTTTTCATTACCCTATCTTTTCTGTACATGCTACAGCATAAGTATAAAGAGAATTTTTTCTAGGACTCTCATCAAGTATTAACCTACACTGGTGGCTGCTGAGTAAGGCCTGGTTCAGTGGTTTTTAACTAGTTCTTCACCCCAGAATTATCTGTGGAGCTTGAAAAAATAAAAGATTCCTGTATTTGAAACCAGACCTACTGAGTAGTACCTTTGGATCTGGAAACTGGACATGTGTATTTTGAAAGAGCTCCTCAGGTGATTCAGCTGTGAATCCAAGTTTGAGAATCATCAGCATACGTCAATAACTGGGCCCTTATTCAAACTAGTAGGCAGATTAATAATGTTTTGTTTTAGTTGGGACTACACAGAAAATTATTTAAAAAATGACAAAAATCATCTAAATTAAATACCTAAATAATTGATTGACACAAATGAAATTAATTCACTCATCAAATATTTACTGAGTGCTCCTGCTGGGCCAGGCTCATTTTTAGGGTGAGGATTCAACACTAACCTACGAGTGCATGAATTACTTAAGTGTGAATATTCCCAACTTATATTAGACACAGGAGGAAAGTGATGGAGACCTATTACAAAGACTTACTTGCACAATAACATGGCATATAAGGACTCTCCCAGGTGAATCAGCCAGGCAAGCCAAAACCTGAAACAAACAAACAAGCTTCAGATGATGGTTATCTGCTGATAAAATCTAACACAGAAACCTCAAAGAGAAAGGCACCGAATGTGAACTAGCACAACTCTTCAATATTTGAGGGCAACTGCAGGCCTTCAAGATCTCCAGAGAGAACGGAGTTCCTGTGTCCATATCCCGGGTCTGCAGCTCTCCTTACCCATTGCGTAGGAGGATGTGATGGTTGTCCACCAAGTACTGAGTGAAGGGGCCCACAGGCCCAAGGCTCTGATAGGGGATACTCTGAGGCCAGAAGACTACCCACTGAAAGAGAACCAGAAGCACAGAATACCAATTAGGTCATCAGTAATTTTTTGCTTTTGAGAGAGAGACTATGAAATAATCCTGATTCTACCATACCATATACCCTCAGTTTGGTAAACAAAATGCAGACCAAACCCAAAACAAAAACAAAAAAACAACCCTCTGAATAAAGTCATCTGGGGCCTGGCTCTCAACTTCTATTCCCTAAAAGCTATCCAAGTGGGAGCTATGTGCTGAGGATAATATGTGCACAGTTCTCAGACTCAATGCCCATGTTGGATGTCACCTATTCTTTTTTTTTTTTTTCCCCTTGTTGGACATTGCATGTTAGAAGGAGGTAAGTATATCTGTGGTCGTAAAGAAAAAATGTAATGTTTGGCAAAAGCATTTTCAAACTGAATGTATGGAGAAAGGGTGTGCGTGTGTGTAGTGTGTGTGTGTGTGTACTAGAACAAAGGAATGCATATCTATTGCTTTGTGAGAACAAATTCCTGTCTCTGAGAGCAGTATATTATTCCTTCTTTGTGGGAAATTTCCCTTTCTCCATCACAACAAATATTGTCAATCAGAGCCCTGCCCTAAAATATTCTAAATTGGGAGTTAGGAAAGGGCATGTCACCTATTCTTGATGAATTCCACCAAGAGAAGTTAATAACAAATCTTAAGTGTTTCTGTGCCAGGGCTAGCTTCTGAACTGTAGAAACCATGGCTTAGCCAAACTCCTGTTTCATTTAGAACACTTTTCTCTTCTTTCTTTTTCTACCTCTAAAACTGGGAATGATCCACTGTGCAGAGTTGGGAAGGAAGCAAGTGAGATCAGGTTTGTGAAGTGCTAACAGCAACCGTTTAATTATGGGTTTTTGTAATCCTTTTCTGTGTCTCTGCGTTGTAACCTTGGCCAGCTTAGGCTTCTCTAAGAATGATGAAATTATCTCATTCACATCTCATCCTAGAAAAAAACTACCTCCCCTTTGCTATTGTTTCACAATCAAAATTATATAAAGCATAAAATAGCACTGCATTCTCCCAAATCATGGGATATAGAAGGGGTAGCATCTGCCAGGTCCACATTGTCCCAATTTTAAGTCCCCCAAAGCTTTTCTCCATCTATATTGTAACTAGTCGGAGACATAAAATCATGCAACAGAAATGTATCTTTTTAAAATTTGCAGTGCAACACCTCCATTCTAAGCCTCAAACTCCAGGATCACCTGGGTAATATCCAAATAGCTTTGTCTTCCTTCAAAATTCGTTCCCAGGTGTCTTTCCCAATATATTTTAAACGAACTTTTCCTCAGCCTAATAGAACTCGCTTTTCCTCTCACTAGAGATCCCATCTTCCTGCCTCCAAACTTATGCCAAACAGTTATGTCCTTTTCCTTCTTACCAATTATAGGCACATCTCAGAGAGATTTCAAATTCAGTTCCAGACCATCGCAATAAAGAATTGCTTTTACACTATACTGTTTTAACAATACTGTAGTCTATTAAGTGTGCAATAACATTATATCTAAAACACGTACATATCTTAATTAAAAAATACTATATTGCTAAAAAATGCTAACCATCATCTGAGCCTTCAGCGAGTCATGATCCTTTTGCTCATGGAGGGCCTTGCCTCAGTGTTGATGGCTGCTGACTGATCAGGGTGGTGGCTGCTGAAGGTTGGGGTGGCTGTGGCAATTTTAAATATAAGACAACAGGGAAATTTGCCAAATTGGTTGACTCTTCCTTTCATGAAAGATTTCTCTGTAGCATGTGATGCTATTTGATAGCATTTTACCCACACTAGAAATTCTTTTAAAATTGAGGTCAATCCTCTCAAATTCTGCTGCTGCTTTATCAACTAAGTTTGCGTATTATTCTAAATCCTTTGTTGTCATTTCAACAATATTCAAAGCATCTTTACCAGGAGTAGATTCCATCTCAAGAAACCACTTTCTTTGCTCATCCGTAAGAGGCAACTCATCATCAGTAAAAGTTCTATCATGAAATTGCAACAATTCAGTCAGATCTTCGGGCTCCACTTCTAATTCTAGTTTCTTGCTATTTCCATCACATCTGCAGTCATGAACTGAAGTCTTGAACCCCTCAAAGTCATCAAAGAGAGTTGGAATCAACATCTTCCAAACTCATTTTGATATTCTGACCTCCTCCCGTGAATTACAAATGTTCTTATTGCTATCTAGAATGGTGAATCCTTTTCAGGTTTTCAGTTTACTTAGCTCAGATCCAGAGGAATCACTATCTATGGCAGCTGTAGCCGTATTAAATGTATTTCTTAAATAATAAGACATTTGAAATGACTCCTTGATCCATGAGCTGTGGAAAGGATAGTGTGTCAGCAAGCAAGAAAACAACATTCATCTCATTGTACATCACCATCAGAGCTCTTGTGTGACCAGGTACATTGTCAGTGAGCAGTAATATTTTGAAAGGAATCTTTTTTTCTGAGCAACAGGTCTCAATAGTGTGGTTAAAATATTCAGTAAACCAAGTTGTAAACAGATGTGCTGTCATCCAGCTTCGTTGTTCCATTTACAAAGCAAAGGCAGAGTAGGTTTAACAAAATTCTTAAGGACCCTAGGAGTTTTGGAATGGTAAATAAGCACTAGCTTCAACTTAAAATTCACCGGCTGCACTAGCTCCTAACAAGAGAGTCAGCCTGTCTTTTGAAGTTTTTTTTTTTTTTTTTTTTAAAGATTTTATTTATTTATTCATCCATCCCCCCCTTGCTGCCCGTGCTCGCTGGGTCAGCCAACCACGCCATGCGGGCGGGCCTGCCCCCACCAGGAGGCCCCGGAAACCGAACCTGGGGCCTCCCATATGGTAAACGGGAGCCCTACTGATTGAGCCACAGCTGCTTCCCTCTTTTGAAGTTTTGAAACCAGGAAAACTGGTGTCCTAGATGGCATCTTCTTCCAATAGAAGGCTGTTTCATCTTCATTGAAAATCTACTGTTCAATGTGGCCACCTTCATTGAGTATTAGAATTGCTAATTTTAGCAATTATCCTTGCTAGATCCTCGGGATAACTTGCTACTTCACCTTGCTCTTTGATGTTATGGAGATGGTTTCTTTTCTTAAACCTCACGAACTAGCCTCTGGTAGCTTCAAACTTTTCTTCTGCAGTTTCCTCACCTCTCTAAGCCTTCAGAGAATTGAAGAGTTAGGGCCTTCTCCAGATTAGGCTTTGGCTTTAGGGAATGTTGTGGAGAGTTTGATCTTCTATTCAGAACACTGATTCTCCACATTAGCAATAAGACTGCTTCGCTTTCTGGCGAAGCACTTTTAACTTCATTTTCAAGAATTATTTCTTTGCACTCACAACCTGACTGTTTGGTGCAAGAAGCCTAGATTTTGGCCTGCCTCAGCTTTTAAAATGCCTTCCCCACTAGGCTTAATCATTTCTAGCATATGATTTAAAGTTAGAAACCTATGACTCTTCCTTTCACTTGGAACTTGGAGGCCAGGGTGGGTTGTTAATTGACCTAATTTCAATACTGTGTCTGGGAGTACAGAGGGGCCCAAGGAGAGGGAGAGATACTAGGGAACAGCCAGTAAGCGGAGCAGTCAGAAGATATGTAACATGTAACAACTAAGATTGCCATCTTTTATGTGGGTGCAGTTCGTGGCACCCCAAAACAATTATAACAATAACATCAAAAACCACGGATCACAAATCACCATAACAGATAGAATAATAAAGAAAATGCTTGAAAGATTGCAAGAATTACCAGAATGTGCACAGCGACTGAAGTGAGTACACGCTATTTTAAAAAATGGCACCAAAAGACTTGCTCAAGACAGGGTTCCCACAAACGTGGGAAACAGATGTAGCTCAAGCAATTTAGCTGCTACCTACCACATGGGAAGTCCCAGGTTCGGTTCCGGTACCTCCTAAAGAGAAGACCAGCAGACACAAGAGCACAAAGAGAATAGGCACAGAAAGCTGACAGCGAGCCCCAAACAATGGGGGGAAATAAATAAAAATAAATCTTAAAAAAAAAAAAAAAAAAAAAAGCCGTATCTGCGAAGCGCAAGAAAGCAAAGCAAAATAAAACGAGGTATGCCTATAAATCCCAACCATCCTGTAGATTTATCCCGGTTTTCCAAGCAATTCCAACTGCCTCAAACACCCCGCTTCCAGAAGTCCTATCCTGACGCTATGCCATGCCAGTCTGTCAACTTGGCTCTCCCCTCCCTGAGCTCTGCTCAGACTCGGTTAAGCTGTGGCAATCATGAAGAGCGAGTAACGCCAAGCCAGGCATACTGTAAAGCAGAAACCATTTTACAGGCCCACCCAACATCAGCATATACCAGTAACCAAGGCAACCGCGCATGCGCACAAACCACGTTCCCAGTGCGACCCGCCCATCCCCCCCTACGAGGGGCTTGGAAGGCCAAAAGTCACCGCCGCCCCGCCCCACGCCTCACCGCACAGTAGCCCAGTCCCAAGGCCGTGACCAGAGAGGGCAAGGGTCTGGCGGTGCGGAAGTAGGCTGTAGTAGCCCGGCTAGGCCCCGATTTCGCCGCCACCATCCTGAAAGAGCTCGCTACTGAGTCACTGGGTGGGGAGCCGTCGCCGCCCCCATGTTGGGAAATCCTGGCTAACAGGTTCTTCAAGACCTGTACTACAGGCCAAAGGCCCAGGCAGAACGACTGCGCCGGCGTCTCTCTCGTGATCTGCGAGCGCGGGGTAGCCAGGATTGCGCCTGCGCGACCCCTCCTCTCTGGCAGTGGTGGGTCCTACACCGAACCGAGCTTTCGCTGCTCTTCTGATGCTGTAGCTCTTACCGTGTAGTAGCCCATGGAGAGGGTGATGACCATGAGCCAGAACAGACTGACCTTCTGGAAGTAAGCCCCTTCGCTCGCTGCGCCCCCCATCGCAGTAGTTTCTGGACTGCGCAGCTCTCCACCGCTTCGGGAGGAGCGGAGGCAGAGCCGGGGGCGGGGCGGAGGCCAGCTCTTCCACTGCCCCATCCCCTCAACTCCATCCGGGGAGGGACATGGGTCCTTTCCAGGGGCTCGAGCGAGCCCTGGTGGAGGGGACTTGGAATCCTGATACAAGTTCTGGCTTGGTGGGCTGGTTCCTCATCTTGCAGGGAATCGTCTCTCTGCGTGTCAGTTTCCCAGGTCTTAAATGAAAGTGCTGGATTAGATGGTGCTTTACGACTCTAATAACCACAGCTCTGTGCTGTGTGCAGCGTGAAGAATAATGCTTTTCCTAATGAATTAGTTAGGACGTATGGAACCGTACAGCAGAGCAGTTATGAGCACGGGCCTGGAACAGAGTGCCTGGGTTTAAATCCTCACTCTGCCACTATTTGTATAATAAGCATAGAGTAGTCACTTGTCTGTGCCTCAATTTCCCTCTCTGTAAAATGGTGATATATCAGCTCCTACCTCAGTTTTTTTGGGATGGATAAGATGACTTAATAACTGTAAAGCACTTAGAAAGTGTCCGGTACCTAGTGCTTTATAAGTTTTGATTGTTAATATTAGTGGCCCTTTAGTGTATGTGCTTAGCCCTGTTAAGTGCTGCACCGTCAATGGCGGTGGTATTTTAGAAGAGGCACAGGTCGAGCCTAAGTGGCTTCTTATTAAGCTTCATAAGAGAATTAAGGTTTTACCTGGGCCTTAAAAATGGGTGAAACAACAACAAAACAATGACTGGTATTTACTGAGCACTTTATATATGAAGGCATTGTTCTATAGTCACTATACAAAGATTAGCTCATTTGATTCCTAAAACAACCCTCTGCAGAGGATACGCTTAGTATACTTACTTGAAAGAGGAGGAAACAGCACAGAGACCAGGTGCCCAAGGTCTTCATGCATAAGTGAGTAGGGAGTATTGGAAGCCAAGTGGTCCAACTACAGAGATGGTGCTCTTTAGGAACGTGCTCTATAAGGTGTGGAATATTCTCAGAACTTCTTCACTTGGCTTGGAAACCCACCAAGGTTGAGTTTCCACAGTTTTGTTTTTTTTTTTTTTAACATGAATGTATTCTCTCTCCAGTGTAGTGTCTCTCTCTAGTTGTCTGCTGGTCACCTCTACCAGGTGTCAAGTTGCATCTCATAGAGTCCTCTGCTGTTACCCAGAGTCAGTCCTCACCATGACTCCCCTATTTATTTTTTTAAAGATTTATTTTATTTATTTATTTCTCCCCACTCCCTTGTTTTTCACTTGCTGTGTCTGTTCATCTTCCTAGTTACTTTAGGAGGCACCAGAAGCCGAACCAGGACCTCTGATGTGGGAGGGTGCCACCTCTGGTTCCTGCTTTGTTGTGACTCTCATGTTTTTACTCCCCCATCTCTTGTTGCATCATCTTGCTGTGTCAGTTTGCTGTGCCTGCCCGTCGCGTCAGCTTGCTGTCTTCTTTCAGAGGCACTAGGAACCTCTGCTCCCTGCTTTGTTGTCTCTCATTATGTTTTTTCTCTTGGGTTTCTTGTTGTGTCACCTTGCCATGCCTGCCCATTGCACCAGCTCGCTGTATTTAGGAGGCACTGGGATCCAAACCAGTGACCTCCCATGTGGTAGCCCAGTTGCCTGAGCCACATCCACTTTTCCCCTCTTTATGTTAATAGCACTTTTCTTCTAGGTACCCAAACACCCAGCTTTGGCTTTTCCCATATTGAGTCAGCTGTCAAGAGTACTATTGATTGGGTGCAATGATATCTCACCCTTCTGGATTAAACCATGGTTTATTCTCTGCAAGAAGCTCTATAAGAGCCTTCCACTTCAAAAACCCATGTGCAGTCCCTTTAATGTGTTTGTCCCACAAATGATGGGGTTATATTCATCATGTGCAATTTTTTTTTTTCGAGAAAATTAACACATTTTATTGTTTTTATAAAACATGAAATGCCGTGGGGAACGAGTTGGTTTTGATATCAAATACTGACAAAAATAAATCCTTTCCATGCCCATTCTCCTACAACAGCCATCTTTCCTTTCATACACTTCCATTTATTTAATAAATATTGGTATACATTATAGTGGAATGTAGAGCAGGCTGTATGAAGTGTGGTAAAGAGCAAGAGTTGATGGAGTTTCAAAGGCCATGACTACCTACAATAAGCAGATCACTTTGGAATGTAGGAGACACCCTGGAATGTAGGAGATAAGAACCTAGTCTCATGATAATGAGACAGGATCTTATAGTAGCTGGGTGGGGAATCATCCTGAGTTTCTATGTTAGATAAGATTTACAACATCTGCTACATGCAGGAATGTAAACCCTTCAAGAATATAAACTGTCATCTATTGATTTAATGTAAACCCTTCAAGAATATAAACTGTCATCTATTGATTTAATGTAAACCCTTCAAGAATAAAAACTGTCATCTATTGATTCAAAAACCAAATAAAAGCCATGCTCTATGGGGTGGCTGGGCTCTTCTCTCCAGTTCGGACGGAGAGTCCCCTGATCCCAGTTTTTCTTCTCTTTGTCTTATTCCTTTTTTCTCATCCGCGGCACCGTTTTCACGGACCCAGAGCCTGACCGGCAACAAGAGTTTGGAGCTATATTGCTTATTTTCAAATTCTAGTTCCACATTTTCTAGCTATAAGGCCTTGAACAAATTTCTTAAGTTTTCTGTAAATGGCAATGACAGTAGTAGAATGCATCATATATTGTTAAGTTTAAATGTTATAATATGTGAAAAGCACTCATACACATAGAAAACAGTTAATTTGTTTTACCGGTTCTTCTTGACACTCCTACGCTTTCCTCTTATTATTGAAATTGGTTAAATATACTATAGAACTGCACTAAATACTGTGTATTATCCAAAGAAAAAAAATACAAGGAATTTCCTCATAAGAACCTTAAGTCTATGAGAATAATATAGAGGATATTTTAAATTAAATTAATAATTCAATTGATTAAAATAATTTATAGTTTAGTGATAAATTTCATGAAATACTCATTTCAGTTCCATTTTAAAAATTTCTAGCATTCTGATCTATTTTATTCCTTTAACATGCATTCTTCAAGAAATCTGAAAATCAGGATGGAACTTCTTACCACTTAAATATCTGACTAGAATTAAAGTAATATTGATTATTTAACACATAGCAAACCTAGTAGGGAAGTTCATTTAGAAGCCAAAATTCTTCTAAATTTAAATTCCCAAATATGGAGGTCTTTCTAACTTGCTTTATTGATAAGGGCATTCTCTTAGCTTGCTTTTTGAAGATGCCTGTCTGTTTACTTAAGCTCCATTTCCCCACTTTCCCCGGATATGTGCTATCATTCATATAGCAATATAACACAAGATTCCATAAAACTGGCTTTACAGTATTTTTGGCCAATGTGAAGCATTGGCTAAAGATGGGGGTTGGTGAGAAGAGAGGAGAAATTAGAGTATTCCTATATCTTAATCTCAGTATAAAGCAACATCATGTGCAATTTTGATCAAGGCTTTGTCCTACCAAAACTTTTCAAGAATTTCCCTAATTTGAGGCTATTTTTTTTTCTGTATTTCTCTCCAGTTTTAGTTAATTTTTTTTGTTTTGTTTTGTCTTTCATTTTTTATTTTTTATTTTTTTCTTTGGGTTTTAAATCTGAAATAGATATATGAGACATAATTCATGTATGGACAAACATAGCTTGAGAGGCAAATGGCTTGGGTCAAAGGACTCAGGATTCAGACTCCTGGGAGGAAGGGTCTAGTGTCATATCTTCCACCACCATCTCTGAACCTAGCAAGTTGCATACTGTCCTGTGCCTCCCTAGGTCCACGTCCCTTATTATAGAGAGGAGGAGTGGTACAGCCCATAATCAAAGGTTCTTAACATGAGCCTGTCACACAGCCATAAGGAATCCAAAAGAATGCACCAGAACATCTTTACTCAGATGTGGGTAGTTTATGGCATCAATAAGGAACCCATAGTCAACTAGGGATTCAGGGGGGCTTCTCTCTTCTGTCCAACTCACTCCCTTCATGTGTGAGGGGTGGCTAACTTCGTAATCTTCCATACATCTCACATTGCCATCCCCTCTGTATTGGCAGAGAAATCTCTCACTCCTGGACATATTCTTTTTCTTCTGTCTGGATGGGTTAATGACTTAAACATGGGAAACAATGAAGAAACTATGGGAGAATTATTTTACAAACTTTGAGGCAGGAGAAGATATTAAAATGAGCAAGATATTAAAATTAAAAACCATAGAGGGAAAGACTGAAAATTTAATTGCATCCCAATTAAAAACTTCATTCTTTTGAAAGACACCAAAAATATAATTGGAAGACCTGGAAGAAGGAATTCTCAATATGTATAATAGACAGATGAGCAAAGGATATGAATTGGACATCCTCAAAAGAGAAAACTTGAATGACCAAGTAACACAAAAAATGTTCAACTTTATGTGCAATTTGGGAAATGCAAAATAAATTAAAAAATAAGATCCTTTTTTTCCCCGATAAGATCAACCTACCAGGTATCAAGTCACACTATATAGTGCTATAATAATTAAAATCATTTGGCATTTGATATAAATTGACAGATTCCAGAGGAAGAGCTGATGTATATTCAAGCATTCATTTTATGTTAAAGGTAACACTTCAAATAAAGAAGAAAACAACTATTCAGTACATTGTGTTGGGACTATTGGTTATCTGCTTGGGAAAAAAAAACATTTTAAACTCTATTCCCCCCACCCCTGCCTTCCTACAAACAGAAATACACAAATAATGCAGTATCACAGGATTTAGAGTGTGTAGTAACTCTAGGAGAGTTCCTATGAGATGGCTGTAAGGGTAGGATGGGCATGAGCTGAGATGTAGGGGAAAAAAACAAAACACACTTTCCCAGGATCAGAGGAAAGGGGGAAGCATTCTAAACAAAAACGAACTTAATATGAAGAGAGTTTTGTGTGTTTAGAGAATTAGGAGCAGTTTGTGGTTGCTAGAAGGAAAATTGTGAAATAGAGTGAAGAGAGATAAGGCTGGAAAGATAGGGTCTGGATCATGAGAGGCATTAGATGTGAAACAGGTGTTTTGATTTGTTCCCTTAGCCAAGGTGAGTCAGTGAAGGTGTTTTTTGTTTGTTTGTTTGTTTTTTTAAAGCAGTACAGTGTGTAAATCACAGAGAGTACATTGGATGGAGGTAAAGTTGGAAGTAGGGCAAGAAGTCAAATCACAATCCCGATAACAATTGATCCAAAATAGCCAGGATTTAATAACTGATAGCTTCCCTAATACCCCTTCCGCCATACCTTCCAATTTGGGACCACCCGGAGAAAGCCAAATATATTCCCCTAACTAATCATATAAGTTGCCTGGCTTGTAGTTAGCCACCTCCAGCTTCCCAAGGCCAATGGCTTCCAATCAGGGCATACCAGGAGTCTTCCCTCTTTTCCACTATAAAGCTTTCACACTCCTGCCTGCTTTGAATCTGCCAAATGCAAGTGATGGTAGCTGACTTCCTTGCTATAGCAACCTTGAATAAATAGCCTTTGTTCTCATTTGGGTGTACTTTATTTCCACAGCAGAGAAGGTGAAGGGCAATATAATGGGGAATGGAGAAAAGATGACACCATTCAATCGCAATATTCAAATATTTCTGAGGGTCTATTTGGTGTCAGGTGCTGTGAGATAAAACTGAGAGAACGATGCAGTCCCTTGCTCTTAGGATAGATACAGTGTAGTTCAGATGGCAGGCAAAGCAATAGAAATTTGATTTCTAACTTACCTAACTTTTAAAATACAAGTACCTGTGTTATCCTTTTTTTTTTTTTTTTTACCGGGAAGTACCGGGGATCGAACCCTGGTCTCTCCATATGGTAGACGGACGCCGAACCTTTTGAGCCACATCCGTTTCCCTGTGTTATCCTTAAAGTATAAGATCCCATATAACGGGCTGCCAGCAGAAATGCCTTCAAGGCATCCGATTAACACATGAATGAAGAGGACAAGGATGATCCAAAAGGTGTGGTAAGACTGTGGGAGAGCAGGAGTTTTGTCCTGCCTGAAAAATCTTCTAATTCAAATAATGAGGGTAGTGTGATGCTGAGGAGGATAAATAGGTTTTATCCAA
This sequence comes from Tolypeutes matacus, assembly GCA_026826555.1. Taxonomy (NCBI): domain Eukaryota; kingdom Metazoa; phylum Chordata; class Mammalia; order Cingulata; family Chlamyphoridae; genus Tolypeutes; species Tolypeutes matacus. The sequence continues at coordinate 3,953,877 of JAKSZT010054160.1, forward strand.
GAATTCGAAGAATTTGGCCCTGTAGGAAATTGTTTTTTAATATGTACTTGAGAAGTGGTTAGTTTAGAGGTGGCACAAAGTAAAATCTCAATAATAAATGTTACCTATTGTTTTTACTGTTGTTCAGTGATGTGGGAGGAAGAGGCAGGCAAAGGGATGAAAAAACTCTGAGAAAATACAAATTCATTGAATGGGCAGTTTGCATGAAATCTCAAGGAAACCCAATGAGCTAAAAGCCAATTTGCTGAATTGCCAGTTTGCCAAATAAACGAAATTTATGGATTATGGCTTTAATACTTCAACAGGAACGTTAAATAGCTTTATCAGACATGTATGTCTTACAATAAAATGTTGACCTTTTGGAATTTTTAAAGGATTCTTTGAACTATTTCTCAGGATATTACATTGGTTTGTATTAGAAATGGCTATGGAGAAATGGACCCTACATTTTCTTCCCACATAAAAGAGTGTTGGCATACAGATCTGGTTAGGGGGCTCTACTGGCACTCTGAAGTGCCTCATAGCCTCATGGTTAGCCCTCACACTCATGAATAATTTTACTCTTTCTTGTGCACACTACATACAATTTGACAGAGATCAGCTGTCCCTTACGAAATAACCAATATTTCAGCTTAGGGTAAAGGATGGAAGGAAACAAAAATACCTAATAATTTTCCTTTGACTGTACACATTGAGAAAGAAAAAGAAATAGTATCACCCAGAGGCAGATGCAGTCTTTGGAAAAAATAAAAAATGACCCAGATTTGGATATAACAAACACATCATTGATAATGTGTACATAGGACAATTTTGACACACAGTTGCGGCTCTGAACTATTTACTGAATAAATGAATGACTGAAATATCCTGTTTCAACTATCTGTAAAGCAGGAAAATGCTGGGAAGCGGCTGTGGCTCAATCAGTAGGGCTCCTGTTTACCATATGGTAGGCCCCGGCGTGGTTAGCTGACCCAGCGAGCACAAGCAGCAAGGGGGGGATAAATGAATAAATAAATAAATAAAAAATCTTTAAAATAAAAAAAAAAAAAAAGAAGGAAAATGCTGCATTTTTGAAGTAGGCATACCAAGGGCTAACCATATTTTTGAACATTTTAGTTAAGGTACCCTATAACACATAAATAAGGGAGAAATGAATACAAAATTCTGGGGGGCGGGGAGTGGACAACAGAAAAAAAATCACTCAAGGAAAACAGAAATCACTGTACAATGATGCACCAAATTCAATAATAACAACTTACCTGTTGTTACAGCCTTTTTCTTATTTTAACCAGATGATCATTTTAATCAAATTGCCATATGACCAACTTGCTTCTGGTCAAAGTATTTTCTTCCAAAGTTACCTGGAGCCCTTCTGCGTGGCAGCTGAAGCAGATGTAAAGGTCAGAAGGGCAGAGACTACCTCGGTAGCTGGAAATGGCCAAGTCTGATTGAAGCCATGAGTTTGCAGTTGGTGAAGAAATCTCAAAGGTGTGGCTGAAAGGGATGTAGAGTCCAGTTCACATAACTCCCTGTCAAGCATTCTAGCAAGTTCTGACTTTTTCTTGCACATGATCATTGATAGTTATATATATATATACATATATTTTATATCACACAAATTTATCAAGTTATCCATTACAAATTGTATGGACAAATAAAGGAAGAAAACATAGAGAATACATAAAGATGTATTCTCTATGCCTGTGTAAAGAAACTTAAAGAGGTTTAAATTTAGATAAAACTTTGCTCTACTGTGGCATGTAGATTAGCAAGTTTTCTCCTATTTAAATCACAGATATATTTAGATCCATTCATGCACATTAAATATCACCAGTTATTTAGATTAGCTGCAAGTTTTTTAAAACACAGAAGGGAAATTTATGCTTCAAACTTAAATTTAATGATAAATCATTTAACCATGTCATGAAGAGAGTTACATATTTTAAAAAGTTCACCCAAATGTTGGTTTTCTGAAAGCAGAGACTGCATTTGTGGGGTTTACAGCAGAACCTGGTATATGATGGGCTCTTTTTTTTAAAAAGATGAAGGACTCTGTGGCCATCTGTTGAAGGGTTTTAAGCCATGCTTAGTATAAAGAATCAAATAGGAGAGTTTTCAAGAAAAAAAAAAAAAAAAGATTGGCCAACAGTGTTTGATAGTTTAGGGAGGAAAATAAAGTAACCCTTAGATTGGGCAATTTAGGGACTGATTTGTTGAACTTTGCAAGTGAAGTCTAAATGGAGTCAGGACAAAGGTGAAACTGATGAGTTGAAAAAAGCATGAAAGGTGAGGAAGGGAAGATGTCATAAAAAATACTCTTTTTTTTTACTGCTGGGAATTGAACCCAGGACCTTGTATGTAGGGAATCCTGCACTCAACCACTGAGCCACATCAGTGTCCCTGAATTGGTTTTTTTTTTGTTTGTTTGTTTGTTCTGCTTGTTGTTTGTTTTTTCTGGAGGAACTGAACCTGGGACCTCCCATATGGGAGGCGGGTACTCAGTCACTTGAGCCACATCTGCTCCCAAAATGTTCTTTTTCAAACAGCTTTATGAGGGAAAGGATTGGCACCTAGCATGCATTCAGGAGATAAAGGTTGCCATCTAGCATGCATTCAAGGTACTGAGAGGAAAAAACAACAAAACACACAAACCAGACCTGAACTTTGAATTACTAGGAAGAAAAAGCCAGAGAAATCAGTTAAGGTCCAACCTTATTTTGGTTTGCTCTGCTCCCCTAGTCTCCAATCTCCTCCAGTACTTCTACCTCCCAAAATATTCCCCCATCTTCTCCCAAAGCACCTGCTACTGCCCAATAGGACCTCCTGAGTGACCAATGCCTCTGACCCCAGTGTAGACATAAAGAACCTGACATTACAACTCATTAACATGGCCTTGCTTTGTTTCAGGGGGAACGTCAAGTCTTTGTCTCATGCTTTTTCTTCATTTCTTCATTTTGGTTGGTGAGGCTCAAATCTGTCCTGCAACCAAGTCAGAAATTGATGATTCATCCTGGGCGCCTTTCCTTCTGTCAGTACCTCAGCCATTAATTTGCCCAATTAAAAATCATATTTTTAAATGCATTCGCCTCAGAGTTAGATCTCGGGCAAGCTAGTTAATCTCTCTGGGTTTCAATGTCCTCATCCATATAAAGAGTGGAAACGATATGTATCCCCATAGGGCAGCTATGAGATTTAAGTAAGATAATGTATGAAAAACCTGCTCTTTGGGCCTGGCACCTCTTGAGTCCTCATAAATTGGTAGTGATTTGTTTAAATGGAAAGAGGGACACGTGGATCCCTCTGAATTCATATGAATTAATCTGAAACATGTCAAACATGAGTTGTGCTTTCCATACATACCGGGAGCATAAAAAACCTTCAAAATATTGCTACCTTCTCTCACACATTTTGGGTGGTACAAAATACCACAGTTGAGAAGAAGAGAAATCTGAAAGGCCTGCAGTTCCCTCGTCTGTAAAATGGAGGTTTGGGTTTTCTCACAGTACTGTTTTAAGGATAAGATGAATTAACATATGTTCTGTCCATAATCCTTAGTCAGTGTTGGTCTCAGGTCTCTCCTGCCTCCAAATTCAGTATTCTTTAGTCAATGATATATCAAGCAATGTGGATCAGCTGTGAGTCCAACAAAGGTGCTTCGTCATCCAGTGTGCGATCTATAACATAATAGTGGGATGGTGACAAATGTTAGGTGGGAGATCAGACTGCTCACTCTGTCTGCCCCCAAGATCCTCAACTCTTAGGTGGGAATAAAATAGTACCTCTTTATAAGGGTATTATGGGGATTAAATAAGAAAATTCGTCTCAATGAACAGAAGCTAGGTTTTGAAAAGGCAAATTTGATAAAGAGATTAAGAGCTGTGCCTAGGGCAGAGCTGAACCCAGGGCGGAGCTAATTCTAAGGTGGAGCTGAGCTTAGGGTGGGGCTACAACTAGGGTGGGCACCTGGGGGGCGGTATATTTAGCTAATACTGCTCTGGAGTTCATCACATCTATCACTCAGAGTTTGGACTAGAGATTCTTCATGGCTTCCAACGGTGAGTGCCTTTGGTAGAGAACTAAGGGTGTTTTTCTCCTGGAGAACTGTCTGCTGATGTACTAGTTTTCTGCAGGGGTTTTAGTCTTCATCTTTTAAAAGTGAAAGCATATAGACTGGGGACAGCCAGTATCACTGATATAATTTTCTGTGGTTGCTATTCAGAATGGAATTGGGTATTAGGACTTATGGAAAGATGCACTATTTAAAAATGAAAAAAAAAAAAGTTACCTGTGGTTATGTTAAAAATTATTTCTTATATTTTAGAGATATCAGACACAATGATATGTCCAGGATTTACTTCAGCATATGAAAGTTCACTGAATAAAAATTAGAAACAAAAACCTCCCCAGACCAAAAGAGTTAGCCTGGAGGAATTATAGAAGTGGCCCTGGGGATTGTTTTATTCCCTATTTCACAAATGTGGCAGTTTAATACCCTGTGAAATTCAGAAATATTTTGGAATTTTTCAAACCGGGCATATGAATGAGATTGACACTCCTGTTCTTTGAGTAGGTAGTATACCCAAGCTTTGAGGTTCTGGCTTTGATTTCTCTTTCTAGATAAGCCCTAAATGAGAAGAGAAGGCTCTTCACTGTGTGGTCAGCTCCAATTATGTCTTGTTCATCTTATTGTTGTGCTCTAATGGGGGATATCTGAGTTGTCTGTCAGAGGCTCCCAACTACAGTGGACCCAGGAGTCCACTGGTCCTGCCACCATCTCTCTGTCTCAGGCGAAAATCTGCACCCAAAAGCTCCCAAGTTAGTGGTGGCTCAATTGCAGCAGCTTTGGAATGTAAAACTGCCGTGAAAATGGCCTCTGTTCCAGGGTCTGGAGTGTGGTCTGGAAGGGCAGCAGCAGTCAGTCCTGCCCAAAGGCCAATCGGCCACAGAGCCAGGATTTGAACTCTGGGCAGGCGAGCTCCAGGGGCCATGCTCTTGACCATGGGGATATAGCGAGACAGAAGAATGCCTGTTGCTGTTTTTATTGCTGTCTTTTAATTTTTATTAAATGTGTACATTTTCTTTTCTGAAAGGCTGGGGACATTTTAGGTTGCGATATGCTGAATGTTGGGGATTAGGGGTGGGTGTAGGGTGAAAACTCAGGCCAGACATTCAACAGCCTCCCCAGAGGCTTAGCTGAGTTCAGTTTGCATCCCTGAGCATACTATTGCTGTGAACAAGTCCTCCTATCTCCTCTTATCCCCTAATGAATGCTGTGTATCCCCAAATGCTAGGGAGCCTGAGTTACACAGCAAGTATGGCATGCCAGAGATCTTTGACCAAGTTTTCCATGGCAATGAGTGAGAAAAATGATATAATGAAAAATTTTTGAAGGCTTCTGCTAGGTAGAGTTATTAAAGCATTGCTTCCTGCGTTACTTCTTTCTAGCCTCTTTACTAATGACCAAACACTTGACTATACCCGTCAGAGTTTATTGTTGGGATTAAATACTGTGCATGTCTGTGATGGAAGTTCAATATACCTGTATTTCAGGAAGAGTTAGTGTGTGGGGTGGGATATTGTCATTTGATTCTTTTTTTTTTGTTGAGGTACCGGGGCTGGGGATTGAACCTGGGATCTGGTATTTGGAAGCTGGCACTCAACCATGGAGCCACATCAGCTCCCCTGAGTTGGTGTTTTTGTTTTTTGCTTGTTGTTTGTTTATAGGAGGCACCAGGAACCGAATCTGGGATCTCCCATATGGGAAGCAGGCGCTTAACGGCTTGAGCCACATCTGCTCCCCCAATTGATTTTTTTTTTTTTAATTAATTTATTTTTTATTGTGGGTCCCCAGTTGATTTTAAATAACTCCTAAGAGTGGTCAGATTATAGCTGATTACTTACTGCATTTTCTGTATTTCTCCTATTAAAAACATCCGTTCAAGGAGCAACAAAAACAGCTAGTTTGAGGGTAAGACAGAGCCCTAAAGCCAAGCTGAAGCAGGGGATGGGGTACCTCTCTACTGTCTTCTGAAGTCCTGGGAGGTGCAGGTCCCAGCATTGTTTCTCCAGCCTGAAGGCTTGACTTGACCTCCATCCTCTGCCTCTTTCTGCTCTTGTCCTCAGGCAAGGCTTAACTTAATATCTTCCAACTTCTGCTTCTTCCTGAGGGAAAAGAGGGAAATCATAACTTTTCTACCATTCCTCTGTTATGACCCTCAAGGCAGATAATTTATGTGCAAGCACTCTGTCTCTGAGGAAGGGAAATGTCTCTGGTCACAAGCAAACTGAAAAGGTTTGTACCAGACAGGATGGATTTTACAAAAACTAGGGCTTCTTTTCCCAATTGCCTTTTGGCCTTTTCTGTTTGGAGATTGAGCTCAGCACAGATGTGATTCGCCACATCTGCTGAGGGTTTAAGTAGCCTCTCTTTTTTGCAAGGATTACTCCACAGTGTCCTCAACTCTAATCTTCACTGAGGAAAAAATATGAATGGGGGAAGGAAACTATCCTTATTTGTGTTTTCAAGACATGCTCTGCCCACAGTCTGGATTTTTTTCAGACAGTCACTAATCTAATCTTCATATTCCAGCAAGGTGAGGAATCTAATTATTATAGGCATCTGAGCAATCCTCATTGCACACTACCCCTGCTGCCGAGAGGTTATGAATCTTTGTCTTTTTGCTTGCAGAGTGAGGAACAGTTCAGTGAAAGAGTTTGGATTTGGATATTCCAGGGTCAATTACAGTATTTTCCCCTGAACATTACTGAGTTGATAAGGATAGAGACCAAGGAGGGCCAGGAAATAGCCTCCATAATGCTCTGTTGTAGCCAGTCTGCCTCCTCCCAATCCATTTAGCTCTCAGCTCTGGACTCTGGCTTAGGGGTGGTCTGGAATACAAAATGGTGGTCTGGAATACAAAATAGACTGCGAGCTTCTGGAAGGAAAGAGTTAAGAGCCAACATTTAGTTGTTCTTTGTATGAACCTGGGTGTATTAAAAATGCTTTATGTGAATTATCTAATCTTTTTACTAGCGGCATACGATAGACAATATTTTCAGACCCTTTTATCATATGGAGACTTTAAGAAGTTCAGTAACTCATCCAGCAGCATCTAGGAAGGGAATGAATCAGTAAAACTAAGTCAATGTGTGGAAATGTGTGTGGGAAGTTTTTTGATTGTCCCCACAACTATAGGGCACTACTGGCATTTAGTAGAAGGGAGTCAGGGATGCCATGATTTTTTAAAAATTTTTAGGTACCAGGGGCTGGGGATTGCTCAACCGCTGAGCCACATTGGCTCCCCTGAATTGTTTTTTTCATTGGTTTTTGCTTGTTTTTATTGTTGTTATTTATTTTTTTTACTTTTAGGAAGCACCAGGGACTGAACCTGGGACCTCTCATGTGGGAAGCAGGTGCTCAATTGCTTGGGCTACATCTGCTCCCTTCATGATTCTTTTGTTGCTCATGCTTAGATATAATATCTAAAATCAGTGCCAAATCCAAGGTTATGAAGGTTCCCCCTATGTTTCTTCAGAGTTTTATTGTTTTAGCTCTTATGTTTAGGTCCATCATCCATTTTGAGTTAATTTTTGTATATTGTGTGAAGTAGAGGTCCAACTTGATTCTTTTGCATATAGATATCCACTTTTCTCGGCACCATTTGTTGAAGAGACCATTCTTCCCTAAAGTAGTGTACTTAGCATCCTTGTCAAATCATTTGCCCATAGATGTGTGTGTTTACTCCCTATATATTAAATGTTTCTTATATGCAGCAGAGTTGAGTTTTGCTTTGTGAACGAATTTAAAAATCTTTTTCTTTTAATAGACAATCCCATTCACATTTATCAAATAACTCTTATGTTTGATCTCTGTTCTGTTATCTTATATTTAATTCTGTGATTATTATGTTTATTTTTACCTATTTTTCTACAAGATTGTATCCTCTTTGTTTTAAAAAATTCATTTGCTATTTAGGAAGGTTTGATTCTTTCATACTTTATTTTATTTTATTATTATTTTTCTTTTGTTCTGCTTTCCAACCAAACGTATTTAATAAGCACCTGCCAGGTAGTGGGGACACATGGTTAGCAAAAAAAGACCTGATTCCTGCCCTCCTATACCTATTCTGGTGGAGGAGATGATAATTAATCAAAAGTGATTCTTTCATATGTTGAATCTTATGTTTGAGTGAGATTTCTGTGTAATTTTGTCAGGTTTTGGTATCAAGGTTACACTGGCCCCTGAAACTGTTTGGGGATTATTCCCCCTTGCATCATTTGTTCCTTAAATGTTTGATAGACTGTATTGTTGAATTCTCTTGTGAAACAATATTGGCCTAGAGAACTGCTCCTGACAGCATTCCCTTCTTCCTGAAGAAAAAGGACTGTGTTGTTTCCTAAACTGCTTGCAGCATTTTATTTTTTTATTTTTTTTATTAAGATTTTTATTTATTTATTCATTTATCCCCCCCCCTGCTGCTTGTGCTCGCTGGGTCAGCCAACCACGCCGCCCCGGGAACCGAACCCGGGGCCTCCCATATGGTAAACGGGAGCCCTACTGATTGAGCCACAGCCGCTTCCCAGCTTGCAGCATTTTAAATTCAAAGTGGACACTGGACCCAGAGTAACACCTGACAGCACTGGTGTAATGGACAAGCAACTGGAATTGACTGCCTCTAAGCAGTTTCTCTGAAACCCATGACTCAATTGAATTATTCGGACTTTACCACTTGTGCCCTCAGGGATTGTACTTGCCTGTGTACCCTTATTTTAATGACAGTAACTTAGTCATGGAAGGCATTCAGGACAACTTCACTTTATTGGTCAGAATTATGCTGTGTCTGAATTGATGCCTTGGGCCAGGTAAAAAAGTTAATACAAAAGCTTAAGTAGGGCCCCCTGGCTTTCTAAGATAGCCCTTTATGCATTAATGGGATTTGTTTTTACTAGCTAAATCTAAAACTCCTGAGGGCATATCTGAGGGTCCAGGTAGTCTCACCCTGCTGAGCGGGATCCTACTGATAATTTTTTTTTTTCACTGTAATGACGGCTTGGCCAAGGGTCAAGGGGATGGATTGTGCAGAAAAGAATTAACATAGCAGGTCTGAGACTTCTATCCTTTGAAAGGCCTGCTTGCAAAATTGGCCCTTGACCTAGAGCTTGGTGTGTTTCCAGTCAACAGTTAACTAGGGATGATTCACAGTTCCCGGACTGTGCAAACAATATGATTTATGCTGAACATCTGCCTTCCTTCTGAGTTTGTAGAAGATTGATACTTGCTAAGCAGAGGTTGCCTATCTGACCACCCCGCAAGAAAAACCTTGGACCCTGTCTCTAATGGGCTCCCTGGCATAAACTTGCACACCTGGCTATTGCATATTCATTGCTAAGGGAAGAGTGTGCTTTGTGTGCCCTCATGGGTGGGAGAGTGTAAAGCAGCATATAGATTTCTCCAGACTATGTATCCTCACTACGTTGCTGTAGTAAATCTTTGCCACAGGTACTACTACACGCTGAGTCTTGTGAGCCCTTCCAGCTATTCTCTGATCATGCGGGTGGTCTTGGGGACACCTGGCACAATGTCTTCTCATGAGCTTGTTTATTTTTAAATATGGTTTGTTGAAGTATAATTTACATTGAAACTACTCTTTTTAGGTATATAAACTTGTGAATTTTGATAAACACATACTGATGTATAACTACCACCACTATCAAGATATAGACTATTACCATTACCCCAAAAGTTCCTGAAGTTTTTAATATCTGTAAGTCTGTGTGATAGTTCCTTTATTTCTAATATTAGTTATATGTGCAATGCCTTTTTTCTCAACAAGCATTTATCTATTTTATTTTTTATCCCCTCTTGTTTTTACTATTTCTTTTTTTCTTTATTATAGAAGTTGTGGGTTTACAGAACAATCATGCATAAAATGCAGGATTCCCATATACCACCCTATCATTATTGATCTTGAATTGGTGCGGAACATTTGTTACAATTGATGATAACACATTTTTTATAATTCTACTATTAACTCTAATCCATGGTTTAACTTAGGGTTCACTGTGTAGTATGGTTCCAGGGAATGATTTTAAAATTTTTATTCTATTACTATATATACAATGTCAAAATTCCCCTTTTAATCATATTCAGTTATATATATATATATATATTTCAGTACCATTAATTATTTTAAATTGCCAATATTTGTATATGTTTTTCAATAATTTTTTATATTTATGATTTCTTTTAGTAGTAATTTTCTCTTTTTCTTTTTGTGATGACTGTTTCTTTCTTTATGCATTATTACTAAACATTTTAATTATATCCCACAAGTTTCAATATGTAGTGTTTTTGTTCTTATTAAGTTAAATATTCTGTAATTTTCTTTGGGATTTCTTATTTTGCCTTTTGGATAGATGTGTGCTAATGTGTATAAAATAATGCTTATATATGTTTTTTTTTTAAAGATTTATTTATTTCTCTCTACTCCCTCATTGTTTGCACTTGTTGTGTACGGTGTCTTTAGGAGGCACCAGGAACTGAACCCAGGACCTCCGATGTAGGAGGGAGGCACCTAATCACTTGAGCCACCTCGGTTCCCTGTTTTGTTGTGTCTCTTATTATGTTTTTCTTCTTGTGTCTCTTGTTGCATCATCTTGTTGTGTCAGCTTGCTGAGCCTGCCTGTCACGCCATCTCATGTCTTCTTTAGCAGGTCCTGGGAACCAAACCACGGACCTCCCATGTGGTAGGCGGGAGCTCAGTTGCCTGAGCCACATCCACTTCTCTCTCTATATTTTGAATAGTCAAGTTATTCTTTTCAAAATTTTTTGCCTTTTTATTTTAACTTTTTATTTTAAGATAAATTTTATTTTTTACTTGCAGTTGTAAGAAATAATAGACATTTTTAGTACCAGAAGACTTCTTAATTTCTTTTTTGGGTGCCAGGAACTTGAACAATTACTAATGAGGCTGAGATTTTTTTCTTTGATAGTATGTACATTTTTGTTAGAGTGAAAAATTCCTTCTCTACCTTGGAGATCATAAATAATCTAATTTTCTCATAATTTTAAAGATAAGCCTTTAATCCATTTGTAATTTTATTATTGTGAGTAGTTATGTGGTCGACTCCAGTTCTTACTTTTATTTTCTGAATGGGTAGCTAATTGAACCAATACTGTGTACTAAGTCATCTTTTCTTTCTCTAGACACTAACAGTATTCTCCAATACTTTTCTCTTTCCACTTATACTTTTTTTAGGCTCCCCAACTGAAGAGGATAGCCACAATGAAGCAAGAACAAAATGGGGAAGAGGAAAAGGAAAAACGAGACATAAATTTACTAATGAAGAATTGAAAATACTTAACAGATCATTTTTAGAGAATCCTTACCCTGATTTTACAACCAGAGAAGAACTGGCCAGACAAGCCCATTGTCATGTGTCCGTAATTGATGTAAGTCAAATGTCCAAAGCTTTGCATGCATATATTTTTTTGTAGACTATATGGATGATGTAAAGGATTTCATTACATAGGAAAAAGTGTCAAAACATTATTTTCACTCTTCTTGTTCATCTCACTGTGGGCACGGAATATATTGTGTATTGTGTCTTATGAAAAATTGGCTATGCTGAATCAAGTTTGGAAGCAGGTATCAGTTAAGAAGAAGCTTTTGTAATTATCCAGGAGAGGGACGATGATGGTTTGGACCAGGGTTCTGGTTGTGGAGGTGTAAAAAACTGGGAAGACTCAGTCTATTTTGAAGGTGGAGCTGACAGAGCTTGTTGAGGTACTAGGTGTGCAGTGAGAAAGAAGAGATAAAGGTGGTTACAAAGTTTTGACTTGGGCAAATGGAAGATTGGAGTTGCCTTTAACTAAGATGTGGGTGCCTGGGAGAGGAGCAGTTTTGTGCCAGAGACATCAGAAATTTTACCTTGGATTTGTTAAGTTTGGTATGTCAATTAAGCATCCAAGAGGAGATAGTAAGTAAACAGTTGGATATACAAGTTTGAAATTCAGGAGAAATATAAATTGATAGTGTCCCTAGCACCTGGCACAGGGTCTCACAGCCTTTGCAGAGGCTTCATCACCATTTCTTGTATGAAACAATATTTTAGAGAATTTCTGATATAATTTTTGAAATGATTGTTAATTACTGTATAAAATTTTATTGTATTGGTTATAACTGTCTTATAACTCTGAATCGAGATTTCTATATTTCTCTTTGTTCTGTAATTCTCCACTGAATTTTTATTGGTTGCTTGACAACAGAGAGAAATTATCTTAGTGGAAATAAGAGAGGGAATGTAAGAGCAGGTTTGGAGGATAAAAGAAAAATATAGGACAATACTCTACCATAAGTAATGATGTTACAGTAATGTAAAAATCTCAGGAGTTGGAAATATTTCAAGGAAAATACAAATCAATGATTTCACTAAAGTAAGTGGAAAATCTAAATAAGGAAAGAAATGGAAAGGGGGGTCAAATATTTAAATAAACATTCTTATCCTGTTATCTATTTTATCATTTCTGACTATTGGGTTTCTCAGAGAGTTTTGTTTTAAACAGTCATCGTATGTGTGGATCAGAGGTCCTTGTAGCTTCAGTGCTACTAGAAGCCTAACGAAGTTCTGAACTTGGAGATGCATAGTGGTTCCAGGAGTAAGCAAATGGAGAAAGGCATACTACTGTCACTTGTGGTACATGACTCTTAACTTCCAACCACAACTATGGCTTATTAGGAAGGGTTAGTCTAAAAGATCACTTGATCATTTCTGCCTCCCCCAGAGTCCTAGGGATTATGATCAGCATGTATTATTATCGTCATTTCATGGAGGAGAAAGAAAATAAGGATTAGTAGGGTTGAATGAGAATGTTGAGGATGATATATCAACTTTATGGTCAATTTATGACTCAAACTCTTGCTTGCCCTCTATGTAGTCTTTGAAAAAAATGTATTTAAGAATATAATCAATAGTACATTGGGAGCCAATGTGGCTCAGTGGTTGAGAGTTGGTTTCCCACTTACGAGGTCCCAGGTTCAATCCCTGGTTCTGGTACCTCAAAAAAAAGTTAAAAAAATAAAAAATAAAAAAAAATAAAGAGTACATTGAGTCATGAATTCGTCCTGGTACGGCAGCTTGCGTAAAATAAAAAAGTTGTGGGAACAATACAATGTGTTGAGGGAACAGCTGGGAATACTGTTCTGCCTTTAAATGCAGAAGACTGCATTGTAATGGGTTACAGCCGGGGTGGAGGTCTTGAAAGGCTTAGGTCTGCATGAACAGGAGGGCCACTGCATCCAGGGGAGGAGATTGTGGTTCTGGAAATGTGCAGTGTGTGACTTCCATAACCACATGTGCAGCCCCAGGAAGGACTGCCTTCATTTTTCACATCTTCCTCAAGATCAGAAGACAAGTTAGCAGTAATGCTGAGACAAGGCTAAAGTTCAAAATCCTTCATTGTAGAAATGCATTGTGAAATATAACCAGGTAAGTAGATTTGATAAAATCATATTCTCTTCTCCCTTTAGAACTGGTTCCAGAACAAAAGAGCCCGACTACCACCTAGAGAGAGACGCAGAATATTTGATGCTAGGAAACTACATGAGTACCCTGTCCAAGATCACCTACTTCTAAGCCTCCCAGATGCCCAGCCTAAAGCCCCAAAATACACCACTGAGCAGAGCTTCTTTTGTGCCCAGGAGGTTCTGCTACATGGCGCTGGCAGCTCCTCTCTGAAGAAACAGTGTTTTCCTGTTCAGCAGGTGGATTTAGGCGGCTCTGGGATCCCAGGCATTAAAAAGGAACTGCGCTATGATTTGGAGAATCAGGGTGACACAGGAAATGCATCTTCCCCTGCCTATCCATTTCCAAGCTACAGCTCGGCAATCTACACTCATCCTCATACATCTTCTATGAATTATTTTGACAAGGACAGGCCTGGGGTAGGGAGAAGCCAGCATGCAAATCCCTTCCTTTTGAATTATGTTAATAATGTTCATGGAGTAGGGAATCAGCAGGAGAAGCAGAGTATGGCCCATTGTCAGTACTCACTATTGCCAGGACAGCAGCAGACTGGATGGGGATGTCATCTGCAGCAGCCTCAACAGCCCCAGAGTTTTCTAGAGAAGTCACTGTTCCAGCAATATTTGCCCTCCCTTCAGTCACAGCAGCAGCAGAGTCAGTATCCTCAAACTAATGGACAGCCCCTGTGCTCTCAGCTACAGCAGGCCACTCCCCAAATAATGGCCGGGTCACCAATGCAGCCCTTGGGGCAAGGTTTTCAGCAAGATGTTGCAGAGCAACCCAGGGCCCAAATGCAGCAGGATTGGGATGAGGGGTCCTCTCTGCTGCAGTGGTCTGCATGTCAGGGACCAGAGAAGTAGTCCCAGAAAATGAAGCCTGGGTTGAGAAAGCGATAGGCAGCCCACGAGCCAAAGGTCTTTTCAGCAGCCTAAATGTAATTAAAAAAAAAAAAAAAAACCATCTTTAAGAATGCTTCTTGAACTGCTGATCCCTTCAGAAAAATCAGCAGCCTTCACGTGGATTCCATCCCTTCACCATGGAGTTTATTTTTTTATTTAAAAAATTTTTTGAGGTACTGGGACTGGGGATTGAACCTGAGACCTCATATGAGAAGCTGGTGCTCAACCACTGAGCCACTTCGGCTCCCTTGTTTTTGTTTTGTTTTATTTTATTTGAGTTTACCATGGAGTTTAAAGTGCCCAGAGTAAGCCTGGGTTAGCATAGAGTGCAAACTCAAAAACCACAAAGGCTGCAGGAGGGATCCCCCAAGCAAAAGCAGTTGCAAAACTTGAGCAATTCCTGCTCAAGAGGAAAGTATTGGATAGCCCCTGCCTTGCTTGGTGTTCTCAGAAGCTAGTATTCAACAAGAAGTACAAGAGAAGGATCCTGCTGCAGCAGCTTCTGGATGGGAGGTCTCCAGGGCTGCTATGGCAAAGCCCTGTAATCCATGCACCAGGTCAGCATCTCCAGGACATGGGCGTGGCCTGATAGGACAGCAGCCGTATCTCCTCCAGCAGCCAGCCCTACCGAAGCCCTGACTGTGAGGGGCACCCCAACAGCATCAGCCCGACCGCCATTCATCTAAAAGGCAGGAGCTTCCAATGGCGCTGCAGCCCCAGCTGTCTGCTTTAAAGACCCAGGAGGATCCTTTGCTGAAGCAGGTGTGCAGCTCCTACCATCCTGCCTTAGCTGACAGCTGTTGTCTGAGAATCTAGAATGTTGTGACTGAGTCAGCTGTGGGTGTGGAGCCAGGGTCAGCAGATCTGAAGATATCCTGCTGAGCATCTGAATGCCCTGTGCTGACCTGTTTGTTTTTTTTTTTAAATAACAACTGTTGGATGCTTTTCATTTAAAGGCAGCAACTTCTATTTGTACTCCCTAGTGTCTTTGTAGATAGCACACTCCAGGGGCAACTCTGTCAACAATGACTTCTATTAAAAGACTAGATCTGCACTGTGAGGGGTGTTCCCCAGCACACTCCAAGTTCACATTGCTGAGCTAACCGTTGTAAACCCTGCCCCTGCGATGTGTGTCTTCTCATATGTTGCACACAGTTGATATTTTAACAGAGATAGGTTACCCTACATTTCAGATTGCTCTATTTTCAAAAAAAAGTATGGCCTAGCTATCTTTCCAAGGCAACAGAGTACACAGACCTATCTCATTTTAAAAATATCTTTATCTGTTCCTATTACAAGATGTAGAGGATGTGGGATAACAGGATCTCTGAAACAAAAGCAATAGAAATCGTGAATCTGTACGGTTTCTTTTGAACTGCTACTTGGCAATATGTGGTGAAGCTGAAAACGTCCAGCCATTCTGCTCCTGAAAGCTGGGTGAGTGAAGGAAGACCCAGGATCCACAGAGCAGTCGTTGTAACTGGATTCACGGTACCTGTATTCAAACAGAAGTTTTGTTTAAAACTAGCTATGTTCTCTTAGACAAGAGAAGGTACCTTAACCTGTCTGTACTTTGATTTCATTTTCTACTTAAGGTGATAAAATCTACCCCTTTAGCTTGTTGTAAGATTTTAAATAAATTAATGTTGGCAAATTCCTTAGAACAAAGATGAGTATGAGTGTAGCTCTCATAATTTGTAGGTTTTTTTAGTTTTGAGTAAATGAGCTATCTTCTCTGATCTTCAGTAATACCTATCTACCTCTCAGCAGTGTTTTTTTTTTTTTTTTAGGAGGTACTAGGTATTGAACCCAGGACCTCGTACATGGGAAGCAGGCGCTCAACCACTGAGCAACATCCACTTCCCAATGAGAGTTGGTTTTTTTGTTTGTTCTGTTATTAGGAGGTACCGGGGATCGAACCTGGTACCTCATACATGGGAAGCAGGCGCTCAACCAATTGAGCTACATCCACTCTCCCTAGCAGTGTTTTGAGGATCAAATGGGATAATAGATAAGGTGCTTTTTCAAGGACTACCCTGTAGCAGTTTAAAAATATATATATATGTTTTAATTTATTCCTTCCTCCCCCAGATGTTTCTCTCATCTGTCTGCTTGTTGTTTGCTCACCTTCTCCTGGAAGCACCGGGAACTGAACCCAGGACCTCCCACATGGGTAGCAAGTACCTAACGGCCTGAGCCACGTCCACTCCCTAAGGGCTGCGGTGTCTGCTGGCTTGTGGCATTTGCTTGTTTAGGCATCTGTGTCACTGTGGGTACAGCATCTAGCTCATCTTTAGGAGGCACTGGGACCCAGACCTGGGACCTCCCATGTGGTAGGCAGGCGCCCAACTGGTTGAGCCACATCCGCTTCCCATGTAGCAGTTTTGTTTTTTTTTTTGTAATGGATACATATAATTTTTTAAAATCATCATTATTATTTCTTTTTTAACTTTATTTTGTACATTTAATAATTGAAAACATAAACAATTAAAAACTAAAAAGTAAACACAGATGAATAAATATATATATTTCTCAATTAAATGTAATGGATACATGTAAATTTTTTTTTTTTTTTAATCAAACAATACATTACACAATATATTTGGTTCACAGTAACGCATTCATACAGTATTTGTTCTTTTGTGTCTGGCTTGCTTCGCTCAACATAATGTCCTCCAGGTTCATCCATGTTGTCATATGCTTTACAACTTCATTTTTTTTAAAAGATTTTATTTTATTTATTTCTCCGAACGCTTTCGTTGTTTGCGCTTGCTGTGAGGGGACCTCCCATATGGGAAGCAGGTGCTCAACCGCTTGCACGCCAAGTCTGCTCTCTGTGTCCATTTGCTGTGCATTCTTCTGTGTCTGCTTGTCTTCTCTTCTTGTCTTCTTTAGGAGGCACAGGAACCCATCCTGGCACCTTCTGAAGTGGGAGAGGGGCACTCAATCACTTGAGCCACCTCAGCTCCCTGGTTTGTTGTGGCTCTCCTTGTCTTTCCTCTGTCCCTCTTTTTGTTGTGTCATTTTGTTGCATCAGCTTGCTGCATGGGTTAGCTCGCCTTCACCAGGAGGCCCTGGGAACCAAACCCGGGACTTCTCATATGGTAGGTGGAAGCCCAATTGCACGAGCCACATCTGCTTCCCGAAACTTTTTGTTTTTTCAATCTTTTGTTGTTGTCGTTGTTGTTTATTTTTATCCCCCCCCCCCGGATGGCTCCCTCATCTGTCTGCTCATCTTCTTTAGGAGGCACCAGGAACCAAATCTGGGACCTCCCATGTGGGAGGCGAGTGCCCAACCATTCGAGCCACTTCCGTTCCCTGCTCATTGTGGCATCTGCACATGGCGGCATCTTGCTGGTTGTGGTGTCTTGCTGGTTGCGGTGTCTTGCTGGTCGCGGTGTCTTGCTGGTCGCGGTGTCTTGCTGGTTGTGGCTTCTGCTTGTCTTTAGGAGGCACCGGGAACTGAACCTGGGACCTCCTGTGTGGGAGGCAGGCACCCAACTGCTTGAGCCATGTCTGCTCCCACCAATAACCTTTTAAAACTCTTCATTTCTTTTGAGAATTATTAAGCTCCATATGTCAATTACTTGATATGTCTGTCTATGCAAATGAGTATTTCCCAGCAAAGGACTCACAGTTATGCTCCCAGGACACTTATATGTTTATGGAATTCAGTTCCAGTTTGAGGCTCCCAGATAGCAGGCATTAGCAGCTCAGTGGACCTATTGCTTGGGTAGCTCGTAATGAAAAGATCTGCTCTCTGCACAGCCTGAAAAGCTTGTAATCCATTTAGGCCCTATTGTGAGGCACTGTTGTTTCTCATTTCCTGTGGACTAAATAGGCAACCTCTTCTGTAATATCTAAAATATTGCCTGGCATGGTGCAGGCTCTGGTAGACTCCGTTTTCATCAGTTGGGCAACTACCCTCATTTATTTCTCTGAGCTTTTCTTGTTGGGACTCAGCTTCCTGTTGTTCAGTGGACTTAGATGATTAACCCTTCTGTGAGGCTGCATGTGGTTAAAAATCATCCTTAGAGGAGGAAGGTGTGCCACTGGTCACTCCTCAGTCATTGCTCATTGAAAGTTAATCATTTAAGTTTAAAATACTGAATGAAACGATATATTATCGACCTAGAATTCTATGCCCTGCAAAATGTATTTCAGAAATAATGGAGAAATGAATTTTTTTTCTGATAAAACCTTAGAAAATTCACTGCCAGCAGACCTGCAGTACAAGAAAGGAAATTTGGATTTATTCAAAGAAATGAAGAGCACTGGAAATGGTAAGAGTGAGAAAAAATATACAAGATACTTTTCTCTGGTTTAGACTTTTAAAAATATAACTCTAAAGCAAAAAGTGTTAATGTATTGTGAGTCTTACAACACATGGAGAAGTACAACTTATGGCAATAGCACCAAAATGGGAGGGAATAGATGAAAGTAAATGGCTGTGATGTTCTTACACTATGCATGAAATATGTAATATTTATTGGTAGACTATAATAAGCAAAATGTGTATATTGTAAACCCTAGAATAAGCACTGTAAAGGTAGCAAAACTAGTAAGCCAATAATAGAGATAAAAATGGAAGCATAACAAATAAATCAGTTAATTCAAAGAAAGCAAGAAGGAAAAATGGGGCAAATAGAAAATAACACCCCCTCTCAATCTGAAGCAGAGTAGGCATCATCATCCCAAAATCCTGAAGATTGAGGAGTGAACAAACATGAGGGGGAATATAACCATTGACCAAATAATAAGTAATAATGCTGATTTATTATTGTTGTAACGAAAGAACTTGAAATATTAATATGAAGATAGTGGTTACCAAAGGTTCTGTGGGGAGGAGGAGAGAATAGGTGGAATGTAGAGCATTTTTAGGGCTTTGGAATTGTTCTGCATGATATTGCAATGACAGATACAGGCAATTTTAAATTTTGCCAAGTCCTAAAAACTGTACAGTCAAAAGTATAAACCATAATGTAAATTTAAGACCTTGCTTATTAGCAATGTTTTAATATTTGTTCATCAAGTGCAGCAAAAGTACCACAAAGATGTAAGATGTTATTAATAGGGGAAAATGTGGGAGAGGAAGGGGATGGGGTATGTGGGAATCCTGTATACTTTTGATGTCACTTTTTAAAGTTTTTTTTCACAACTCCCCCACCCCAAGATGGCTTTCTTGTCTGTTTTTCCTTTAGGAGGCACCAGGAACCGAACCCAGGACCTCCCATTTGGGAGGCAGGTGCTCAACTGCTTGAGCCACATAAACTCTCTGCTCTTTTGTTTTGATTTGTTGTCGGCTTGTTGTTTGCTCATTGTCTTGCTTGTTGTTTTTGTTCGTCAGGTTTTTTTTTTTTGCTTGTTGTCTGTTTGTTGTTTGTCTTCTTTAGGAGGTACTGGGCCGAACTCAGGACCTCCCATGTGGGAGCTAGGCACTCAACTGCTTGAGCCACATCTGCTCCCCTCAATGTAACTTTTAAGCAATCTAAATTTTTTCTAGATATATTTATTTTTACTTTTATCCGTTTTTAACTCCCCCTCCCCCCGTTTTTGCTGTTTTTGTGTCCATTCGCTGGGCAATTCTCTGCATCTGTTTTCTGCCCTCTCTTCTCATCCTTCTCCTCCTGTCTTCATGGGGTTCGATCCTGGGAACCTCCGAAATGGGAGAGAGCCATTCTGCCACCTGTGCCACCTTAGTTCCTGGTTTTTCGGTGCATCTTGTCTTTGCTCTCCCTTTGTGTCACTTTCCTGTTATGTCATCTTCTTGCTGTGTGGCTCGGTGGGGCCTGGAATGCCTGCACGCGGGGCCTGGCGGCAGTTCCCATACACCTTCTATATTTTTCTTTATTTTACTGGGAGGTACCGGGGATTGAACCCAGGTCCTCCATATGGGAGACGGACGTCCAACCATTTGAATCACAACCAGCGCCCCCCCCCCCGCCAAACTCTTTAATATATAGTTTATTATATGGGAAAAAAGAGGAAATAACTAGCAAGAGGGTAGATTTAAATTCAAACATCAGTAATAAAATTAAACAAATGATCAAAACAACTTATGTCAGTTATCCATTTTTTTTTTATTTTTATTTTTTATTATGGGTAAAAATCAAAATTCTCACAATACATACAAACATTTGCAAAATGATATATAAATATATATGCATATATGTGTATTTGCTTACAAAAATGTTGTTTATATATATATATATATACATATATTTTAAGAGGTGCTTAGATTACCCAAAATATTACACGGAACCCACTGGGATTCCCATGTTGCCCACCTCCCACACCTCCCATCACATCCCACACAAACATCTCCCACAGTGTGGCCCACCACCCTCAATGAACTTACACATCCTGGAGCCTTGCCACCAACCATAGACCACAGTTCACACTGTAGACCACACTCTCTCCCACTCAGTTCTGAGTGGTGTGTGCTGATTTAAAATGGCCTACATCCGTTGCCACAACAGTACTCAGGACAACCTCCAACTCCCAAAGAAGCCACTGTATTTCAACTGCT
>JAKSZT010054160.1:3979828-4014581 GCA_026826555.1 Tolypeutes matacus
TCCTTTCTGATGATTTGCTGACATTTTTAGATTAGGTGTACATGCCCAATGATGAATAGCCTTAACAAAATGGATAAAACAAAAAATCAGAATTATTGAAAACCCTGAATTTTGCTGGCAAACATGAAACATCCATGAGAAAAACAGAATGATCAGCCTCCTGCCCCCACCCCATAAATTTACACTCCTAAAATCAATCCGAAATGTGTAATTTAAAATAAGAAACAGGTTCTCCGTGCCCACAACTGAGGAGATTCATCAAGGCTTCGCAGCTGGAGGTTTAAAAAATCCCACTTTCCGAAAATATCTGACAATCAGGGGCACGGACACCAAGGTGATGCTGATCCGCACTGGCGCGAACAGCTTGTGGATGGCGTAGGCCACCAGGAAGGTGCTCGTGCCCGCTGCCACTTTCGACTGCACCAACGACTCTCTGAACCCGAGCTGCAGCAGGAGCGCCGACATGTCCACGCCACTTGAAACCACCATGTAGAAAATGCCCAGGGACATGATTGAGATGCCGATGTGCAGTGACACGCCGACGGCTGCGTATTCTTTAAAAACCTTTCTCATAGCAAGCCCGCCCGCACGGCGTGGGTAGCTGACCCAGCGAGCACAAGCAGCAAGGGGGGTATAAATGAATAAATAAATCTTAAAAAAAAAACCTTTCTCAGCTGCTGCGACTTGCTTGGCTTTTGCTCCTCCACGCTGCTGGGGTCCTGGCTGGCGGTCTCAGCGACTCTGCTGGGGTCCTGGCGGCCGCGGCAGCTCCCGCGGGCCATGCGCAGCAGCCTGGCCTCGGGTCCAGGCGGCGGCAGGGCCAGGGCCAGGGGCGACGGGGCGCAGGGGGAGGCAGCGGTGCGCAGGAGCCAGGCGGCGCGAGGCCGGAGCCAGCGCCCACCCTGTCCGCCCGCCCAGCAGCGCCAGCAGCCCCGCCATGGCGCCGCCCGCACAGCCCGCGCGCCTGCAGTCTTTTGATATTTATTGAGAACTGCATTGTGGTCTATCCTGGAGTAAGATCCATGGGCACTTGAGAAGACTGTATAACCTGCTGAGTTTGTATGCAGTCTTCTGTATGTGTCTATTAGGTCTAACTTGTTTATCATATTGTTCAAGTTCTCTGTTTCCTTGTTGATCTTCTGTCTAGTTGTTCTATCTAATGATATGAGTGGGGTGTTGAAGTCTCCAATGATTATTGTACAGATATCTATTTCTCCCTTCAGTGTTGCCAGAGTTTGTCTCATGTATTTTGGGGCACCCTGGTTAGGTGCATTTATGACTATTATATCTTCCTGGTGGATTGTCCCTTTTATTAATATATAAAGGCCTTTTGTATCACTGATAACTTTTCTTGCATTTAAAGTCTGTTTTTTTTTTTTTTTTTTTTTTACTGGGAGGTACCGGGGATCGAACCCCGGTCTTTCCATATGGTAGACGGACGCGGAACCTCTTGAGCCACATCCGTTTCCCTGTTTTGTTGATATTAGTATAGGTACCCTGCTCTTTTATGTTTACTATTCATGTGGAGTATTTTTTTCCAACTGTTCACTTTGAGCTGGTTAGTATCCCTGGGTCTAAGGTGAGTTTCTTGTAAGCAGCATATGGATGGTTCATGTTTTTATATCCATTCTATCAGCCTGTATCTTTTGATTTGGGGAGTTTAATCCATTCACATTCAATGATATTACTCTAAATGCACTATTTACTTCCTCCATGTTATTCCTTGGTTGCCATATGTCAACTTGTTTTTGTCTGTCTTTTTACTCTTTTAGTTATCCTTGTTGCTATTCTTTCTTCTACACTCTCCTCTAAGCCTGTCTCTCCTGTCTTTTTCTTTCAGGTTCTTAAAGCTTCCTTTAATATTTCCTGCAAAGGTGGATTCTTTTTTGCAAACTCTCTGAGTTTCTGTTTGTTTGTGAATATTTTATACTCACCCTCATATTGATTATAAAATATGAGGGACATATTTGAAGGACAGTTTTGCTGGAAAAAGAATTATTGGCTGGCAGTTTTTCTCTTTCACTTTCCTAATTGTATCATACCACTGTCTTCTCACCTCCATGGTTTCTGAAGAGAAATCTGCACTAAGTCTTACTGGACACGCCTTGTACGTGATAGTTTGCTTCTCCCTTGCTGCTCTGAGAATCTTCTCTTTATCTTTGATATTTGACATTCTGAGTAGTATGTGCCTTGGAGTAGGTCTATTTGGATTTATTCTGATTGTGGTATAGTGTGCTTCTTGGACATGTAAGTTCATTTCTTTCTTGGGAGTTGGGAAATTTTCAGCTATTATTTCCTCCAATACTCTTACTGCTCTCACCCCCTTTTTTCTTTTTTAACAATTTATTGAAGTATATCATTCATACATGAACATACATAAACTATAAGTGTTTGGTAAACATCATGATCTTACAAAACAAACATGCATAACATCATACCCGGCTCCCACACATCACCCCTCCCACAAACACCCTGCATTGTTGTGAAACATATGTTAACAAATCAGGAGAGAGCATCGTCAAAGTATTACTACTACCTATAGTCCGTATCTTCCTCCTCTATTCATTTTTTAAAGGATTTATTTAGTTTTATCCATTTTTAGCACCCAGCACACCCCCCACCCGTTTTTGCAGTTTCTGTGTCCATTCACTGCTCTCTCTTCTCACCCTTCTCTTCCTGTCTTCACTGGGATTTGGTCCTCGGAAACTCCGATTTGGGAGAGAGGCGTCCTACCACTTGCACCACCTTAGTTCCTGGAATTATGTTAGCACTTTATTCCTTCTTACAGCTGAGTAATATTCCATTATTATGTATGTACCACATTTTATTTATCCATTCATCTGTTGGTGGGCACCTGGGTTGATTCCAACTTTTGGAAATAGTGAACAATGCCGCTATGAACATTGGTGTGCATATATCTGTTCATGTCTTTGTTTCCACTTCTTCTGGGTATATATCCAGCAGTGAAATCGCTGGATCATATGGAAGATCTATAGTTAGTTTTTTGAGAACCACCATACTGTCCTCCACAGTGGCTGGACCATTCCACAATCCCACCAGCAGCGGATGAGTGTTCCCATTCCTCCACATCCTCTCCAACACTTATAGTCTGCTGTTTTGTTTTTTATTTATTTATTTATTTATTTATTTATTTATTTATTTTTATTTTTCTAATTGTGGGAAAAAATCAAAATTTTCACAATACATACCAATATTTATAAAATGATATATAAATATATATGCATATATGTGCATTTGCTTACATAGATATTTTATATATATATATATATATATATATATATATATTAAAGGTATTTAGATTACCTAAATATTACACAGAAATTACAGGGATTCCCATGTTCTCTACCTCCCACACCTCCCACAACATCCCACACAAACATCCTTCATCAGTGTGGCACATCACCCGCAATGGATATACACATCCTGGGGCCTTGCCACTATGCATAGACCACAGTTCACACCATAGACCACACTCACTCCCACACAGTTCTGCATGGTATATGCTGATGTAAGATGGCCTACATCTGTCACCACAATGCCACTCAGGACAACCCCCAAGTCACTAAAAAGCCTCTGTATTTCAACTGCCCTTTCCCTCCCTGCCCCGAAAGTGTCCAGTGGCCACTGGCTCCACCTCACTGTTATAATTTCTTCCATTGCTTGAATCACAATATGTCTACAACAGAATACCATTAAGTCCACTCTAGTCCATAGCTCTTTCACCAATCCTGAGGGGACTGGGATGGTGATGTCCACTCCACCTCCAAGTGAGAGAGGGCTTATATCCCATGGATACAGTGGATGGGATTATCCTGCCTACAGCTGCAGGCCCTCTCCATTCCCTGGGATGGCCGTTGCCCATCGTTGTCTCCTTGCCAGGTGACTTGGGTGAGTCCACTGAGCTGTAGGGTAGGAGTTGCAGCTCCACCAAGATTCCAGGCACAGCTGGCACATAGGTAGGCCAGAGTCTCCAGTCTCTGGAAGTACACCTAAGAACTCCTGCATCACATATAGGTTTGACTAGAAGGGACTGATGGACCATGTGCAGGGAGGACTTATTTGAGTCCAACTCTGTCACTCTCAGGAGCACAGATTCCAAAGTAGAGCCCACTGATAAGGCGTCAATCTCTGGGGCTATCTCCCCTTATATAGGACCTGGGTGTCTCCAGAGCCCTCAGGAGCCCCTCTGTGTGGGGTGATATCCACTTCAGTGTTCTATGAGATCCTACTGAGGTGTGCGTAAACATTACCTCTGGGATGAACTCCCGACTCCTTTTGAAGTCTCTTAGCCACATGAACTCATTTCTCTTTACCTTTTCCCCCTTTTATTCAAGGTCTTTTTCCAGTCGTGTTGCCAGTTGGCACTTGGTATTAATCCCTCGTTGCCAGGGAGGCTCATACCCGGGAGTAATGTCCCACGGTGGGGGGAAGATAATGCATTCATATGCTGAGTTTGGCTTAGAGAGAGGCCACATTTGAGCAACAAGGAGGTTCTCAGGTGGCAACCCTTAGGCACCCCATAACAGTAGGCTAAGTTTCAATTACAAGAGCAAAGACTCATAAGGCTAGTCATCAATAACAAGAACACATCAGTGGGCCATCCTCTTTTGCCAGATACTGCCCCTGCACTCAGGGGACTGTTGCTGCTCCCTTGGAGAATGTGGCAGAGCTCTCCAGACTTGGAATTCAGATTCCCTCATTGATTGAGTGATTGTCTACCCACCGTGACCATGCCCCGTCCCTCGATCATTTGAACAATTTTATTTATCTTTCATGTATACTCAGATGAACTTACTCCCATGAATCCCCCATCCCAGACACCCCCCACCAATGATTCTCTGCAGCCCCCATTGTAACCCTTCTGTGATCTAAACCTTCCTTGAACATGAAGCCCATATAATAACCAAATACAATTAATGGGAAAAAGAAATAATAATGATAAGCTTAAATGCAAGAGATAAATACAAGGAAAGTCAGAAGAGGAAAAAAAAAAAAACTAA
Organism: Tolypeutes matacus; assembly: GCA_026826555.1. NCBI lineage: Eukaryota > Metazoa > Chordata > Mammalia > Cingulata > Chlamyphoridae > Tolypeutes > Tolypeutes matacus. The sequence continues at coordinate 3,984,850 of JAKSZT010054160.1, forward strand.
ACTAAATATAAAATATAATTAGCAGATTGGGACATTCAAAAAAATGGGAAAAAAACAAAAAAATTCCTTTTTTAAAACATTATTCTTTTTTCCTTTTATCACTGTATTATTGGATGTCCAGTGTACCGTGACACCTTCCCCCTCTGATTCCCCAGTGTCTCCAAAATTTTCATTTAATTTTCAAAGAAGTTTTAGGTCATAGCAAAGTCACCACAGAATACTAGAGGCTCCTACATACCCAACCTCCCTCCCCCTTCCCCACCCCATATTAAAACCTTTTTTTAAAAATGGATGTTAGCATTGTTATAACTGTTATACAGAGAGTAACATATAGCAACTAAACATTACCCATGGTTTACAGTATAGTTTACAATTTAGACAGTACAGTTTAATAATTTTTGATGGTATTTACCATGTCCTGTGTCCATTACTGTAAGGTAATGAAAAGCCTTTCTCAAGACCACTAAATACCCCATTTGATCTTAAGTGTTCCTTCCTCCCCATCCCCCTGGGGCATCCGCCTGTCTTGACTCATGGAATGACAAGATTCATAGTTACATGCCCTGGGTATTCCAACCTGCCCTTCCTAATCTACCCACCTGTCAACCCTGCACCACCAAACCCAGTAATATCACTACCCATCTGTCCTATCCTTCAATATGCAACTACACTCTATCCCTTTACCATAGATTATGTCCATATGGGTGATGGCTCACAGTCTACTCTTCTCTTTCTCTCCCTTGTTAACTTATCTTTCAGACAATGGTTCTCAGAGACTGCTCACTTTCCTCAGTTCAAATCAATGAGGTCATATACTGTTCATCCTTCAATGCCTGGCTTGCTTCACTCAACATAAGGTCTTCAAGATTCATCCATATTATTCTGTGTGTTAGCACTTTATTCCTTCTTACAGCTGAGTAATATTCCATTATATGTATGTACCACATTTTGTTTATCCATTCATCTGTTGATGGGCACCTGCATTGATTCCAACTTTTGGCAATAGTGAACAATGCCTCTATGAACATTGGTGTGCATGTATCTGTTCATGTCTTTGCTTCCAATTCTTCTGGGTATATATCCAGCAGTGAAATCACTGGATCATATGGAAGATCTATAGTTAGTTTTTTGAGGAACCACCATACTGTCCTCCACATTGGCTGGACCATTCCACACTCCCACCAGCAGCAGATGAGGTTTTCCATTCCTCCACAACCTCTCCAACACTTAGTCTGCTGTTTTTTTAATAACCGCCATTCTAATGGGTGTAAGATGGTATCTCATTGTCGTTTTGATTTACATTTCCCTAATAGCTAGCGATTTTGAGCATTTTTTCATGTGCTTTTTGGCCATTTGTATTTCTTCCTTGGAGAAGTGTCTTTTCAGGTCACTTGCCATTTTTTAAATGGGTGTTTGTCTTTTTATTTTCGAGGTATGGGATTTCTTTATATATGCAGGATATTAGGCTCCTATCAGATATATGGTTGCCAAATATTTTCTCCCATTGGGTAGGCTGCCTTTTTATTTTCTTGATAACGTCCTTTGAGGTGCAGAAGTTTTTAATTTTGAGGAGATCCCATTTGTCTATTTTTTCTTTTGCTGCTTGTGCTTTGGGTGTGAAGTTCATGAAACCATTTCCTATTACAAGGTCCTGTAGATGCTTCCTTACATTATCTTCCAAGATCTCTATGGTCTTGGCTCTTATATTTAGATCTTTGATCCATCTTGAGTTGATTTTTGTATAAGGTGTGAGATGGTGTTCCTCTCTCATTCTTTTGGATATGGATATCCAATTCTCCAAGCACCACTTGTTGAAGAGGCCATTCTCTCCCAAATGAGTGGGCTTGGTGGCCTTGTCGAATATCAGATGACTGTATGTGCGAGGATCTATATCAGAACTCTCAATTCAGTTCCATTAGTTAGTATGTCTATCCTTGTGCCAATACCATGCAGTTTTGGCCACGTAGCTTTGTAGTATGTGTTAAAGTCAGGTAGTGTGATACCTCCAACTTAATTTTTCTTTTTCAATATGTCTTTGGTGATTCAGGGCCTCTTACCCTTCCAAATAAATTTTGTAGTTAGTTTTTCCAATTCCTTGAAAAATACAGTGTTGATTTTTATTGGGATTGCATTAAATCTGTAGATTAGTTTGGGTAGGATAGACATCTTGATGATGTTTAGTCTTCCTATCCACGATCAGGGAATATTCTTCCATTTATTTAAGTCTTCTTTGATTTCCTTTAACAGTGTTATGTAGTTTTCTGTATTAAGTCCTTTACATCTTTAGATCAATTTATTGCAAATGGTCTTTTTTTCTTGATTTACTCCTCAGATTGCTTGTTATTGGTGTACAGAAATGCTACTGAGTTTTGAGCATTGATCTTATAGCTTGTGACTTTACTGAACTATTTTATAAGTTCTAGAAACTTTGCTGTAGATTTCTCAGGGCATTCTATGTATAGGATCATGTCGTCGGCAAATAATGAAATTTTTACTTCTTTTCCAATTTGGATGCCTTTTATATCTTTTTGTTTTGTTTTGTTTTTTGTTTTTTGTTTCAGTGCTTGAGCAATACTTCTAAGACAATATTAAATAGAAGTGGTGATAATGGGCATCTTTGTCTTGTTCCCGATCTCAGAGGGAAGGCTTTTAGGATTTCACCATTGAGGATGATGTTAGCTTTGGGTTTTTCATATATACCCTTTATCATGCTCAGAAAGTTTCCTTCTAGTCCTATCTTTTGCAGTGTTTTCTATCAAGAAAGAGTGCTATATTTTATTGGATGCTTTTTCTGCATTTATAGAGATGATCATGTGATTTTTTTCTTTCATTCTGTTTATGTGGTGTATTACATTGATTTTCTTATGTTGATCCATCCTTGCATACCTGGGATGAAACTCACTTGGTCACGGTGTATAATCCTTTTGATATATTGTTGAATGAGATTAACAAGTATTTTGTTGAGAATTTTAGCATCTAGGTTCATTAGAGAGATTGGCCTGTAATTTTCCTTTCTTGTGGCATCTTTGTTTGGCTTTGGTATTAGGGTAATGTTGGCATCATGGAATGAGTTAGGCAATGTTCCTTCTACTTCTATTTTTTGGAAGAGCTTAAGTAGGATTGGTGTTAGCTTTTTCTGGAATGTTTGGTAGAATTCAGCTGTGAAGCCATCTGGTCCTGGCCTCTTCTTAGTTGCGAGGTTTTTGATGACTGAGTGTATTTCTTTACTTGTAATTGGACTGTTGAGTTAATCGGTTTCTTCTTTCATCAATGTAGGCTGCTTGTGAGTTTCTAGGAATTTGTCCATTTCCTCTAAACTTGCATTCTTGTTGGCATATAATGTTTCAAAGTATCCTCTTATGATACTCTATTTCTGTGGGGTCAGTGGTGATATCCCCTTCCTCATTCCTTATTTTGTGTATTTGCATCTGCTCTCTTTCTTTGTGAGTCTGGCTAAGGGTTTGTCAATTTTATTGATCTTCTTGAAGAACCAGGTTTTGGTTTTGTTTATTTTTTCTAATGCTTTCTTATTTTCTATTTCATTTAGTTCTGCATTAATCTTTGTTATTTCATTCTTTCTACTTCCTTTGGGGGTAGTTTGTTGTTGTTTTTCCAATTCCTCCAGGTGTGCAGTTAGGTCTTCAATTTCAGCTCTTTCTTCTTTTTTTCACATATGCATTTATTGTTATGAATTTCACTCTCAGTACAGCTTTGGCTGCATCCCGTTGGTTTTGATATGTTGTGTTGTCATTTTCATTCGTTTCAAGGTAGTTACTGATTTCTTTTGAGATTTCTTCCTTTACCCACTGTTTGTCTAAGTGTTGTTGTTTAACTTCCATATCTTTGTGACTAATCTGTTTCTCTGGCCCTTAGTGATTTCCAATTTCATTCTATTGTGGTCAGAGAAATTACTTTGTATAATCTCAATCTTTCTGAATTCATTGAAAGTTGTTCTGTGGCCTAACATGTGGTCTCTCTTGGAGTATGATCCATGTGCACTCGAGAAGAATGCATATCCCGCTGTATTTGGGTGTAGCATTCTGTATATGTCTATTAGGTCCAGCTCCTCTAATGTATTATTCAGACTGTTTGTTTCTTTATTGATTCTCTGTCGAGATGTTCTGTCTAATGGTGATAATGGTGTGTTAAAGTCCCCCACTATAATTGTAGAGGCATTTTTGTCTCAACTTAGTTTTTCCAGTGTTTGCCTCATGTATTTTGAGGTGCCCTGATTAGATGCATAAATGTTTATGATTGTTCTTTCTTCTTGAAAGATTACCTCTTTTACTAATATATAGTGTCCATCTCTGCCTCTTAAAATAGTTTTGCATTTATAGTCTATATGTCTGATATTAGGATAGCTACTCCTGTCCTTTTTTGGTTATTGTTTGCTTGTAGAATTGTTTTCCAGCCATTCACTTTCAGCCTCCATGAATCCCTGGGTCTAAGGTGGGTTTCTTGTAGACAACATATAGATGGGTCATATTTCCTTATCCATTCTGCTAATCTGTGTCTCTTGACTGGTGAGTTTAATCCATTAACATTCAATGTTATTACCCTCAAGGAATTTCTTACATCAACCATATTTTCTCTGGGTTTATGTATGTCATATGCTGTTTTTATTTCTCTTTTTATCTTTTTCGTTGTTCTTACACTCTCCTCCAACTCTCTCATGTTTTTCCCTTTCAACCTGTAGAACTTCCTTTAGTATTTCTTGAAGTGCAGATTTCTTATTGGCATACTCTCTTAATTTCTGTTTATCTGTGAATATTTTGAACTCTCCATCATTTTTGAATGCCAGCTTTGCTGGATAGAGACTTCATGGCTGGAACTTTTTTCTTTTAGTACCTTAATTATGTCATACTTCAGATGAGAAATCAGCACTTAATCTTTTTGAGCTTCCCTTGTATGTGATGGTTCTCTTTTCTCTTGCTGCCTTGAGTATTTTCTCTTTGTCTTGAGCCTTGAACATTTTGATAAGTATATGTCTTAGAGTAGGTCTGTTGGGGTTTATACTGTTTGGTGTGCACTGTGCTTCCTAGACATGTACATCCATCTCCCTCGATAGGGTTGGGAAGTTTTCAGCCATTATTTCCTTCAACACTCCTTCTGTTCCCTTTCCCTTCTCTTCTCCCTCTAGGATGCCTATAATGCGTATCTTTGTGCATTTTGTGTTGTTGATTAAATCCCTAAGTTCCTGCTGGAATTTTTAAAATTTTTTATCTATCTGTTCTACTATCTGTTTCATTTCAGTTGTACTGTCTTCCACATCACTAATTCTTTCTTCTGCCTGTTCCGATCTGCTGTTATGTGATTCCACATCTTTTTGATTTCTTAGATTGTGCCATTCATCACCATCATATCTGTTATCTTTTTATGTATGTTTATAATTTCTTCAGTATGTTCTTCCAGTGTCTTCTTAATATCCTTAATCTCTTCCTTCACTTCATTAAATTGGTCCATGATATTTGTTTGGACAGCTTTGATTAGTTCTTTGATGTTCTGCATCTCTTTCTGGTTTTTAGTTTGTTCATTGGACTGGTCCATGTCTTCCTGTTTTTCAGTGTGATTTGTAATTTTTTGTTGCCCTCTGGTCATCATTTTATCTTGATGGGTTTATCCAATTGATTAGCTTCTCTCTCTAGAGTTTTATGTAGCTTCTGGTTTTGTGTGTGTGCTAAGTTTTCTCTTTGACACTTTGTTGTTCTTGTTATATTTCCTTGCTGTTTTCTATGTTCCCTTGAAGGAAAAGGATTAGGGCCAGAGAAATTGGAAGTGGTAAGAAAGGAAGAAGCATAATAGTAATAATAATAAAAGTTAGAGGAGGGGCCGTATAAGACTTAGTAAACTGAATATGTAACTCATGTAAGCAGTGTAGAGTAATAGTGGGGAAAAAGTGGAGTACCTACAATGGAATGGGAAACCAAATAGAGGTAAGTATATAGAATGATTTATAAGGTCAGAATGATGATGAGGAGAGAGAAAGAGTAAAGAAAGAGCTGAAAGGAATAAGTTAATGTAAAAAAAGAAAACAGAATAGACAAGATAGAAATCGAAACCAGTCAAGTTGAGGACTAATAAAAAAAAGGTGGAATGTAGGAACCACAACAGAAAGCAGAAGGTAGAAAGATGAAGGAAGGAAAAGAGATAGCATTGGTAGACAAAATCAACATAAAAAGAAAATGGGAAATCAAGGAAGAAGAAGCACAGCAAAGAAGAAACAAGTTAGCAGCACCTAATTAAAAAAAGGGGGTGGGGTGGGGGAGGAAAGAGGAAAGAAAAGCAAGCAAGAAAGAAACAAACACACAAACAAGCAGTGAAACAAAGCTAAGAAAGAACAGTGTTGTTTCTTGGGCCCTTGTGGAGCCTCTCAGTCTGCCTGTGTTCATCAATCAATTACCCTGCAGGCTTCTCTCTGCAGGTTTTTAGGCGAATTTTAGTGAGTAAGTTAAAAAAAAAATTTTAAGTAACTTTTTTTTTTCTTGAGAAATAAGGGACCCAAAAGAAGTTAGTACAACAATAATGTCTTTTTTCCCTGTCCTACATTATCAGCTGGATGTTAGATATCCCTGTGAATCACTACTCTTAGAGGAACCGGGAATTGAACTAGGGACCTTAAATATTCAGGTCAGAAATTCCTCCACTGAGCTAATTTACTAATTGGGTCAATTAACTCTTCAGAAAGCTATTTAGTCACTTTCCCCTGGAAGGTTTTACTCTCCTGTGTCATCGGGATTCAGCATGTTGTATGAGCAGATCCCCCCTCCCCTCTCCTGGTCAGGTTGAATTCCCTTTTGAAATTCAAATGGGACCCTGATGATTGAGTTCACCTCACCGAAATGGTTTACAAGCCTCTTCTAGACCATCCCCTCTTCCCAGCGGACCCTAAATAGGCTTGTGGAAACTTATTAAGCACTACCCACTGCCTGACTCCCTTAGGGGAGTTGAAATTCTGATAGTCCTCAGTGTGGAACTATTAAATTGGCTGAGTCCGCCCTCTCTCAAATCAAGCCTCTTTATTCCAGGGTGGTTAGGTAAATCAGGCTTCCTAAGCAGATTTGCCTCTCCCCTCAGCCTGGTGCCACTTCAAGCCAGTTGGTGTGCTCCCCAAAGTTCTAAGGGGGTCCAGACAACGAGGTTCACTGCCCTGAAATGATGTACAAGCCTCTTCTAGACCACCCCTTCCTCCCAGGGGACCCCAAATAGGCTTGTGGAAACTTATCAAACACTTCCCACTGCCTGACTCCCTTAGGGGAGCTGAAACTCTGACAGTCCTCAGCGCAGAACTATAAAATTGGCTGACTCCTCCCTCTCCCAAGCCAAGCCTCTGTATCCCAGGGTGGCTAGGTAAATCAGGCTTTCTCAGCAGATTTGCCTCCCTCCTCAGCCTGGTGCCACTTCAAGCACCCCAGCCTGGTGTGCTCCCCAAAGCTCTAAGGGGGGTCTAGGTAACCAAACCCATGGAAAGGAAACCCCTCTCCACTCTTTGCCAGAACGCTCCCACTTTTGGAGAATGCTCCCTCTTGCTGGGTTGCTGGCAGGATTCGGGGCTCACCCTAGCCCTTTGCCCTGAGGGTGGGGCTCAGCTGTGCGCGTCTGCAATTTCAAGCTCTGCTGAAAACTCACGGTTTTATCTTGAGCAATCTATTTCCCTGTCCAGCTCCCTCCAGATCGATGTCCCAAAGGCTCTTGCTCCGTGGGCTCCCAGAACAGCTCACTTGGGCAGGATCCTGTCCCCAGTCAACTGTCTTTTGTGAGAGAGATGGTGAGTGCCCACTTATACCGATGCCATCTTTCAGTGTCTTCTTGATGTCATTTATCTCTTTAACTATATAGTCTTTCAACTTATTAATTTGATTTTTGAAAATTTGTGCGCAACTTGCTGATTAATTCTCTCAAATTCTGTATCTCTTCTGGGGCTTTGATGTTTTCCTTTTCTTGGGCCATGTCTTCTATTTTCTTAGTATGGCTCGTAATTTTTTGCTGATATCTAGGCATCTGATTAGGTTGTAGTTTACTCAGATGCTCAATCTCTTTCTCTTTTGTAGGGATTTAGTGGCAGGAGGCTGTGGGTTACCACTGCACTTTGATTATTTGCTTGACCTGGATTGTTTGGATTGTCCTCCTGGTTGCTAAAAACTTGGCACTGGATCTAGTAATTGTTGTAGAGTTGCTTCCTAGGACCTTGGGCAGGGAGGCAATAGAGGCCAGAAAAAGCCTCTTCTACTTATTTTTAATTTTCTTGTGTGTTCTTCCTTGGTCTTTGGCAGATCTCAGTTCATTGCCTGGTCGGAGTGTATTTGTTGAAACACAGACTGGATCAATGTGATAGAGCTTCCTGTCTGGAGGCTAGGAGCCTTGTAATTCAAACTTTCTCTGATACAGTTCTTCAGCCTTCTCTTGTACCCCCCTCCCTTTTCCTGGCTAGGAAATATTTCCACTCCCCTCTGAGTCCTCAACAACCAGTCCCTCTTAGTAGAGGAGGAGATTGGGAGGATTGTATATCTTTCACCCCTTGCAGGCTCCAAGGCAAAAATGGTGCAGCCCCACCCAGTCTGGAAGGGCTCTTGTGACACAGAAGACCAACTTTGTGAGTCAAACGCTGAGTCAGCCTTAGGTGTGTCCCTCTCTCTCCCCTTTCCTGGGGTGTCCTCAACAGTTAGTCCCAGCTAGAAGAGAGGGAGATTGCTAGGGTAGAATTCCTCCAGTCCTTCGCAGGCTGCCAGGACAACCCACTGTGTGGTCCCACCTGGTCTTGAAGGGCTTGTGGGAAGCAGCAGACCAAATCTGTGGGTCAGAAGCTGAGTCAGCCTTAGGTTGTGTCCTTCTCGCTCCCCTTTCTTGGTGTGTTGGATCCTTGGAGCCCCCTACGTCTGTAGCCACTGGCCCAGAGTCCTGAGAATTCTAAGGTGTCTTTAGTGTAGGCAGCCGTAGCCACTGGTTTCAACTCACAGTTCTGTTATCAGGATTCCCCTCCTTTGTCCCTTTCTCCTCTGGGTGCTGTCCAGCTTTTGCCTGCTGCCCTAAACCCTAGAAGATCTTTTTCGGGGCTGTTTCAGCCTGTCCTCTAGCTATTTTTCTGGAGAAGAAGAGATTCCCGTGTCTTACTAGTCCACCATCTTCCCGGAAGTTCTTCATTACTTTTTAATGCTGAATAATCCATTGTGTATATATATATATATATACACACACCATATTTTGTTTATCCATTCATCTGTTTTTTTTTCGAATCCATTCAAAGTGTACAATAAGTGGTATTTTTTATAATCACATAGGTGTGCATTCATCATTCCAGTCATTATTAGAGCAGTTTCAATATTCTAGTAATAATAATAATAAGCAAAAATCAGACAAACAAAAAAAGCTCTACCCCTTAATAATTACCCCTCTATGCTTCCCCTGCTATACATAGCTGTTTCTGTCTTTATAATTCATTTGTATTTATATTTTGTGTAGATGGAATCGAACAATATGTAGAAATTTTTGTCTAGTTTTTTTCACTTTGTATATTTCCTTTTCTTTTATGCTTAATGGAAGATTATTTATATATTAATATACACTACTATCCATATTTTGCCTTGTTTGTATTTTTGCCTGATATTAACATCTTATAATATTAACATACATTTGTTCAGTGCTTTTTTTTTTTTTTTTTTAAAGGCAGTACTGCGGATTGAACCCAGCACCTCATACATGGGAAGCAGGCATTCACCCACTCTGAGCTTCACCCACTCTGCCCAGTCTTTTTTAAAAATTTTTAACAAATCAATTTTATTGATACATATTAATAAAGCATGAATCCATCCAAAGTGTACAATCAGTGGTATTTGGAATAATCACATATTTGTGAAATCATCACTTCGCTCATTCTTAGCACTTTTATTATTCCAATAATAATATGGGAAGCGGATGTGGCTCAACCAGTTGGACATCTGCCACATGGGAGGTCCCTGTTTAGGGTGCTGGTGCCTCCTAAAAGAAGACGCACAGGCACCGCACCCACAGCAACAAGTTAGATGCTGCCCCTGCCACAACAAGCAGATGCCACAAGCCAGCAGATGCCATAGCTCACAGGGAGCAGATGTGGCTCAGGTCGTTGGGCATTCACCTCTCATGTGGGAGGTTCCAGGTTAGGTTCCTGGTGCCTCTTGGAGAAGGCGAGCAAACAATGAGTAGACAGATGAGAGTACCATCTGGGGTAGGGAGGATAAAGAAAGAAAAAGTAAAGTAAATAAATCTTTAAAAAAATAATTGTAGACAAAAACCAAACAAAACTTATTACCTTTCAATCTCTCTATGCTTCCCTTGCCATACATAGCTGCTATTCTTTTTCCTTCTCTCTAGTATATTTATATTTTGTAAAACAGTCTTAGATATGCAATATCACCCATATTCATGTTTTACATGAGGTTTTTCTATCTTATACAGTACCATGTTACAGATTTTAGCTTCCCTTCTAGTAATATAAATGACCTTAGACTTTTTTTAAAAAGCAGTTTCATTGATATATATTCATATACCATACAGTCTATCCAAAGTGTACAATCAATGGCTTTTAGTATAATCACTGTGTTGTGCATTCATCACAGAAATTTTTAGAACAATTTCATTACTCCAAAAAGAAAAAGTTCACACCCCTTAGCAGTTGCTTCTTAATCCCTCTATCCTTCCCCAGCCCTACAAAACCACTCATCTAATTCCATCTTTATAAATTGATTTGTATTTACATTTTATATAAATGGAATCATACAATATATAGTTCTTTCTGTCTGGTTTCTTTCACTTAGCATAAATTTTTTTTTTTTTGCCTGATACAAACATCTTGTGATATTAACATACATTTGTTCAGTTTCAAAGAAAAAGTCTTATATATGCAATATTACCCATAATCATATTTCACATGAGGTTTTACTATGCTATACAGTCCCATGTTACATTTTTAAGCTTTCCTTATAGTAGTATACATGACCTTAGATTTTCCCTTTCAACCACTGTCATACCCATATATTAGTGCTGATTGTTATGAACACTATGATGTGCTTTCACCATTTCTATTCATTTACAAACAACTTTTTACCAATTCTGCACAGATTAAACCTCAGCTTTCCATTCTCTAACCACATTTTATTCTCTTGTGTTTTATATGAAGCTATTAACTTCATGAGTTTGCTCATTATATTTAGTTCATAATTGTGAAATCATATATTTGTCCTTTTATGCCTGGCTTCACTCGACATAATGTCCTCCAGGTTCATGTGCTTCATGACTTCATTTCTTAGAGCTGCATAATATTCCATAGTATGTATATTTCCTCTTTTTATTTTCCTCCTGTTCTTACGAGGTCTTAGGGAGCAGTCTTAACTCTATGGCTCTACATGGTAGTCTCACAGCTAAACTAGACATCAAAAGCCTATTAAGAGATTAGAAATCAATTGTTCCAGCTAACAGGCTTCTGGGCCCTGCTGCGTGGGTGGGACCAAAACTTCACTAGCAAATGCATTTTCAGGTTTTAAGACATTCTAAAGCATTTTACAAATGAGAAATTCAGTAGTAGGTAGATAAAATGTGAAGTTGAGGTGAACTATGGACACAGCCCCTAGGAAAGGGAATGTGGGCTGCCCTGCGACACCCACCTCGACCCTGCTGGCCGCTGCTTTCCTACCCCGTCCCAGACCGGGGAACCAGGTGTGGTCGGTAGGGCCAGCAAGGTGCAGAAGCACGGGGAGGCGCATGTGCTAAGCTCCCAAAGCTTTTTTGCCATCACCGCTGCTGCCGGGGTAGGGATGGCAGGAGAAGGCCATGGCAGCCAGCTCTGGAAGCTGGAGTAGCTGCTAAAAAAGCTGGGGCTTTAGCATAGAACACGGCCCATCCAGACTGGAAAAAGCGGCTCTGCTGCATCCTGAGTTCAGCCCCGGATCCCCTCCCTCAGCAGGGTGCTGCTTTGGGCCCCCTCCTCACGCCCCTGTCCTGCGCCCCCGCCCTCCCAGCCAGGGTCAGGTCTAACAAGCCTGGGCACGCGGCGCAGATGCGGAGAAGTCCTGCACCCCGGTCCCCACCCTTGGCTTGGGATTATGTCCTGTGGGGGCCTGAAGGGGAACCCGTTTAGAATGGATAACCAAAAGCGGGCATTAAAAAGGCTGTGATTGATAGTTTAGACTCATCTCACTGGGGCTGAGGAAGATTACCTGCTTCTCCTGGCAGACTGGCCAATATATGTTGCCAGATTTCCTCTAGGTTCTTGACTATGTTGCATAAAAGAATTTAATGTTTAGCTAGGCTAGTAGTTTATTAAGGAAATGAGAGAAGAGGAGAAAATAACAGATTACGGGTTCCCAGGTATACTTGCAGGCTGGTCCAGACAGAGAGAAGGGCTCTATTGTGTGTATACATCATAGTTTATCCATTCGTCAGTTGATGTACACCTGGGTTATTTCCATCTTTTGGCAATTGTGCATAATGTCATTATGAACATTGGTGTGCAATTTTCTGTTCGTGTCACTGCTCTCAGTTCTTCTGGGTGTATACCTAGTAGGGTATTGTGGAGTCACATGGTAGACCTTTATCTAACTTCCTTAGGAACTGCCTAACAGACTTCCACATGGCTGTACCATTCTACATTCCCACCAACAATGAATAAGCATTCCTTTCTCTCCACATCCTCTCCAACACTTGTAGTTCTCTGTCCTTTTAATAGTGGCCATTCTGATAGGTTTGAAATGATATCTCCTTGTAGTTTTGATTTGGATTTCCATAATATCCAGTGATGTTGAGCATTTTTTCATGTGGTTTATTTTTGCCATTTGTATTTCTTCTTTGGACAAATGTCTATTCAGATCTTTTGTCCATTTTTTAATCAGGTTGTTTGTCTTTTTATTGTTGAATAAAAAGAAAAAATATTGAGTTGTAACATCTCTTTATATATCATGGATATTAAACCCTTATTGGACATGTGATTTCCAAATATTTTCTCCTATTGAGTCAGCTGACTTTTCACCGTTTTGGCAAAGCCCTGTGAGTTGCAAAAGTGTTTAATTTTGAGGAGGTCCCATTTATCTATATTTCCTTTTGTTGCACATGCTTTGCATGTAAGGTCCTAGAAACTACCACCTACCACAAGGTCTTTAAGATATTTCCCTACATTTTCTCCTAGTAGTTTTATGGTCCTTGCTTTTATATTTAGGTCTTTGATCCATTTTGAGTTGATTCTTGTATATAGAGTGAGATGGGGTCCTCTTTCATTTTTTTGGTTATAGATATCCAGTTCTCCCAGCACCATTTGTTGAAGAGACTGTTCTGTCCCATTAATATGGACTTGGTAGGTTTGTCAAAAACCACTTGGCCATAGAGGTGAGGGTTTATTTCTGGATTTTCAATTCTATTCTACTAATTGATGTGTCTATCTTTATGCCAGTGCATGCTGTTTTGACCACTGTAGCTTTGTAATATGTTTCAAGGTCAAGCAGTGAAATCCTTCCATGTCGCTCCTCTTTTATAGAATACTTTTGGCTATTCGGGTGCACTTTCCCTTCCAAATGAATTTGGTGATTACCTTTTCTATTTCTGTAAAGTAGGCTGTTAGAATTTCGATCAGTATTGCATTGAATCTATAAATCAGTTTGGGTAGGATTGACATCTTCCCAGTATTTAGTCTTCCAATCCATGTACAGGGAATGTCTTTGCATTTGTTTAGGTCTTTTTAAATTTCTTTTAGCATTGTTTTGTAGTTTTCTGCATATAGGTCCTGTGCATCTTTGGTTAAATTGATTCCTAGGTATTTGAGTCTTTTTGTTGCTATTGTAAATGGAATTTTCCACCTGATTTTCTCCTCAGATTGTTCAATACTAGTGTATAAAAACATTACTGATTTTTGAATTTTTTTTTTTTTTTTTAAGATTTTATTTATTTATTCATTTATCCCCTCCTTGCTGCTTGTGCTCGCTGGGTCAGCTAACCACGCCGTGCGGGTGGGCTTGCCTTCACCAGGAGGCCCCGGGAACCGAACCCGGGGCCTCCCATATGGTAAATGGGAGCCCTACTGATTGAGCCACAGCTGCTTCCCATGATTTTTGAATGTTGATCTTGTTTCCTGCCCCTTTCCTTTACTCATTTATTAGCTCAAGTAGCTATGTTGTAGATATTTCAGAATTTTCTAAATGTAGGATCATGTCATCAGCAAATAGTGAGTTTTACTTCATCTTTTTCCTATTTGGATGCTGTAGCCGTTTGGCAATTTGATGTAATTATGAATTCCAAAAATATTGGATCATGCTTTTAAACTGATCTGTTAGTCTGGGCATGATTAAGTTATGATTAGGGCCACGTCAGTAGGGCGTTGAGCCCCACCCCTTGGTGGGTGGGGGAAGAAAATATAAAAGGCATCACAAAGAACAGAGTTGCAGCAGTTTTTGAGAAGCAGTTTTGTTGTTGGAGTTTTGATGTTGAAGAGAAGGCCCCAGGAGAAGAGAAGCAAGCCGTTTGCCTGATAGTCTACAGCTGACCTTGTGGAGGAACCAGAGGAGCTAAACCCGGAGAGAAACGTAGCCCCGGGAAGAGAGGAACCCAAGAAGTCTGAACCCTGGCAAACATTGGCAGCTGTCTTGCTCCAACACGTGGCAATGGACTTTGGTGAGAGAAGAAACTTACGCTTTATGGCCTGGTAACTGTGGACTTCTACCCCAAATAAATACCCTTTATAAAGACCAACCAATCTCTGGTATATTGCATTAGTGCCCCTTTGGCTGACTAATACAGATGCCTTTAATTTTTGAAAATCTAATTGCTCTAGCCATAACTTCTAGTACAATGTTTTTTTTTGTTGTTGTTGTTTTGTTTTGTTTTTTTTTGTTTTTTTATTTTTTTTTCTAGTACAATGTTGAATAACAATGGTTACAGTGGACATCCTTATCTTGTTCTTGATCATAGAGAGAAAGCTTTCAACATTTCCCCATTGAGTATAATCTGGTTGTGGATTTTTCATATATGCCTCTTATCAGATTGAGGAATTTTCCTTCTATTCTTATCTTTTGAAGTGTTTTTATCAAAAAAGGATGATGGATTCTGTCGAATGCCCTTTCTGTATCAATTGTGATTATCAAGTGGTTTTTTTCCTTCAATTTGTTAATGTGGTGTATTACGTTGATTGATTTTCTTGTACTGAACCAGCCTTGCATACCAGGAATAAATCCCACTTTGTCGTGATGTATGTCTTTTGATATGCTGTTGGATTCAATTTGCAAGTATTTTGTTGAGAATTTTTCAACTATGTTCATTAGAGAGATTGGACTGTAATTTTCTTTTCTTGTAGTATCTTTATCTGGCTTTGGGATTAGGGTGATGTTGGCTTCATAAAATGTGTTGGGTAATTTCCCCTTGTCTTCAATTTTTTGGAAGAGTTTAAACAGGATTTGTGTTAATTCTTTTCGAAATGCTTGGTAGAATTCACCTGTGAAGCCATCGGGTTCTGGACTTTTCTTTGCTGGGAGATTTTTGATGATGGATTCAATCTTTTTAAATGTGATTGGCTTGTTAACTTCTTGTATTTCTTGTATCATCAGCATAGGTTGTTTGTGTATTTCTAGGAATTTGTCCATTTCATCTATGTTGTCCAGTGTTGGCAGACAGTTTCTCATACTATCTTCTTATGATCCTTTTTATTTCTGTGGGGTCAATCCTAACTTACCCCCTTTCATTTCTGATGGTATTTATTTGCAACTATTCTCTTTTTTTCTTTGTTAGTCTAGCTAGGGGTTTGTCAATTTTATTGATCTCAAAGAAGCAGCTTTTGGTTTTGTTGATTTTCTCTCTCTCTCTCTTTTTTTTTTTTTTGTTCTCAATTTCATTTAATTCTGCTCTAATCTTTTTTTAAAGATTTATTTATTTATTTATTCCCCCTCCCCCCACTGCCCCCGTTGTTTTGTGCTTGCTGTCTGCTCTCTGTGTGCTCTTCTGTGTCTGCTTGTCTTCTCTTTAGGTGGCACTGGGAACTGATCCTGGGACCTTCCGGAGTGGGAGAGAGGCGTTCACTCTCTTGCACGACCTCAGCTCGCTGGTCTGCTGTGTCTGTTATTGTCTCTCTTCTGTGTCTCTTTTTGTTGTGTCATCTTGCTGCACCAACTCTCTGTGTGGGCCAGCACCCCTGTGCGGGCCAGCCCTCCTGCACAGGCCTGCACTCTGTGTGGGCCATCTCTGCTGCTCTGGCCAGCTCGCCGCATGGGCCAGCTTGCCTTTCACCAGGAGACCTCGAATCCTGGACCTCCTATATGGTAGATGGGAGATCAATCACTTGAGCCACATCCGCTTCCCTCTGCTCTAATCTTTATTTCTTTCCTTCTGCTTGCTTTGGGATTCTTTTTTATGATCTCCCTAGTTTCTGTTTGTTTGTGAATATTTTATATTCATCTTCATATTTGAAGGACAATTTTGATGGATAAAGAATTCTCGGCTGGCAGTTTTTCTCTTTTAGCATCCTAATTGTATCATACCACTGTCTTCTCACCTCCATAGTTTTTGATGACAAATCCATACTAAGTCTTACTGAGACTTCTTTGTATGTGATGGTTTGCTTCTCCCTTGCTGCTTTCAGAATTTTCTCTTTATCTTTGACATTTGACATTCTGAGTAGTATGTATCTTGGAGTCAGTCTATTCAGATTTATTCTGATTGGGGTACAGTGCACTTCTTGCATATGTAAATTCATTTCTTTCATGAGAGTTGGGAAGTTTTCAGCTATTATTTCTTCCAATACTCTTTCTTCCCTTTTTTCCTTCTCTTCTCCTTCTGGACTCCCATGACACATGTGTTGTTGCTTTTTGTGTTGTTATTCAACTCCTTGAGCCCCTTCTCAATATTTTCCATTCTTTTCTTTCTCTGTTCTTTTCTTTCTTCAATTTCAGCTGTTCTTCCTTTGGTATCACTTATTTTTTCTTCTATCATTTTGAATCTGCTGTTGTTTGCCTCTATGTGTTTTTTAATCTGACCTACTGTGTCTTTCCTTCCCATGAGCTCTGTTGCTTTTCTATTCAGGATTTCAAATTCTTCTTTTTTTTTTTTTAAAGATTTATTTATTTATTTATTTATTTATTCATTTATCCCCCCCTTGCTGCTTGTGCTCGCTGGGTCAGCTAACCACGCCGTGTGGGCGGGCTTGCCTTCACCAGGAGGCCCCGGGAACCGAACCCGGGGCCTCCCATATGGTAAACGGGAGCCCTACTGATTGAGCCACAGCCGCTTCCCATCAAATTCTTCTTTGTAGTCACTCAATGTCTTCTTGATGTCACTTATCTCTTTACTTTTATCTCATTATTTTGATTTTGGAAATTTGTATGCATCTCGTTCTCTCAAATCCTGCATCTCTTCTGGGGCTTCGATTTATTCCTTTTCTTGGGCAATGTCTTCCATTTTCTTAGTATGGCTCATAATTTTTTTGCTGATGTCTAGGCATCTATTAGGATGGTAGTTTATTCAGATGCTCAATTTCTTTCTCTTTTGTAGGGATTTAGTGGCAGAAGATTGTGTGTTACTGCTGCTTTTTGATTCTTCTTTCAACCTGGATCATTAGGATTGTCCCTATTAGTTGCTCAAAACTGGACTCTGGACCCAGTAATAGGTCGCAGAACTGATTCCTAGGGCCTTGGGGAGGGAGGCTATAAAGGTTGGAAAAAGCCTCTCTTATTTACTTTTAATTTTCTCACATGCACTTCATCGTTCTGCCAGCAAATGGCACTCTTTGGCAGCCCTCTCAGGTCAATGCCTGGTCGGAGTGTATTTGCTGCAACACAGACCAGATCAAGGTGATAGAGGTTCCTGCCTGGATGCTAAGAGCCTTGTAACTGAAGCTTTCTCAGAGACAGTCCTCCACCCTTCTCTGGCAGCCCCCTCCCTTTTCCGGGGTAGGAAATAATTCCACTCCCCTCTGTGTCCTCAACAATCGGTCCCAATTAGTAGAGAGGGAGATTGGGAGGGCCTCTTTAGTCCCTTGCCAGCTCCCAGAACAAACAATGGCATGGCCCCAGCTGGCCTGGAAGGGCTGGTGGGACACAGCAGAGAAAATTTGTGGGTCAAAAGCAGAGTCAGCCTTAGGCTGTGTCCTCCTCTCTCCCCTTTCCTGGGATGGTGGATCCCTGGAGCCCCCTTTGTTTGTATCTGGTTCAGAGACCTGAGAATTCTAAAGTGTCTTTAGTGTGGAGAAGGGTGTTGGCAGTAGTGGCTGCTGCTTTCAATTCACAATTTTGCTGTTGTGAAGATCTTTTTCCAGGCCATTTCAGCCTGTCCTTTAGCTATTTTTCTTGGAGAGAAGAGAGTCCCATGTCTTTCTAGTCTGCCATCTTCCTGGAAGTCCTCCTCAAATATTCTTTCTGCCCTTTCCCCCTTCTCTTCTCCTTCTGGAACTCCTATAACACATACATTGTTGCACTTCATGCTATTATTCAACTCCGTGAGCCCCTGCTCAATGTTTTCCATTCTTTTTTCTGTTCTTATCTCTTTTCAATTTCAGCTGTTCTGTCCTCTATGTTTCTTCCATGATTTCAAATCTGCTTTTGTGTGCCTCTGTTGTATTTTTTAAAGATTTATTTTTATTTATTTATTTCTTCCCATCCCTTCATTATTTGCACTCTCTGTGTCTGTTATGTACTCATCTTCCTTTTTTTTTTTTTTTTTTTTTTTGGAGGCACCAGGAACTGAACCTGGGACCTCTTGTGTGGGAGGGAGGTGCCTAATCACTTTAGCCACCTCTGCTTCCTACTTTGTTGTGTCTCCCATTATGTTTTACTCCTTGTGTCTCTTGTTGCATCATCTTGTTGCGTCAGCTAACTGTGCCAGCCTGTTGCGACAGCTCACTGTTTTGCTTGTCTTCTCTT
Organism: Tolypeutes matacus; assembly: GCA_026826555.1. Classification (NCBI taxonomy): domain Eukaryota; kingdom Metazoa; phylum Chordata; class Mammalia; order Cingulata; family Chlamyphoridae; genus Tolypeutes; species Tolypeutes matacus. The sequence goes on from JAKSZT010054160.1 coordinate 4,003,707, forward strand.
GTTGCATCAGCTTGCTGCATCAGCCCATCACTTCAGCTCGCTGTCTTGCTCATTTTCTTTAGGAGGCACTGGGAACTGAACCTGGGACCTCCCATGTGGTAGGTGGGAGTTCAATTGCTTGAGCCACATTCACTTCCCTCAGTTGTATTTTTAATATCACTTATTGTGTTTTTCATTCCCATAAGCTCTTGTTATTTTTCTGCCCAAGGTTTCAAATTTTTCTTGTGCTCATGTGGTGTCTTCCTAATGTCTTTTATTTCTTTAGCCATATCCTTTAACTCCATGATTTGATTTAGGAGATTTGTATGAACCTCATTGATTAGTTGTTTCAAGTCCTGTGTCTTGTCTGGAGTTTTGATTTGTTCCTTTGCCTAAGTCATATCTTCCTTTTTCTTAGTATGGCTTGTAATTTTTTACTGATATCTAAGCATCTCATTATGATGCTCAGTTTACTCTGATGTTTAGTTTCTTTCTCTTGCCTAAGGATTTACTGTTAAGTAGCTGTGTGCTTTCACTGTTGTTTGACTGTTGGTTCAACTTGTTCAAGATAATTAGGATTGCCCCTATTTACTGCTCAAACCATGGCCAAGGACCCAGTATGGGATGCAGGCCAGTTTCCAGGGGCCTTGGAGAGGGGGACACTAAAGGCACCTGATTGCATCTTCCCCCCCCCCTTTTCATGCACTTTTCTGGTCTGCCAGCAGATGGCGCTCTTTGACAGACTGCTCAGCTCAGACCCCAGGTGCTGGGGGGGATACATTCAGTGTAACTTTGCAGTGAGTGATGCAGAAACAATGTTCTCAGGGCTTGCCAAGCCTCACAAACTTTCTCAGAAACTGCTTTCCTCCCTTGTCCTGCTGCACCCTCCCTCCCTCTGCCTCCTCAGCAACCAGCTCAGGGCAGTAGGGAGGGTGTTTGAGAAGGCAGATTATCTTTAGCTCCCTGTTGGCTCTCAGTGCAAACAATTTTATGGTCCCACTCAACCTGGAAGTGTGTCACTAATCCAATGCAGCTGACCAAGTTTGCTATCCAAAATGTGAAATTGCTGTAGGCTGTGTTCCTCCCTCTTCCCTTTCTTGGGGAAGGAGACCCCTGCAACCCCCTCAGTCTGCAGCCACTGCAGTCCTCAGACTACTGTTTGCTTCGAGGGTGGGGGAATGGGCACAAGCTGCTGCTGCTGCTGCTGCAGTTTTACTAATGAGATTTTTCCAGCCAGTTGATACTCCTTTCCTTTGCTCCTCTCTATTCTGGGTGGTGACTCTCCATCCGCTGTTGTCCTGAGCCCCAGAGGAGCCCTCCAGACAGTCTCCACTTGTCCTATATCTAATTTTTCTGGGAGAGAAGTGATCCCTCTGCCTCTCTAATCTTCCATCTTCCCAGAAGTCTTTTTCTATTACTTTTTTTTCCCTGAGGTACTAGAGATTGAAGCCAGGCCCTCATACATGGGAAGCAGGCACTTAACCACTGAGCTACATCTGGTTCCCAATGAGAGTTGGGTTCTTTGTTTGTTTGTTTTGCTTTTGTTTTTAGGAGGTACTGGGAATAGAATCCAGGACCTCGTGCATAGGAAGCAGGTGTCAACCACTTAAGCAACATCTGCTCCCCTCCATTACTTTTTTTTGTTTTTGTTTCTTTTTTATTTTTGTTTTTTCCCATTATTTTTTTTTTAAAAAATATTGAAGTATATCACTCATACATGAACATACATAAACAATAAGTGTATAGCAATAGTTGTGAACTTATAAAACAAACATACATAACATCACACAGGGCTCTCATACCTCACCCTACCACCAATACTTTGCATTGTTGTTAAACATTTTTAATTAATGATTAAAGAGCATCCTCAAAATATTACTACTGACAAAAGTATTTTCCCCACCCCACCCTATTATTATTATTATTATTATAACATTTATACATGAACATACATAAACAATAAGTGTAAGGTAAAAGTTGTGAACTTACAAAGCAAACATTCATAACATCATACAGGGGTCCCATACATCAACCTTCCACCAATACCTTACATTGTCATGAGACATTTGTTGCAAATTATGAAAGAATATTGTCCCCATCTTACTACTAATTATAGTCCTTATCTTATATTTGGTGTATTTGTCCCCCAGCCCACCCTATTATTATATTTTAAATATATTTTTATGACAGAAATTATAAACTTACAAAACAATCATACACATGTGCAGAATTCCCAAACAACAACCCCTCTATCAACACACCACACCGTGGTGGAACATTTGTTACAAATTATGAGATAATATCATCCAATTATTACCAGGTCCAACTTATATTTGGCACAAATTTCCCTACTCCCCCATTATCAATTTAGTACGTCTTTGGCATAGATGCAAGAATATTACATTACTGTTAACCACAGTCCATAGGTCACTCCAGTTGTATTTTCCCCGTGCTTCTCCACATTCCTACCACCCTGCAATAGTGATGTACATCTGCTCTAGCTCACAAAGGACACTCTTGCATTTGTGCCATCAACCACAATTCTCATCCACCTCTCGGTTTACTGTGCTATTTCAGTCCCTAGATTATTCTCTAGCTTTCTGTCAATTGACATTTACATCACTAGACTACCATTTTCAGCCACATCCCCATTTATAAACCAGCTGTTACTCACTATAATGTGTTACCATAAACTCTGTACATTTCCATACTTTTACAGTAAAGCTAATTAAAACTTCTACATACATTAAATGTCAGTAGTCCATCTCAGTCCTCCTCTTATATCCTTTAAGAATCTACCACCTACCACCAGGTCTTGAAGATATTTTCCTACAGTTTCTTTTAGAAACTTTAGGGTTCTTGCTTTTATATTTAGGTTTTTTATTCATTTTGAGTTAATTTTTGTATAAAGTATGAGATAGGGGTCCTCTTTCCTTCTTTTGCTATGGATATCCAGTTTTCTCATCACCATTTGTTGAATGGACTGTTCTGCCTGAGCTGGGTGGGTTTGACAGGCTAGTCAAAAATCACTTGGCCGTAGATATGAGGGTGTGTTTCAGAGCCATCAATTCTGTTCCATAGGTCTATGAGTCTGTCTTTATGCCTGTACCTTGCTGTTTTTAATCACTGTAGCTAGGTAATGAGACTTAAAGTCCAGAAATATGAGTCCTCCAACTTCACTTTTCCTTTTTAAGATGTTTCTGTTTAGTCAGGACCCCTTACCCTTCCAAATAAATTTGATAATCATGTTTTCCATTTATTTAAAAAATCCTGGTGGAATTTTTATCAGGATTGCATTGAATCTGTATATCAACTTGAGTAAATTTACATCGAAATGATATTTAGTCTTCCGATCCATGAGCATGGAATGTTCTTCCAATTATTTAGGCCTTTTTAAAATTTCTTTTAACAATGAATTGTAGTTTTCTGAATTCAAGTGCTTTACATCATTAGTTAAGTTTATTCCTGAATATTTGGGTTTTATCTGTCATATTTTCACCACTCTTTTGACACTTTTAGTTACTTTTGTTGATATAATCTTCATTTCTAGACTCTCTTCCAGGCCTCTCTCTCCTGTCTTTTCTTTTCAGGCTGTAGCACACCCTTTAGTATATCCTGCAAAGGCAGTTTCTTGGTTAGAAACTCTCTCAGTTTCTGTTTATCGGTGAATGTTCTAAATTCGCCCTCATTTTTGAAAGACAGTCTTGCTGGATATAAAATTCTTGGCTGGAAGTTTTTCTCTTGCAGTATCTTAAATATATCATACTACTGTCTTCTTGCCTCCATGGTTTCTGGTGAGAAATCAGCACTTAATCTTATTGGGTATCTCTTATATCTTATGCATTGCTTTTCTTTTGCTGCACTCAGAATTCTCTGGCATTTGACATTCTGATTAGTATGTGTCTCGGAGTTGGCCTATTTGGGTTTTTTTTTTGGATGGGAGTACAACATGCTTCTTGGACATGGATATCTATGTCTTTCAATAGGGTTGGGAAATTTTCTACCATTATTTCTTCAACTATTCCTTCTGCCCCTTTTCACTTCTCTTCTCCTTCTGGGATACCCATGACACATACGTTTGTATGTCTCTTGCTGTCATTTAGTTCCCTGAGACCTTATTCAAGTTTTTCCAATCTTTTCTTCATCTATTCTTTTGTATGTTCACTTTCAGAGACTGTTTCTTTTTTTTTTTAATTTACTTATTTATTTATTTATAATAGTTTCTTTCTTTATTTAATAATAATTAAAAAAAATTTTTAAAAAGATACTTAGATTATATAAATGTTACACAGTTATGAGATATGAGGTTGAAAGTACAGAGGTGGAAATGCTCTTATGGCAATATGACAAGGAAGTGTCACTGGTTTAGGGTGTTGGTTGGGGGGGCATTTGGGACAGGGTGCATCTGGAGCAGGCTTCTAGGGAGTGTGTGAGTGTTCATCCTGTCATAATGTGTTGTATAAGTGGGTGGAGACCCACACAATGAGTGGGAAGGAGATGGACTTCCATCTTTGGGAGGACTGATTTGCTCAGAAATAGACAGGTGGGCGTCTCTTATGAGCAAGGACAGTTCCTAATAGGGCAGGACAAACTGGTGTGTCAAGACCTCTTGTTATATGTAGCTATGAATCTTGTCATCCAATGAGTCAAACCAAGGGGTTGTCATGGGCCCCGGGGGAATGGGGAGGGAGGAACAGAATAGATCAATCAGGAGGTATTTAGTGGGTCAGTGGACATGTTTTTTCATTACCTTACAGTGATGGACACAGGGCATGGTAAATATCAAAATTTATAAAAGTATGTGGTCTAAAATGTGAACCATACTGTAAACCATTGACAATGTTTAATAGCTATGTTTCACTATCTATATATCAGTTGTAACAATGCTACCATCCACATGCAAAAAGGTTTTAATATGGGGTGAGGAAAGGAGGAGAAGTTTGGGTATATGAGAGTCTCTTGTATTCTGTGTGTGACTTTGATGTGACCAGAGGCCATTTCTTTAATCTCACCAATCCTTTCTTCTGCTTCCTCAGATCCACTATTATATGATTCCAGTGTATTTTAAATTTTATTTATTGCACTTTTCATTCCCATAAGATCTGCTATTTTTCTATGTATGCTTTCAAATTCTTCTTTGTGTTCATCCATCTTCTTCTTAATATCCTTAATTTCTTTAGCCATCTCATCGAATTTATTAAGGAGATTTGGTTGAACATCTATGATTAGTTGTCTGAACTCCTTTATGTCATCTGGAGGCTTATTTTCTTCCTTTAAGTGGGCCATATCTTCCTGTTCTTGGTGTGGATTGTAATTTTTTGTTGGTGTCTTGGCATCTGGCTTACTAGAGTGTTTATTCTGGGTTTTCTTGCCCTTTCTCCCTTGCTGGTTGTGTGGTAGGAGCCAAGGACATAGTTGATGCTATAAGCTGTGGATGCTCAAGCTGCCCTCATTGCCCCAAGGACCAGTGAAGCTTCTCCCAACTTTCTCCTTCGCCAGGGGTAGGGTCAGAGCCTCTATGCAGTGCAGGTCCAAGAAGACCACAGTTGCCCTGGTAGACTTCTGATTATTCAGTCTGTGCCAGCCAATGTACCTGCAGTGACCTGGATAGGTTGGTGCAGGACCCGCCAGCTTTCTTCCTGCTAGAGGTGGGGCTGAAGCCTAGGCTAGGGTTGCAGGCCAATCTGGGTGAAAGAAACCGGTCTCTACCGTCACTGTGATTTTCAGTCAGCCTGGCTTCCCCTCATGGTGGGGGTGGAGTCAGAATGGCAGCTACCGGCCTCTTTCTGACTTGGACAGATTCAAACTTTAGCTGTTCTTAGGGTTATACTTTAGCCAGCTGAATTTACTAATCAGTAGCTGAAATTGGTGGGCAACCATCTCTTCCCTGTTTTTGGGAAATGGAGCTTATTAATGAGTTGAAAGACAATATGGTTAAAGAGATATATGACATCAAGAATACATTGAGTGAACGCAAAGAAGAATTTGAAATCCTGAACAGAAAAGTAACAGAGCTTATGGGAATGAAAGACACAATAGGTGAGATCAAAAACACATTTGAGGGCATACAACAGCAGAATCAATATGAAAGAAGAAAGAATAAGTGATACTGAAGACAGCTAAAATTGGAGAGAGAAAAGAATGGAAAAAATTGAGCAGGGCCTCAGAAAGATGAATGACAACACAAAACACAACAACATATGTGTCATGGAGTTCCAGAAATAGAAGAGAAGGGAAAAGGGGAAGAAAGAGTATTGGAGGAAATAATAGCTCAAAATTTCCCAACTCTCAAGAAAGAAATGAACTTATATGTCCAAGAAGCACACCATACCCCAATCAGAATAAATCTGAATAGACCTACTCTAAGACACATCTACTCAGAATGTTAAATGTCAAAGATAAAGAGAAAATTTTCAGAGCTGCAAGGAAGAAGCAAACCATCATGTACAAGGGATGTCCAGTAAGACTTAGCACAGATTATTCTTCAGAAACCAGGATAATGAAAGAGAAGAACTGCCAGCGGATAATTCTTTATCCAGCAAAATTGTCCTTCAAATATGAGGGTGAGTATAAAATATTCACAAACAAACAGAAACCAAGAGAGTTTGCAAAAAAGAATCTACCTTTGCAGGAAATATTAAAGGAAGCCTTAGAACTTGAAAGAAAAAAACAGGAGAGACAAGCTTGGAGGAGAGTGTAGAAGAAAGAATGGCAGAAAGGATAACCAAAAGAGTAAAAAGACAAACAAAAATAAGATGACATAGGAAAACCAAAGAATAAAATGGAGGAAGTAATTAGTGCTTTTAGAGTACTATCATTGAATATGAATGGATTAAACTCTCCAATCAAAGATACAGGCAGACAGAATGGATAAAAAAACATGAGCCATCCATATGCTGCTTACAAGAAACTCACCTTAGACCCAGGGATACAAATGGGCTGAAAGTGAACATTTGGAAAAAGATATTCCACGCGAGTAGCAACTAGAAAAGAGAAGGGATAATTATACTAATATCAGACAAGACAGACATTAAATGCAAAAAATTATAAGAGATACAGAAGGCCATTATATATTAATGAAAGGGAAAATCCACCAGGAAGATATAACAGTCATAAATATCTACGCACCTAACCAGGGTGCCCCAAAATATATGAGACAAACTCTGGCAAAACTGAAGGGAGAAATAGACATTTCTACAATAATCATTGGAGACTTCAACATCCCACTCACATCATTAGATAGAACAACTAGACAGAAGATCAACAAGGAAACAGAGAACTTGAACAATATGATAAACAAGTTAGAACTAAGAGACATATACAGAACACTGCATCCAAACTCAGCGGGTTATACATTCTTCTCAAGTACCCATGGATCTTTCTCCAGTATAGACCATATGTTAGGGTACAACACAGCTCTCAATAAATATAAAAAGATTGTAATTATACAAAGCACCTTCTCAGATCGTAAATAGAATGAAGCTAGAAATCCGTAATAGACAGGAAAAAAGTAAATTTGCAAATGAATGGAGGCTGAACAACACACTCCTAAATAATCAGTGGGTCAAAGAAGAAATTGCAAGTGAAATCAGTAAATATATTGAGACAAATGCAAATGAGAACACAACATATCAAAACTTAAGGGATACAGTGAAGGCAGTCTTGAGAGGGAAATTTATAGCCTTAAATGCCTACTTTAAAAATAAGAAAGAGCTAAACTCAAAGATTTAACTGAACAGCTAGAGAAACTAGAAAAAGAACAGCAAACAACTCCCAAAGCAAGCAGAAGGAAAGAAATAATAAAGATTAGAGCAGAAATAAATGAAATGGAAGACAAAAAAACAAACAAACAAAAAAAACAACAACATTTTACAACTGACCACCCAAAATAAAAAGAATCATAAGAAGGTAGTATGAGAAACTGTATACCAACAAACTAGACAACCTAGATGAAATGGACAAATTCCTAGAAATGCACAAACAACCTGCACTGATGCTACAAGAAATACAAGAACTTAACAAACCAATCACATTTTCAAAAAAGATTTGTTTTATTTATTTATTTATGCCCCTCTTTTTGCTTGTGTTCACTGTGTCAATTTTTTTTAACTTTATTTTGTACATTTAATAATTGAAAACATAAGCAATTAAAAACTAAAAAGTAAACACAGATGAATAAATATATACATTTCTCAATTAAATGTAATGGATACATGTAAATTTTGTTGTTTTGTTTTTTGTTTGTTTTTTTGTTTTTGTTTTTTTTGTGAATCAAACAATATTTTACGCAATATATCAATATATTTGGTTCATAGTCATGCATTCATACAGTATTTGTCCTTTTGTGTCTGGCTTGCTTCACTCAACATAATGTCCTCCAGGTTCATCCATGTTGCCATATGCTTCATGACTCCACCTCCTCTTACAGCTGCATAATATTCCATCGTGTGAATAGACCAGAGTTTGTTTATCCATTCATCTGTTGATGGACACCTGGGTTGTTTCCAACTTTTTGCAATGGTGAATAATGTGGCTATGAACATCGGTGTGCAGATGTCTGTTCGTGTCACTGCTCTCAGTTCTTCTGGGTATATACCCAGTAGTGGTATTGCAGGGTCACATGGCAAGTCTATATTCAACTTCTTTAGGAACTGCCAAACAGTCCTCCATAGTGGTTGTACCATCCTGCATTCCCACCAACAGTATAGAAGTGTTCCTATCTCTCCACATCCTCTCCAACACTTGTAGTTCTCTGTCTTTTTAATAGTGGCCATTCTGATAGGTGTGAAATGATATCTCATTGTAGTTTTGATTTGCATTTCCCTAATCATGAGTGATGTTGAGCATTTCTTCGTGGGTTTTTTTGCCATTTGTATTTCTTCTTCGGAGAAATGTCTATTCAAGTCTTTGGCCCATTTTTTAATTGGGTCATTTGTCTTTATTGTTGAGTTGTAACATCTCTTTATATATCCTGGATATTAAACCCTTATCAGATATGTGATTTCCAAATATTTTTTTCCCATTGAGTTGGCTGCCTTTTCACCCTTCTGACAAATTCCTGTGAAGTGCAAAAGTGTTGAATTTTGAGGAGGTCCCATTTATCTACTTTTTCTTTTGTTGCACATGCTTTGGGTGTGAGGTCCAAGAAACCACTACCTACTACAAGGTCTTGAAGATGTTTCCCTACATTTTCTTCCAGTAGTTTTATGGTCCTGGCTTTTATATTTAGATCTTTGATCCATTTTGAGTTGATTCTTGTGTAGGGGGTGAGATAGGGGTCCTCTTTCATTCTTTTGGTTATAGATATCCAGTTCTCCCAACACCATTTGTTGAAGAGACTGTTTTTTCCCATCAGCGTGGGCTTGGTAAGTTTGTCAAAAACCAGTTGACTGTATAGGTGAGGGTTTATTTCTGGATTCTCAATTCTATTCCACTGAGCGATATGTCTATCTTTATGCCAGTACCATGCTGTTTTGACCACTGTAGCTTTGTAATGTGTTTCAAGGTCAGGTAGCGAAATTCCTCCCACATTGCTCTTCTTTTTTAGAATGCTTTTGGCTATTCGGGTGCACTTACCCTTCCAGATGAATTTGGTAACTGCCTTCTCTAATTCTGTAAAGTAAGCTGTTGGGATTTTGATTGGTATTGCATTGAATCTATAAATCAGTTTGGGCAAGATTGACATCTTCACGATATTTATTCTTCCACTCCATGAACACGGAATGTCTTTCCATTTGTTTAGGTCTTTTTAAATTTCTTTTAGCATTGTTTTGTAGTTTTCTGCAAATAGGTCCTGTACTTCCTTGGTTAAATTAACTCCTAGGTATTTGAGTCTTTTTGTTGCTATTGAAAATGGAATTTTCCTCCTGATTTCCTCCTCAGATTGTTCAGTACTAGTGTACAAAAACATTACTGATTTTTGCGTGTTGATCTTATATCCTGCCACTTTGCTGAACTCATTTATTAGTTCAAGTAGCTTTGTTGTGGATACTTCAGGATTTTCTAAATACAGGATCATGTCATCCGCAAACAGTGAGAATTTTACTTCCTCTTTTCCTATTTGGACACCTTTAATTTTTTTGTCTTGTCTAATTGCCCTAGTTAGAACTTCTAGTACAATGTTGAATAACAATGGTGACAGTGGGCATCCTTGCCTTGTTCCTGATCTTAGGGGGAAAGCTTTCAACCTTTCCCCATTGAGTATGATGTTGGCTGTGGGTTTTTCATATATGCCTTTTATCATATTGAGGAATTTTCCTTTTATTCCTATCTTTGAAGTATTTTTATCAAAAAAGGATGTTGGATTTTGTCGAATGCCTTTTCTGCATCTATTGAGATGATCATGTGGTTTTTTTCCTTCAATTTGTTAATGTGGTGTATTACATTGATTGATTTTCTTATGTTGAACCAGCCTTGCATACCAGGAATAAATCCCACTTGGTCGTGATGTATAAGTCTTTTGATATGCTGTTGGATTCGATTTGCAAGTATTTTGTTGAGAATTTTTGCATCTATGTTCATGAGGGAGATTGGTCTGTAATTTTCTTTTCTTGTGGAATCTTTATCTGGCTTTGGTATTAGAGTGATGTTGGCTTCATAAAATGTGTCGGGTAATTTTCCCTCTTCTTCAATTATTTGGAAGAGTTTAAACAGGATTGGTGTTAATTCTTTTCGAAATGCTTGGTAGAACTCACCTGTGAAGCCATCTGGTCCTGGACTTTTCTTTGCTGGGAGATTTTTGATGACGAATTCAATCTCCTTAATTGTGATTGGTTTGCTAAGTTCTTGTATTTCTTGTTGTGTCAGTGTAGGTTGGTTATGAGTTTCTAGAAATTTGTCCATTTCATCCAGGTTGTCTAGTTTGTTGGCATATAGTTTCTCATAATATCCTCTTAT
>JAKSZT010054160.1:4015585-4182635 GCA_026826555.1 Tolypeutes matacus
ATACCACTGTCTTCTCACCTCCATGGTTTCTGAAGAGAAATCTGCACAAAGTCTTACTGGACGTCCTTTGTACATGATTGTTTGCTTCTCTCTTGCTGCTCTGAGAATTTTCTCTTTATCTTTTACATTTGACATTCTCAATAATATGTGTCTTGGCGTAGGTCTATTTGGATTTATTCTTATTGGGGTACGGTGTGCTTCTTGGACATGTAAGTTCATTTCTTTCGTGAGAGTTGGGAAATTTTCAGCTATTATTTCCTCAAATACTCTTTCTGCCCCTTTTCCTTTCTCTTCTCCTTCTGGAACTCCCATGACATGTATTTTCTTTTGTTTACTGTTGTCATTCAACTCTCTGAGCCCCTGCTCAATTTTTTCCATTCTTTTCTCTCTCTGTTCTTTTCTCTCTTCAATTTTAGCTGCTCTGTCTTCAGTATCACTTATTCTTTCTTCTATCATTTTGAGTCTGCTGTTGTATGCTTCAAATGTATTTTTTCAAATGTATTTTTTACTTCACCTATTGTGTCTTTCATTCCCATGAACTCCGTTTCTTTTCTGTTCATGATTTCAAATTCTTCTTTACGTTCGTGCAATGACTTCTTGATGTCATTGATCTCTTTAACTATATTCTCTTTCATCTCATTAATTTGATTTTGGAAATGTGTGCTCATCTCACTGATTAGTTCTCTCAAATTCTGCATCTCTTCTGGGACTTTGCTGTATTCCTTTTCTTTGGCCATGTCTTCTATTTTCTTAGTATGGCCCGTAATTTTTTGCTGGTGCTTAGGCATCTGGTTAGTTTGTATTTTGCTTAGAGGCTCTATGTCTTTCTCTTTTATGGGGTTTTAGTGGGAGGAGGCTGTGAGTTACCACAGCTCTTTGATTTTTGGCTCAAACTTGATTGTTAGGATTGTTCTGCTGGTTGCTCAGAACTGGGCACTGGACTCAGTATTTGGTTGTAGAGTCGTTTCCTAGGGCCTTGGGCAGGGAGGCTATAGAGGCCAGGAAAAGCCTCTCTTACTTATTAATTTTCTTATGTGCACTTCCTTGGTATGCCAGGAGATGGCGCTTGTTGGCATCTCTCAATTCAATGCCTGGTCAGAGATTATTTGTTGTGACACAGACCAGATCAATGTGACAGAGCTTCCTGTCTGGGGGCTAGGAGCCCTGTGATTCAAACTTTCTGAGACCGTTCTCCAGACTTCTCTCGTAGCGCCCCCCTTTTCCCAGCTAGGAAATATTTCCACTCCCTTCTGAATCCTCAACAATCAGTCCCTGTTAGTAGAGGAGGAGATTGGGAGGTTTGTATTTCTTTAGCCCCTTGCAGGCTCCAAAGCAAACAATGGCGCAGCCCCACCCGGCCTGGAAGGCCTCTCAGGACATGGCAGACCAACCCTGGGAGTCCAAAGCAGGGTCAGCCCCAGGCTCTCTCTCCCCTCTCCGGTGGTGTCCTCAATAATTAGTCTAGGCTAGAAGAGAGGGAGGTTGTGAGGGTCGGATTTCTCCAGTCCTTTCTAGGCTCCCAGGGCAAACCGCCGTGTAGAAGGGTCCGTGGGGCTCCGCAGCCCAAATTTCAGGTCAGAACCTGAGTCAGCCTAAGGCTGGTCCCTCTCTCTCCCCTTTCCGGGAGTGGCAGATCCCTGAAGCCCCCTTTGACTGTGGTCGCAGGCCCAGGGGCCCGAGAATTCTGAAGAGTGTGGGAGAGGGTGCCGGCAGCAGCAGAAGCTGCTACTTGCAACTCACAGTTCTGTAGTCGCGGTTTGCCTCTTCTGTCCCTCTCTCCTCTGGGTGGTGTGCAGTCTTCACCTGCTGTCCTAAACCCTAGCAGATCTTTTTCGGCGCTGTTTCAGCTTGTCCTCTAGCTATTTTTCTGGAGAAGAGATTCCCGTGTCTTACTAGTCCGCCATCTTCCCGGAAGTCGACTGTGTCAATTTGCTGTGCGTTTTTCTGTGTCTGCTTGTCACCCTTTGTTGCGTCATCTTGCTGCATCAGCTCATCATGTGGGCCATCAGCTCATTGCACCGTGTGGGCCAGCTTGCCTTCACCAGCAGGTCCTGGGAATCGAACCCCATATGGTAAACGGGAGCCCAACCACTTGAGTCACATCTACTTCCCCCAATCACATTTAAAGAGATTGAATTCATCATCAAAAATCTCCCAGCAAAGAAAATTCCAGGACCCAATGGCTTCACAGGTGAATTCTACCAAGCATTTCAAAAAGTATTAGCACCAATCCTGTTTAAACTCTTCCAAAAAATTGAAGAGGAGGAGAAATTACCCAACACATTTTATGAAGCCAACATCACCCTAATATCAAAGCCAGATAAAGATACTACAAGAAAAGAAAATTACAGACCAATCTCTCTAATGAACATAGATGAAAAAATTCTCAACAAAATACTTGCAAATCGAATCCATCGGCATTTCCAAAGATTTATACATCACAACCAAGTAGGATTTATTCCTGGTATGCAAAGCTGGTTCAACACAAGAAAATCAATCAGTGTAATAAACCTCATTAACAAATTGAAGGAAAAAAAACCACATGATCATCTCAATCGATGCGGAAAGGACATTTGACAAAATCCATCATCCTTTTTTGATAAAAACACTTCAAAAGATAGGAATAGAAGGAAATTCCTCAATCTGATAAAAGGCATATATGAAAAACCCACAGCCAACATCATACTCAATGGGGAAATGTTGAAAATTTTCCCTCTGAGATTGCGAACAAGACAAGGCTGCCCACTGTCACCATTGCTATTCAATATTGTACTAGAATTTCTAGGGCATTTAGACAAGAAAAAAAAAATTAAAGGCATCCAAATAGGAAAAGAGGAAGTAAAACTCTCACTGTTTGCAGATGACATGATCGATCCTGTACTTAGAAAATCCTGAAGTATTCACGACAAAGCTACTTGAGCTAATAAATGAGTTCAGCAAAGTGGCAGAAGACAAGAACACACAAAAATCAGTAATGTTTTTGTACACTAGAACGCAACAGTCTGAGGAGGAAATCAGGGGAAAAATTCCATTTACAGTAGCAAGAAAAAGACTCAAATACCTAGGAATCAATTTAACCAAAGAAGTATGAGACCTATATGCAGAAAACTGCAAAAAATGCTAAAAGAAATTTAAAAAGACCTAAACAAAAGGAACAACATTCCGTGTTCATTGATTGTAAGTCTAAATATTGTGAAGATGTCAATCTTACCCAAACTTATTTACAGATTCAATGCAGTACCAATCAAAATTCCAACAGCCTACTTTACCAAATTAGAAAAGGCAATTACCAAATTCATTTGGAAGGGAAAGTTCACCCAAATAGCCAAAAGCATTCTAAAAAAGAAGAGCGACATGGGAGAAATTTCATTGCTTGACCTTGAAACATATTAAAAAGCTACAGTGGTCAAAACAGCACGGTACTGGAATAAAGGTGGACACATCCATCAGTGGAATAGAATTGAGAACCAAGAAATAAACCCTCTACAGTCAACTGGTTTTTGACAAACCTACCAAGTTAATGTTAACGGGATAAAACAGTTTCCTCAACAAATGGTGCTGGGAGAACTGGATATCTATAACCAAAAGAATGAAAGAGGAGCCTTATTTCACTCCCTATACAAGAATCAACTCCAAGTGGATCAAAGACCTACATATAAAAGCCAGGACCATGAAACTAATAGAAGAAAATGTAGGGGAACATCTTCAAGACCTTGTGGTAGATGGTGGTTTCTTGGACCTTACACCCAAAGCACGTGCAACAAAAGAAAAAATAGATAAATGGGACCTCCTCAAAATTAAACACTTTTTCACCTCAAAGACTTTGTCAAAAGGTTGAAAAGGCAGCTAACTCCATGGGAGAAAATACTTGGAAATTACATATCTGATAAGGGTTTAATATCCAGGATATATAAAGAGATGTCACAACTCAACAATAAAAAGACAAACGACCCAATTAAAAAATGGGCAAAAGACTTGAATAGACATCTGTCAAAAGAAGAAATACAAATGGCAGAAAAACTCATGAAGAAATGCTCAAAATCACTAATGATTAGGGAAATGCAAATCAAAACTACAATGAGATATCATTTCACACCTGTTAGAATGGCCACTATTAAAAAGACAGAGAAATACAAGTGTTGGAGAGGATGTGGAGAGATAGGAACACTTATTCACTGTTGGTGGGAATGCAGAATGGTACAGCCTTTTGTGGAGGACTGTTTGGCAGTTTCCAAAGAAGTTGAATATAGACTTGCCACGTGACCTTGTAATACCAATACTGAGTATACGCCCAGAAGAACTGAGAGCAGTGACACGAACAGACATCTGCACACCGTTGTTAATAGCAACATTATTCATGATTGCCAAAATTTGGAAACAACCCAGGTGTCCATCAACAGCTGAATGGATAAACAAACTGGTCTATTCACATGATGGAATATTATGCAGCTGTAAGAAGAAATGAAGTTGTAAAGCATATGACAATAGGGATGAACCTGGAGGACATTATGTTGAGCGAAGCAAAGTATTTGTCAAAGGGACAAATACTGTATGATTGCATTACTATGAACCAAATATATTGTGTAACATATTGTATGATTTAAAAAAAAAATTTTATGTATCCAATACATTTAATTGAGAAATGTATGTTTTTATTCAACTGTGTTTTCTCTTTAGTTTTTTATTGTTTATATTTTCAATTATTATATATCAAAATAAAGTTAAAAAAACAAACAACAACAACAAAAAACCCTAGAAAATCCAAATGCTTTGAGTTGAGAGAAAGCCTGAGGATTTCAAAGAAAATCAAGGATGCCTAGGTAAGTGAACAGTGCTTAATAAAGGGGGAAAAAAAAAAAAGGAAATAATGTTAGAAAGAAAAAAGAGGGGTACAGAATAAACTTTTTTTGAAATATAATGCACATACCACCAAAAACACATGTATATGTTCATTTTGATGTATTTTCACAAACCAGTCAAAATCATGGACACACATGAAGAGAACCTTCCTAGCACCCAGATGCCTACATTTTCTTTCTTTCTTATTTTCTTTATTTTTAAAGGAGCTTTAGAATGCATAAATATTACATAAAAAATATAGGGGATTCCCATATATCCCACCTCTCCCACACTTTCCCATATTAACAACATCTTTCATTAGTGTGGTATATTTGTTAGAATTGATGAACACATATTGAAGTATTGCTACTAACCATGGTCTATAGTTTACATTATGGTTTACACTTTGCACAGCACAATTTTATAGGTTTTGACAAAATACATAACAGCTTTTATCTGTCATTGTAGTATCATGCAGAACAATTCCAATGTCCCAAAATATGCCCCATGTTATACCTATTCTTCCTACTCCTTCTCCTCAGAACCTCTGGTGACCACTGTCTTTATATCAATGTTACAAGTTTTTCCATTACTAGAATAAGTCTACTTTAGTCCATAGTTTCATTCCTCCTTATGCTTGTTCATTCCTTAAACTTGAGGATTTTGGGATGGTGATGCCCATTCTGCTTCCGATTAAGAGGGGGCTTAGATCCCATGGGGCAGATGGATGGAGCTGTCTTGCTTGCAATGTAGATACTCTGTTTTTTTGGGTGGACATTGTCCATCATCATCCCTTTGTTAGTTGTCCTGGATGAGTCTGATGAACTGGAGAGTAGGTTTTTGCTGCAACTCTCCCAGTTGCTTGCATTTTGTTCTCTGCGGGGTACTGACCCCCTTCTCTCAGTAGCCCATATCCTGTCTTCTAACTGCAGCATAAATTAGTTTTCCCTGTTTTATACATTATATTAATCAAATTGTATGATATTTTTCCATATTTACTCCTAATCGTGAAGATAAATTCTCTAATCCAGGGATTGGCAAATTGTTTCTATAAAGGGCCAGAAAGTAAATATTTTAGGCTTTGCAGGCCATATGCAAATTTGAGTCTCAACTACTCAGTACTGCCATAGATAAAGATAAATGAAGGGCACAGCTGGTAGTCCAGAGAAACTATTTACAAAAAAGAGGCATCTGGCTGCATGCACCCTATAAGTGGAAGTTTGTAATTTCTCATTATGAGTGGTTATGAAATAAAGACTTGATTTTATTTTATGAATGAGTAGTCAATTGTGCCAATACACTTTGGATGAATTTCTCCTTGGGCTTGATACTACCAATGTTCTCTAATGCTTCTCTCTCTTCAATAAACTTTTGTCAGGCTCTCATAATGAAGTAAAAGTAATAAAGAGCAAAAGAGGAAAAACAAAACACTGGTGTAAATTTGTTAAGGAAAGTTTATTAACTATATTAAGAACAAACTTAATGAGAAATTTACAGTGATCCCTTACCTAAATTTTAAATCAGAGAGGTACTAGCCAAAGAATTTCTTTGTCATTTGTGTGTGATGATGGACAGTCAAGGCTCTATATGTTTCCTAGGAAATTAAAGATGGAGCTCGGGGTCAGGGATTGTATATGAAGACACAGAAAATCATATCAAAGAGATGGGAGTGATGGCCAAACAAAATTTGAAAATGACTTTTCTCAGATAATAAAAGTAGTATACATAATATATATATATTTGTAGTCAACATGGAAGATGTAAAGAATTATGAAGCAGTGTAGCAGCATTTCATCACACAGGAAAATAATGTTGAAATTTTGTCACATTTATTTTTCATCTGGGTGTGGGTGTGTGTAGCAGTTTGGCAGTTTGATGTAATTATGAATTCCAAAAATAGATATTGGATCATGCTTGTAAACTGGTCTGCTAATCTGGGCATGATTAAGCTATGATTAGGGCATTAACTGGGTCATGTTAGTAGGGCATTGAGCCCCACCCCTTGGTGGGGCGGAAATCAAATATAAAAGGGTTGAAGCAGTTTTTGATGTTGGAGTTCTGGTGAGGGAAGAAACTTAAGCTTTATGACCTGGTAACTGTGGACTTCTACCTCCAAATAAATGCCCTTTATAAAGACCAACCAATTTCTGGTATTTTGCATCAGCACCCCTTTGGCTAATACAGTGTGAAACGATTATGGATGTGTGCTGATAAAACTAGGCTGCAGTGAGGCAAATTTGGAAGCAGGGAAAGATTTGACCTTGGTGTATTTAGATGTGGTGAGGGTGGTTTGGGCCAGGGTGCTGGTTATGGAGATGTGGAGAAATAGTGATTCTGAACACAATTTGGAGGTAGAGCTGCCAGAGTGTGCTGCTGCATTGGATATATGGAGTCAAAGCTTTGGCTTGAGTAAATGTGAGACAAGCTAGATTAGGAATCAATGTATGGATCTGGAGCCTGGCAGGAAGCCCATGGGGCCATGGATACTCCACAAGATGGCTGCTGGGAGAACCTTGCGAGAACCCCCATTCAGAATGAGATTTCCTCCAGAATCAAGGAGAAGCCCTGGATATTCTCCAGGGGCCTTATCATTGGGCCCTTCCAGGGGATTTAGCGGTGGGGTAATCAATCAGAACAGCAAACAACTGGGATTCCTCCCCCAATATTAGCAAAGGGGCAGAGTAATTAATGGTTTGAAAAGCAAGCGTGAAATCTAAACCAGCTCTGTTTTTGCCTTTTCTCCCCCTGCCTGGATCAGCATGCAGGTAAACCTGGGGATTTGTAATCTGTAATGGGGACCTGTAGTTTATAAATCAGCCCTTTTAATCTCTTTTCAGCCCCTTTCCTCTCTACCTGGGACCCATAATCTGTTATTTTCTCCCATTTCTCTTCTTTCCATTCCTTAATAAATTACTGGTCTAATGAAACTGTCTTGCACTTAAAATTTATTCCTTGTAGCTTAGCCAAGAACCTAGAGAAAATTTGGCAACAAATGGAAGATGGGAGTTGATTTTTACTAATGAGGGAAAACTGGAGGAAGAGCATGTTCATGTCAAAGACATCAGGAGTTCAGCTTTGGACACCTGAAATGTTATATGGCAAGTAAACATCCAAGTGGTGACATTAAGTGGACAGTTGAATATCCAAGTCTGTTTGGTGGGGAAGGACTGAGCTAGAGATATAAACAAGGAATTTGTCAGTTTAATAGTGTCCTAGATACCAAGCACAGTCCCTGGCAGCATGGTGCTTAATTACTATTTGCTGCATGAACCAATATTTTGGATTTTTTTCTGATATCATAGAATCAGTTTAGAAAAAAATGCATTGTATTAGGGTAATGCTATTTTATGCAGAGTATAGTGAAGATTTCCCTTGCTCCCTTTGTCATATAATTCTGTATAGATCATTAGATTTGTTGGTTGTTTGAAAATTAGAAGAAACTATCTTTTAAAAAAATGTTTTCCTTTAATGATTACTATTATTTGTTCACTTATTTATTTAATCCCGCCCCCCCCCGGGGGGTCCCTCATCTGTCTGCTCATCTTCTTTAGGAGGCACCAGGAGCCAAAGCCAGGATCTCCCATGTGGGACGTGGGCACCCAATTTCTTGAGCCACATCTGCTCCCCCAGAAACTCTTAATATTTACTAGAAAAGGGAGTTAAGATCAGGTTTGGAAGAGAGAGATATAGACAAATATGTAAATAACTACACTACTAAATTATAAAGGCTGTATGAAATAAAAACATTTCTGGGAAAATGCAAAGCGTCAATGATTTCTTCAAAAAGAAGTTGAAAAAACTGAGCAAGGTAATGATTTGGGAAGGAATTGAAATACTAGTCAAATATCTCAAAGATATTATAGTGTTTTTTTTTTTTTTTTAAAGGTTTTCTTTATATGTCTGAATTTCTGATTACTGGGCTTCTCAATTTCAACATTGCTTTTTATTCATTTTCTCACACCTAACAGCATAAACGACTCAGAAAAGGAAGTTCATGGAAATGTGGCCCATCTAATTGCATCAAATTGGATTGAACTGCATGTGCTTAGAGAAAGAATGCCTTTCCTCCTAAATTATGAAACATAAATAAGTAGAACCATGAATAAGAATAATGATTGATGCTTTGGTGGATTCAATGGATTTTTTATGTACACATTTATATCATCTGCCAATAATGGCAATTTTATTTCTATACAATCCTTATTCACTTATTTTTCTTACTTTACTACATTGTCTGAGAACTGCAGTAAAATATTGAATCAGAGTAGTGAGAAGTGGCATTGTCTACATTTCCAACTTTCTCCTTAGGTATGATGTGTGCTAACATTTATTAATATCTGACTAAGGAGTTCCCTTTTATTCCTATTTTGCTCAGCTTTTACCCCCCCTTCACATTTTAAAGTTTTCAAATCTTTTTCTTTGTGTTAGTCATATGATTTTGTCCTTTAATCTGTTCTTTGTGATTTAAATTAATTGATTTTCTAATGTTAAAGGATCCTGTGTTCCTGGGATAACCCAACTAAGTCATGATATATCCATTTTATATTTTGTTGAGTTGAGGTTTCCAATATTTTGATAAAGATTTTGGCATTTATTTTCATGAGTGAGATTGGCCTCTAATAATTTTCTTTCCTGCTACTATTTTTGAGGTTTTTTTTTTATCATGCTAATGATATAAACCTCAGAAAATAAATGAGGCATGCCACTTCTCATACTAGTCTTCTAAAATTCTGTATGAAATTACATTTATTCAATTAATGAATGTTAGTTGACATTCCCAATGAATCAGTCTGAGTGGTATTTTCTTTATAGCAACTTTTTTTTAACAAATCAATTTTATTGATACATATTAATAAAGCATGCAATTCATCCAAAGTATATAATCAATGGTATTTGGTATAATCACATAGTTGTGCATTCATCACTTCAATCATTATTAGAGCATTTTCATTATTTCAATAATAATAACAAAAAACAAACAAAAGTCTTCACCTCTCAGCCCACAAAAAATTTTAGAACAATTGCATTACTCCAAAAAGAAAAACTCCATACCTCTTAGTACAGGAAGTTTTTGCTTCAGATTCCACATCTTAAACACTTTTAAGACATGCAGAGGAGGTATAACTCAGTGGTTGAGTGCCTGCTTTGTATGTATGAAGTCCTGGGTTCAATCCCTGGCGTATCTTAAAAATCTCTCTCTCTCTCTATATATATATATATATTTGTAAGACAAACATTCCTCTTTGAGTTTTGGGAAGTTGACTTTTTCTTTATTTAAAAACAAATAAATTTTATTGATACATATTAATATGGCATACAATTCATCCAAAGTATACAATCAATAGTATTTAATATAATCATAGTTGTGCATTCACTACTTCAATAATTATTAGAGCATTTTCATTACTTTGATAATAATAATAAAAATCAGACAAACAAACAAGAAAATTCTTCACTTCTTAATCTCTCTATTGTTCCACTGTTGTACATAGCTGCTATTTCTGGCTATTCTTGCATATTTATTTATTAAGCAGTTTTATTGAGATCTAGTCACATACCATACATTCCATCCAAAGTGCACAGTCAATGGCTTTTAGTATAATCACAGTGTTGTGCATTCACCACCACAAAAAATTTTAGAACAATTTTCATTACTCTGAAAAAGAAAACCTCCACACCCCTTAGCAGTCATCTATCAATCTCTCTATCCTTCCCCAGCCCTACATAACCACTAATCTAATTCCATCTTTATAAATTAATTCATATTTACATTTTATATAAATGGAATCATACAATATTCAGTACTTTGTGTCTGGTTTCTTTCACTTTGCATAATTTTTTTTTTGCCTGATATTAACAACTTGTAACATTAAAATTCATTTGTTCAGTTTTTAAAAAAGTCACATATGCAATACTACCCATGTTCATATTTCACATGAGGTTTAGCTATACTAAAAAGTCCCATGTTACATTTTTTAGCTTTCCCTGTTTAGTAATATACATGACCTTAGACTTTCCCATAATGTTTGTAACTAGCAGTGCTATTAAATGGGTATGACAGTGATGCATTATTTTGCCAGTTCTATATTTGATTTGTACCTTCTCTCTACTTTTATCATGATTTATTTGCCAGGGGTTTGTCTTTCCAAAGAACCTGCATTTGGGGAAAGGCACGGAGGCCTTGAAGTTCCGTGTGGGCGGGACTTCCGCGGGCCGTAAGCAGAGCCGAGAGACCTGGGCGGGGAGGTTGGGAGTCCCGGGGCGGTCGTTTCAGCCGAGCCTCGCGAGGGCCCAGGCCTCTGGCAGTGGGTCTCGCGCTGTCCCCGGAAAGCCTCGGCGCCAAGGCATCTGCGCGCCCCGGGCAGGCCCTGGATGCTGCGCCAGGGGTCCCTGCCGCTCAGGAGAGCACCTGCGAGAAGAGTAATCAAAGGGGAGCTGGTGGAGGTTTAGCGGCCGGCTCGCAGCAGGAGTCGCGATCCCGTCTGGGCCTTCGAGTCATCCCAGATCCTCCGCAAACACATCCGCAGCCAACGGGAAAGCCCCGGGGACCCGACAAACCTGTCCTGTCGCTGTCCCACCTCTGGAGCCTCAGAACCTGGAAAACTGGAGAAGAGTCAAGGACGAGGTCGCGGGTCTTGCAGGCCAGTTTCCGATCCGGTCGCGTCCATTGTCTGGCGCCGTCTGGTGGCCGCCTGTCAAACGGGAGACGAAGGTTCTGGAGCCAGATTCAGTATTTCGCTGCTGGGCGGGAGGGGGAGAGGGGCCTAGGACGGATTTTAGCCTCTGGAGAGAAAGGTCTGGGCGTTGTTTCTGGCGGGAGTGTTGGGACTCATTCTCTGGCAGGGCAAGTTGGGACGCGGTGCTTGTTGCAGAGTCAGGTATTAGCAGCAGAACATCGGCCTCCGGGCTTTGTTCGTGGCCAGAATACTCTAGAATTTGTAGCTGGCCGCGAAAAAAGTGAACACGGCTAATTGTAAAAATTAATGATTATTTTCCTGCAAAAAAAGATTTAGGAAAAAGCATTGAAAAGTGCTTGGATGGTGGATCAAGTGCTTCCGGGACCACACCCTAACATCACTGGGGTATTCACTATCTAACTGAAACTGGACTCGGCTGTGAAATGACACATCTGCTCCCGAAAGAAGAGATTTGACAAGAAATGACCAGGAAAATACATGAGCTCTGCATAAGTTGAAAAGAATAAGCTGGGGCATATGGAACCACAGCCTTTGGCCCTTGGCTCTTCCATGATGGCTGGTATGCACCGTGGAGTTGTTGGCCCCTTTCCAGAGCAGGTTTGACTGTGCAGGCTGCAATCAAAGTTTTATTAACCGGTGATGGTTCATTCTCAAAGATCGGGGTTTAGAAGGGATTTGGATGCTAGGCAATGGCTCTGACCTGGGTCCTGTAAAGCCTCTCTAATGAGCAGTGACTGCTGTGCCTCATGGTATGTGCTTTAGAGCATTCTAGTCCATATTGTTGATTTACCAGACTTTGAGATATCACCTTTCTATTCTCATCAAAGAAAAGTCTCAAGTAGTGTTTTGACACAGAGACATTTACTTGTTCATGAACAATATCTGAACCACATGGATGTTTTGGTCCCTTCCCTTGAGGTGTGGGCCTAGTGATGGAAGATAAAACTCAGACTTCTCCCTTTCTCACCTTGAATAGTAGAAATATGCTTAGAAAGGCTCAGTAGCTGCTTGAAGAATATCATCCCAGGCAGCATGGCGAGGAAATCTGGTACTGTCTTCACATATCTTTTGTCCATCTTGTGGGAGGGTTGGATTTTTATGGTTTTCTCTGATCTGGACAAATCTGTTATGTTTTTCTTATTCTCTGAATTAAAAAGCTGTGCCTTATATTGGCCTTGAGACTGTGGATTGTTCTCCACTTTTAATAGAAAAATAACTTTAGAACTTTGACAACCAAATCTGGGAAGATTTTTGTTTTACCCCTTTTTATCCTTTTCTCCAGCAGTACAAATAACCTGCCCCTCAAGGATGAAGAAATCACTCGAGCAGATTCCCTCTTCCATAAGTAAGAAACATTGAGACTTTTCTCTGGTTAGTCCATTAGAGCTTCCCTCAGTTTCTGCACATCACCTGAGCACCTGAGCAAACATCTGCCTATGATCCCCAACGTGATGGATCTTGTCCTGGTACCTCCTTAGATTTCCAGCATGAAAGAATGACAAGTCTCTTAGGAACATTTTATTTAGAAAATGGATTTCAGGCCCTTCTAAATTTCACAAACATTTTATTTCAATTGAAAAAAGAAGGGGGGAGGCTACAAAATGCAATGATAATATATCTTGGGGGGAATGTTGAGAAAATTGTTGAAAAATTAAGACTTTAATTCTGGAGATAGAGCATGGAGATAACAAAAGCAAATTTGAATATACATTACCTTAGTCTAAATTGTGTTGTGGTAACAGAAGACTTCCAAACACTAATAAGTTATCAAAACAAGTGTTTATTTTTCACTCATCTTTCTGGGATTCCAGTTAATGGTATTAACCCCTATCTAGGACATAGAAATCTCATGGTAATGAGAAGAGAACAATAACAAAATAGATGGTGCATCCTGTTCAGAGATGGCACACATGCCTTCATGAGATCCATTCCTAATTCATTGGCTGAAAAAATTCTGAAATCAACAAGTTGGAGAGAGTAGCCCTCTTGGAGGACATGGCCCCACTGGGCTGGTCCCATGAGACTAGGCAAGAAATATTTGCCTGTTATCAAATATATTTTGGCTCACATATTTGGTCAAAATTATTAACTTCCATCCCTTAAGTACACAAAATAATCTTACCCACCAGGTACTGTATGAAAGTTTCTTTCCAATCCTAATTTGGGCACAAAGCCAGAGCTTCCATAACACCCAAAGCATCTGGCAGATCCTGTTGGACCTCTTTCTCAAGATATTCAAGGAGGAGGCCCATGTAATCATCCAGATCATTCTGAGCTGACACAGTTGGAACAGGAGCTGTATTACTGTAATACAGATTCTCTTTTATGATATAGAAGAAGAGGTAAGATACAACACCAACGTGGCTATAGCAATACCAAGATGCAGCTAGAAGGGTATTTGTGGATATTGGTTCCCTTTAGCTGAGGTCCCTCCTAATTAGGTTAATTTCTACTTCATCGACAAGTTGCCCAGGGTTGATTTTTCCATTTTCCCTTATATTGCTTGGCCTCATTTTTATTGCATTAGAGGTTTTGATTCTCTTGGAGGTTTTCTTTCTGGCATCCTGGTGGTCCAGAAAACATTATTACTATGCAAAAATATTTTCTTTCCTTTAGTTCAAGCATGTGATTTTTCTGGTAATAACACATACTTGCCCAAAAACCTACAAACAAAGGCCAATTAATGTGTATCATTGCAATTAATTCCAGGAGCAGTTAGCACCTACCCCAAATCATTGTGGCTATACTTTCTTTATCTTATCGTAATTAACATATCTTGATCTTGTCAGTTGTCAGTGGCAAAGCACACCCTTTTTTTTCCCCCTGATATAGGTGGATAGAAGTTTTAATCTATCCATTGCTTTAAACCAAAGATGTGACAGCACCAATCCATGTTTGATTTTTAGTTAAAAACAAAACAAAACTTGTTGTTGTTGGTGGTGGTGGTTGAAAATGGACCTCTAAGTTTCTATTTCCTCATTTGAATTGAGATAAAAATCTATCTGTAGGCCTTACCTTGTTTTTCTCACCCTCTATCCTGTTACAAAAGCACTCCTTTCTGAACTCATTCTTTCTTGATATTCCCTAACAGTAATAGCCAGAAGGGGTAAATGGTGATCATGATACTTTGTTTTTATTATTTCAAAGTACAACAGGATTGTCCCCTTTTCTGTCTTGCAGGTTATCACAACTGACATAGGTTGACCAAAAGATTTACAGTGGCATAAAATGGGCTATCTTTCTAAGATGCAATGAAACTTTGCATCACCCATGGTCTGTCCCCTGAGACAAATCCACATGTGAATTTGTTTCCTCTTGTGTCATCATTTCAAAAGGAAAAATGTGATGATTGCATCTGGATTCAACCAGGGAAACAAAACCAGACTCTTTTGAGAGATTTGTGGCATGGGTTTGGTTTATGTAACTGTGGAGGCTAGTTAGACAAGTCTAAAATCTATAGGGCAGGCTGGAACCCTTGGACATAAGCTGAAGCAGTCTCCACAGGCTGAATATCTTCTTTTTCAGGAAAGCCTCAGCTCTGCTCTTAAATCCTCCTTTCAACTGACTGAATCAGAACTGAACAGATTATCTAGGATAATAGCCTTTACCTAAAGTCAAGTGGTTATGACCTTAATTACATCTTCAAAATATCTTCCTTAGCAACACTAGATTAGAGTTTGATTGAATAACTGGGGAGTACAATCTAGCTAAGTTGATCTTAAATCGAACATGATATGATGGAAACAAACTGGTTTAAGAAAAAGTTGAGGAAAACGTGAAAGTTCCAAGTGAGGTGATAGTTTCTCTATATTAATATGACCAAGTAAAATAGTTAAGAGATAAGAGTACTTGAAAATAATAGAGAACAAAATGCTTATATTATGTTTAAACTGAGAGCACAGAAACAAAATCATATTTGCAGTGATATTACGGAGGATGCAAAATTTCCTAGTAGACTCTGTCCTGCCATTTAAAATTAAACTTCCACTTAATCTCTTTATTTCAGGATTCTTTCTAAAGGTGTTAAGTATTTCATGAAGGGATTAAATAGAAAGATATTTAAGAAATGGGTGGGACACCCTTGGTTGTGATAATGCCTGCTTCTCTGGTTGCTGCTCAGTTAGTTGCAAATCTCTGGAGTCCAGGTGACTCTTCCCAAAATGGATGTTACCAGCTCTAGTGATAAGTTTCCATCCAGTTCCTTGTTCTGGTCTTGATAATGCCAAATGCCTTGTGTGTTTTCCAGAGATTATGAAAGTTTAAATCAAAACCACGATTGGAGGGATAGATTGTAGGTGTGGCTGTTTTTCAGTGATAAATTAAGTCAGGGGATTGAGGATTGCTTTGAAACGCCATACTTGAAGTTCAAAATTAAGATGGCAGCCACGAGTTCCATAAATGGTTGGTCTACTGAAAGTTTTAAAGGTAATGCTTTAGATGGAGTGAAAAATATGGAATATCTAATGTTTTATATTTTATGGAAATATATTACTTATTGAAAACTAATTTTATTTTATCCATTTTCTATTAATTTTATTTGTTTCATTTCTTTTCATTAATTTTCTTCATTTCTATTATTGCCTAATTTTCTTTGCATGCAATTTTGTGGATTCTCTGTAAATTCTTGCTTTGGATACTTATATCAATGATTATCATCTTTCTAATGTTATTTACAACTATAAGTGTCCAATATAGCATGCCTTTAGTGCTACCCATAATGTAAAATATATATACTAATCATGGTGCTTAGAGGCTTTCAATCTGTAATAAATAGAAGGCTCAGGCCTCAATTTTTAATATAAAAACATATTCTTCATATTCCTTTCCCCCTTTGTCTCTTTCAGATACCCTACATAGAGAAGCCCCACGAAGGAGGACTGTTTTGAACCAGCGTCAAAAGGCTACCCTAGAAGCATGGTTTAAGGGGAACCCTTACCCTAGTATAGCTACCAGGGAACAGCTAGCCAAAGAAATTGGTATTCCGGAGTCTAGAGTTCAGGTAGGCATTAAGTTCTATTTTATTCTCTCTCAGAGCCTGGTAAAGAGCATAGCAATGCTAAGCACTTCCAAGCAATTCTCTTATGTCAGGCATTTTTGCTTAGAAGTTTTTTCCTGTTATATAATGTTAGAGATAAATTAAAAACATGGACTCTGTGCCTTTTGACAATTGTGAACTACTGACTGGGTGTATTCACTGATGGGGTAGGTGAATGTGCAGGCTTAGGCTTTCGCAATAGGAGGTAATTATATCTTACTTGGGACCTGTATTAGTCAGCCAAAGGGGTGCTAATGTGAAATACCAAAAATGGGTTGGTTTTTATAAAGGGTATTTATTTGGGGTAGAAGTTCACAGACTTCTGCATAAAGCGTTAAGTTTCTTCTCTCACCAAAGTTCATTGCCATGTGTTGGAGCAAGACAGCTGCTGACGATTGCCAGGGTTCAGGCTTCTTGGGTTTCTCTCCCGGCTTAGCTCTTCTGGTTCCTCCACAAGGTCAGCTGTAGACTATCAGGCGAATGGCTGACTTCTCTTCTTCTGGGGCCTTTTTTCTAACATCAAAACTGCTTCTCAAAAACTGCTTCTACTCTGTTCTTTGCCTTGCCTTTTATATTTGATTCCTCACCCACCAAGGGGTGGGACTCAATGCCCTACTGACGTGGCCCAGTCAACGCCTTAATCATAACTTAACCATGCCCAAAAACAGATCAGTTTTACAAGCATGATCCAATTATATTTTTGGAATTCATAATTACATCAAACTGCCCAACGGCTACAGGACCTTATAGAATTTAGTATATGGGATCAGTATGGTAAGGATATGAGATCAATAATTATTTGAATAAATGCAACAGAATAATGATTAATGTATAATTATGTGGGAAGTATGTGGTAAAAACTCATGTAAATTCCCAATTATTTTAAAAATAATTTCACATGTGTTTGATATACTGGACCATTTGAAGCCAAATCCCATGGTGAATAAAAGTATTGATGTAAAAAATGAAGCTATCAGTTATCAAAGAGATAGCTGGAAAAAACCACAGTTATACCCGGAGAAGCAGTATTAGACAAAGAACAAGTGAAAATGTCTTTTTATAGCACAGGGTTTTGTATCAAGTACTATAGTCTTCAATAAACCATTGGCATAATGGCCTCAGTCTGAGTAGATGTTGGGGAGATGAAATTTTTATCTCTTTATGTATCTTTCATGGTGGTTGTATTAGTCAGCCAAAGGGTGCTGATGCAAATTACCAGAAATCTGTTGGCACTTACAAAAGGGTATTTATTTGGGGTAGAAGCTTACAGTTACCAGGCCATAAAGCATGTTTCTTCCTTCACCAAAGTCTGTTGCCACTTATTGGAACAAGACAGCTGCTGACATTTGCCAGGGTTCAGGCTTCTTGAGTTTCTCTCTTCTTGGGGCTCCGTATCTCTCCAGGCTCAGCTCCTCTGTTTCCTCCACAAGGTCAGCTGTAGACTATGAGGCTCTCTAGCCTTTGCCTCTCTCCACAAGGCCAGCTGTGAACTGTCAGGTGAATGGCTCGCCTCTTCCTGGGGCCTTCTCTCCTTCTTCAGGACCAAGCCCCTCTATGTGCTTATTTCCACGGGTTCCAGCATTAAAACTCAGCCCCAGAACTCCAACATCAAAAAAACTACTACAACTCTGTCCTTTGCCTTGCCTTTTATCTTTGATTCCCCACCCACCAAGGGGCGGGGCTCAACGCCCTACTGACATGGCCCAATCAAAGCCCCAATCATAACTTAATCATGCCTAGATGAACAGACCAGTTTATAAGCATAAACTAATATCTATTTTTGGAATTCATAACTATATCAAACTGCCAAACTTCTACAGTTGGTGTAGATGAGATTTGCAGAAATCCCATTTGAAAGTGTATCTTGAGGGAAGACTTGGTGACTGGCTTGCTGAGAGGCACCAGGCACATCAAGTGATTGTCCAGGAAACAATGTAGGATAAGAGTAGCTATGTCCTGGTATTCACTACTTTATTGATTAGTTCAAGTTTCTTTCTGTTTTTAAACCTAATTTGAAAATATTTGAACAATTAATACAGAGAACAAATAAATACTTTTAGCAAAATGTCTGAAACTTAAGAGTGGCTCAACAGATATTGGTTATCATTAAGATTATAGGTGTTATGAATTATTAAATTATCGAAATAAAGCACTCAGAGATTATTAGAAAGTATGGTGCTATTTTGGCTCCAGGAATGAGGAACCAAGACCATTACTTATTTGGTTACATAGTGATAATAGCTTCAAAGCTATTTATTTGGGTTGCTAGGACCTTATTATTTTATACCTCATTCTGGAATGAAATGAGAGTTAAATGTGAATGAGTGTTAGCCTTGCAATTTGTGATGGCCAATTCTGCCTCCTTGACTAAGGAATTAAAAAAAAAAGTTTTTCAACTTCTTTTTTATTGTGGTTTTATACACACACACACACACACAACATAATTTCCCATTTTAACCACTTTCAAATATACATTTCAGTGGTATTAATTACACTCACAATGTTCTGCTATCACTAAAGCTTTTCCATCACTTCAAATAGAAATCCTGCACACATTAAGCATTAACTCCCCATCACCCTTCACTCCCTGCTCCTGGTAAATTGTAATGTACTTTCTGTCTCTATGAATTTGTATATTTTAGTTATTTATAGAGTGAAGTTATGCAGTATCTGTCCTTTGGTCTTTGGCTCATTTCACTCAACATTCTTCAGGGTTCATCTATGATGTAGCATGTATTAAACTTCATTTTTACACATGAGTAATATTCCATTGTATGTATATACCAATTTTGTTTATTCATTTATCTGTTGATGAACCCTTGGGTTGCTTCTGTATTTTGGCTGTTGTGAATGATGATGCTGATATTACATTGGTGTACAAATCATTGTTTGAGTCCCAGCCTTCAATTCTTTTGGGTATATACCTAGAAGTGGAATTGCTGGGTCATATGGTAATTTTATGTTTACTTTTTTTGAGAAATGATCAGACTGTTTTCTACAGAGGCTTCACCATTTTACATCCCCCCCAATAATGTATGAGGAGTCTTATTTCTCTGCTTCATTTCCAATACTTTTTTTAAAACTTTTTTTAAAATTGAAGTTTATCATTCATAAATGAACATCCATAAACAATAAGTGTATAGTAAAAGTTGTGAACTTACAAAACAAACATGTATAACATCATATAGGGCTTACCCCACCACCACCTTGTATTTCTGTGAAACAATTGTTACAAACTAAGAAAGAGCATCGCCAAAATATTACTACTAACTATATCTTACATTTGGTATATTTTTTCCCCAACCCACCTGGTTATTAACACCTTGTATTAGTAGTATATACCTGTTATAATTCATAAGAAAATGTTCTCATATTTGTTCTGTTAACCACAGTCCACCTTCCACCACAGGATTCGTTACGTTATACAGTCCCATGCTTTGTACAGTCCATTCAGTGTGTACACTCAGTGACTCTCATATTCATCAGAGTTGTGCTGTCATCAACTTAGTCAATTTTAGAATGTTTTCATTACTCCAAAAGGAAAAATCCCATACCCCCTTATACCCCCTATTGTTGTCCCTTAGAATTGCTATAATATCTTCTTTGACAATGCTACAAAAATATTTCAATATTACTTTTTTTTTTTTTTTTTTTTTTTAGATTTATTTATTTATTTATTCATTTATCCTCCCCTTGCTGCCTGTGCTCGCTGCGTCAGCCAACCACGCCGCGCGGGCGGGCCTGCCCCCACCAGGAGGCCCCGGGAACCGAACCCGGGGCCCCCCATATGGCAAACGGGAGCCCCACTGACTGAGCCACAGCCGCTTCCCTCAATATTACTTTTAACTGTAATCCATAACTTACATTAGTTGTAGTTTTCCCATGTATCACCATTATTCTTAACACTTTGTAAAAGAATATTCTATACTTACACAATTAACCACAATCTTCATCCACCACCGAAATCACTCTTATACAGTCCCTATATTATCCACTAGCTTCCTTTCAATTGAAATTTTATATTCACAGAGTGCCCCTTTCCACCGTAATCACATTTAAAAATCAGCAGTGTTAGTTAAACTCACTATAATGTATGACCGTCAACTCTTTTCATTTCCACACATTTACAATATCCTTATTAAAAATTCTACATACATTTAGCATCAGCTCCCATTCTCAACCCACATTCTATTTCCTAGTAACCTATACTCAAGAGTCTATTTCTGTGAGTTTTCTAATCGTTTTAGTTCATATTAGTGAGACTGAACAATATTTGTCCTTTTGTGTCTGTCTTATTTTACTCAACATAATGTCCTCAAGGTTCATCCTTGTTATCATATCATACACATCCTGATTTCATTTCTTCTTACAGCTGAATAGTATTCCATTGTATGTATATACTGCATTTTGTATATCCACTCATTGGTTGATGGACACTTGGGTTGTTTCCATATTTTAGTAAATTGTGAACATTGTGCTGCTATGAACATTTGTGTGCAAATGTCAGTTCATGTCCCTCATTGTAGTTTTGATCTGCATTTCCCTAAGCTAGTAATATTTTTTTAACTTTATTTCTACATTTAATAGTTGAAAATATAAACAATAATTAAAAAGTTAAAAGAAAACACAGTTGAGTAAAAACATACATATCTTAATTAAATGTACTGTATACATACAAATTTTTAAAAAAATCATACAGTATGTTACACAATATATCTGGTTCATAGTAATGCAATCATATACTATTTGTCCTTTTGTGTTTGGCTTCCTTCGCTCAACATAATATCCTCCAGGTTCATCCATGTTGTCATATGCTTCACGACTTCATTTCTTTTATAGCTGCATATTCCATCATGTGAATACACACAGTATGTTTATCCATTCATCAGTTGATGGACATCTGGGTTGTTTCCAACTTTTGGCAATTGTGAATAATGCCGCTGTGAAAATAGGTGTGCAGATGTCTGTTCGTGTCACTGTGCTCAGTTCTTCTGGGTATATACCCAATAGTAATATTTCAGAGTCATGTGGCAGGTCTACATTCAATGTCTTTAGGAACTGCCAAACAGTCTTCCATAGTGATTGTACCATCCTGCATTCCCACCAACAGTGAAGAAGTGTTCCTATCTCTCCACATCCTCTCCAACACTTGTAGTTTTCTGTCTTTTTAATAGTGGCCATTCTGATAGGTGTGAAATGATATCTCATTGTAGTTTTGATTTGCATTTCCCTAATCATGAGTAATCATGAGCCCATTTTTTAATTGGGTCATTTGTCTTCTTATTGTTGAGTTGTAACATCTCTTTGTATATCCTGGATATTAAACCCTTATATCAGATATGTGATTTCCAAATATTTTTTCCCATTGAGTTGGCTGCCTTTTCACCCTTCTGACAAAGTCCTGTGAGGTGCAAAAATATTTAATTTTGAGGAGGTCCCATTTATCTACTTTTTCTTTTGTTGCATGTGCTTTGGGTGTAAGGTCCAAGAAACCACCACCTACTACAAGATCTTGAAGATGTTTCCCTACATTTTCTTCTAGTAGTGTTATGGTCCTGGCTTTTATATTTAGTTCTTTGATCCATTTTGAGTTGATTCTTTTTTTTTTTTTTAACGGGAGGTACAGGGGATCGAACCCTGGTCTCTCCATATGGTAGACGGACGCCGAACCTCCTGAGCCACATCCGTTTCCCGAGTTGATTCTTATATAAGGGGTAAGATAGGGGTCTTCTTTCATACTTTTGGTTATAGATATCCAGTTCTTCTAGCACCATTTGTTGAAGAAACCGTTTTGTTCCATTCACATGGATTTGATAGGTTTGTCGAAAACCTCTTGGCCGTAGAGGTGAGAGTTTGTTTCTGGATTCTCAATTCTATTCCACTGACTGATGTGTCTTATCTTTATGCCAGTACCATGTTGTTTGAGCACTGTAGCTTTGTAATATGTTTCAAGGTCAGGCAGTGAAATTCCTCCCATGTTATTCTTCTCTTTTAGAATGCTTTTGGCTATTCAGGTGCACTATGCTTTCCAAATAAATTTGGTAATTGCCTTTTCTAATTTTGTAAAGTAAGCTGTTGGAATTTTGATTGGTATTGAATTGAATCCATTAATCAGTTTGGGTAAGGTTGATATCATCACGATATTTAGTCTTCCAATCCATGCACATGGAATATCTTTCCATTTGTTTAAGTCTTTCTTGATTTCTTTAGTATTGCTTTGTAGTTTTCTGCATATAGGTCCTGTACTTCTTTGGTTAAATTGATTCCTAGGTATTTGAATCTTTTTGTTGCTCTTGTAAATGGAATTTTCCACCTGATTTCCTCCTCAGATTGTTCAATACTAGTGTAAAAAAACATTACTGATTTTTGAATGTTGATCTTGTATCCTGCCATTTTCCGAACTCATTTATTAGCTCAAGTAGCTATGTTGTAGATATTTCAGAATTTTCTAAATATAGGATCATATCTTCAGCAAATAATGATAGTTTTACTTCCTCTTTTCCTATTTGGATGCCTTTAATTTTTTTGTCTTGTCTAATTGCCCTAGCTAGAACTTCTAGTACAATATTGAATAACAATGGTGACAGTGGCATCTTTGTCTTGTTCTTGATCATAGAGGGAAAGCTTTCAATGTTTCCCCATTGAGTACGATGTTTGCTGTGGGTTTTTCATATATTCCTTTTATTATTATGAGTAATTTTCCTTCTATTCCTATCTTTTGAAGTGTTTTTATCAAAAAAGGATGCTGGATTTTGTCAAATGCTTTTTCTGTGTCAATTGAATTGATCATGTGGTTTTTTTCCTTAAATTTGTTAATGTGGTATATTACTGTAGCATTTTGATATTATTGATGAATTCCAAAAAAAAATATTGGATTATATTTGTAAACTGGTCTTTTCCTCTGGGCATATTAGAGTGTATTGGATTCAGAGGTTTTACTTTTACTTGATTAAATTATGATTAGGATTTTATTTGGCCACATCAGTAGGGTGTTGAGTCCCCGCCCCTTGATAAAAGACATGGTAAAGGACAGAGTTGGGGTTTTGATGTTGGAGTTTGTTGAGGAGTTTTGAGCTGGAGCCTGGGAAGTAAGCACACAGAGAAGCAGAGGAGCTGAGCCCAGAGAGAATTGAGCTCCAGAGAGAGAGACAGAGCTGGTTGTGTGAGAGACTACAGCTGACCTTGTGGTGAAAATAGAGGAGCTGAGCCCAGAGGGAAATGAGCCCCTAGAAGAGAGGAACCCAGGAAGTCTGAACCCTGGCAGATGTCAGCAGCCATCTTGCTCCAACATGTGGCAATAGACTTTGGTGAGGGAAATAACTTATGCTTTATGTCCTGGTAACAGTAAGCTTCTACCCCAAATAAATGCCCTTTATAAAAGCCAACAGATTTCAGGTATTTTGTATCAGCACCCCTTTGGCTGACTAATACAATTATGTTGATTGATTTTCTTATATTGAACCAGCCTTGCATACCAGGAATAAATCCTACTTGATCATGATGTATAAGTCTTTTGATAGGCTGTTGGATTCTATTTGCAAGTATTTTCTTGAGAATTTTTACATCTATGTTCATTAGAGAGATTGGTCTGTAATTTTCTTTTCTTGTAGTATTTTTATCTGCCTTTGATATTAGTGTAATGTTGGCTTCATTAAATGTATTGGGTAATTTTCCCTCCTCTTCAATTTTTTGGAAGAGTTTAAACAGGATTGGTGTTAATACTTTTTGAAATGCTTGGTAGAAATCATCTGGTCCTGAAATTTTCTTTTTGGGAGATTTTTGACGACAGATTCAATCTCTTTAAATGTGATTGGTTTGTTAAGTTCTTGTATTGTAGCATCAGTGCAGGTTGTTTGTGCATTTCTAGGAATTTGTCCATTTCATCTAGGTTGTCTAGTTTGTTGGTATACAGTTTCTCATACTATCTTCTTATGCTTCTTTTATTTTGGGTGGTCAGTTGTAACTTCCACCTTTCATTTCTTATTGTATTTATATGCATCTTCTCTCTTTTTTTCTTTGTTAGTCTACTTAGGGGTTTGTCAATTTTATTGATCTTCTCAAAGAAGTAGCTTTCGGTTTTGTTGATTTTCTCTATTGTTTTTTTGTTTTCAATTTCATTTATTTTTGCTCTAATCTTTATTATTTCTTTCCTTCTGCTTGCTTTAGGATTGGTTTGCTGTTCTATTTCTAGTTTCTCTAGTTGTTCAGTTAAATCTTTGAGTTTAGCTCTTTCTTCTTTTTAAATTAGGCGTTTAGGGCTATAAATTTCCCTCTCAAGACTGCCTTCACTGTATCCCATAAGTTTTGATACATTGTGTTCTCATTTTTATTTGTCTCAATATATTTACTGATTTCATTTGCAATTTCTTCTTTGACCCACTGATTATTTAGGAGTGTGTTGCTCAGCCCCCCACATTTGCAAATTTACTTTTTTCCTGTCTATTATTTTTTTTTCCTGTTTCATTCCATTATGATCTGATAAGGTACCTTGTATAATTTCAGTCTTTCTATATTTATTGAGAACTTCATTGTGCCCTATCATGTGGTCTATCCTGGAGAAAGATCCATAGGCAGTTGAGAAGAATGTATAACTTGCTGAGTTTGGATGCAGTGTTCTGTAGATGTCTGTTAGGTCTAACTCATTTATTACATTGTTCAAGTTCTCTGTTTCCTTGTTGATCTTCTGTCTAGTTGTTTTATCTAATGATGTAAGTGGGGTGTTGAAATCTCTAACAGTTATTGTAGAGAAGTCTATTTCTCCCTTCAGTTTTGCCAGAGTTTGTCTCATGTATTTTGGGGCACTCTGTTAAGCTGCATAGACATTTATGACTGTTATATCTTCCTGGTGGATTGTCCCTTTTATTAATATATAATTGCCTTCTGTATCTCTCATAATTTTTTTACATTTAAAGTCTGTTTTGTCTGATATTAGTATAGCTACCCCTGCTCTTTTATGGTTACTATTTATGTGGAGTTTTTTTTCCCAACCTTTCACTTTCACCCGGTTTGTATCCCTGGGTCTAAGGTGAGTTTCTTGTAAGCAGCATATATGGTGGCTCTTTTTTTTTTAACCATTCTGTTAGCCTGTATCTTTTGATTGGGAAGTTTAATCCATTCACATTCAATGATATTACTGTAAATGCATAATTTACTTCCACCATTTTATTCTTTGGTTTTAATGTGTTATTTCATATTTTTGTCTGTCTTTTCACTCTTTTGATTATCCTTTCTCTTTCTTCTATACTCTTCCTCCAGGCCTCTCTCTCTCCTGTCTTTTTATTTCAGGTTCTAATGCTTCCTGTAATATTTCCTGCAAAGGTCGAATCTTTTTTGCAATCTCTTAGTTTCTGTTTGTTTGTGAATGTATTATACTCATTCTCATATTTGAAGGACAATTTTGCTGGATAAAGAATTCTCAGCTGGCAGTATTTCTCTTTCAGTATCCTAATTGTATCATACCACTATCTTCTCGCCTCCATGGATCCTGCAGAAAAATCCGTGCTAAGTTTTACTAGGCATCCCTTGTATGTGATGGTTTGCTTCTCCCTTTGTGCTCTGAGAATTTTCTCTTTATCTTTGACATTTAACAGTCTGAGTAGTATGTTTCTTGGAGTTGGTCTTTTCAGATTTATTCTGATTGGGGATCTGTGCACTTATTGGATATGTAATTTCATTTCTTTTGTGAGAGTTTGGAAATTTTCAGCTATTATTTACTTAAATACTCTTTCTGCCCTTTCCCCCTTCTGTTTTCCTTCTGGAACTCCCATTTCATGTATGTATTTGCATTTCATGTTGTCATTCAACTTTCTGAGCCCCTGCTCAATTTTTTCCATTCTTTTCTCTCTTCAATTTCAGCTGTTTTGTCTTCTGTATCACTTATTCTTTCTTCTCTCATTTTGAGCCTGCTGTTGTGTGCCTCTAATGTGTTTTTGATCTCACCTATTGTGTCTTTTATTCCCATGAGCTCTATTACTTTTCTGTTCAAGATTTCAAATTCTTCTCTGTGCTCGCTCAATGTCTTTTTAAAATTTTTTTAACTTTACTTTGTACATTTAATAATTGTAAATATAAACAATTAAAAATGAAAAAGAAAACACAATTGAATAAAAACATATTTATCATAAATATACTGGATACTTATAAATAAATTGTTTTTTGAATCAAACAATATTTTACACAATATATTTGATTCATTGTCAGTGTATTATTATTATTTTTTAAAGTTTTATTTATTTATTTATCCCCACCTCCCCTGTTGTCTGCTCTGTGTCCATTCTCTGTGTGTTCTTCTGTGTCTGCTTGTCTTCTGTTTAGGTGACACTGGGAACCGATCCTGGGACCTGTGGAGTGGGAGAGAGGCATCAATCTCTTGGGCCATCTTAGCTCCTTGGTCTGCTGTGTCTCTTATTGTCTCTCTCTGTGTCTCTTTTTGTTGCTTTGTCATGCTGTGCCAGCTCTCTGCACGGGCCAGCACTCCGCGTGGGGCAGCTCTCGGTTTGGGCCAGCTTCCTTTTACCAGGAGGCCCTAGGAATCAAACCCTGGACCTCCTATATGGTAGATGGGAGCCCAATCGCTTGAGCCACATCCACTTCCTAGTCAGTGTCTTCTTGATATCATTTATTTCTTTAGCCATATTGTCTTTCAACACATTAATATGATTTTGGAAATTTGTGCACAGCTTGCTGATTAGTTCTCTCCAATCCTGCATCTCTTCTGGGGCTTTGATTCCCATGAGCTCTCTTACTTTTCTTTTCATGATTTCAAATTCTTTGCGCTTGCTCAATATCTTCTTGATGTCATTTATCTCTTTAACCATATTGTCTTTCAATTCATTCATTTGATTTTAGAAATTTGTGCGCATCTCGCTGATTAGTCCTCTCAAATTCTGCATCTCTTCTGGGGCTTTGATACATTTTTTTTCTTGGGCTATGCCTTCTATTTTCTTAGTATGGTTCATAATTTTTTTGCTGGTTTCTAGGCATATGATTAGGATGTAATTTGCTCAGGTGCTCAACTTCTTTCTCTTTTGTACGGGTTTAGTACAGCTCTTTGGTTCTTCGCTCGACCTGGATTGTTCGGATTGTCCTGCTGGTTGCTCAAAACTGGGTACTGGACCTACTAATTGGTTGTAGAGTCACTTCTCAGGGCCTTAGGGAGGGAGGCTGTAGAGGCGGAAAAAAGCCTCTCCTACTTATTTTTAATTTTCTTGTATGCACTTCATTGGTCTGCCAATAGATGGCACTCTTTGGCAGCGCTCAGTTCAGTGCCTGGTCGGAGTGTATTTGTTGCCTCACAGACTGGATCAATGTGATAGAGCTTCTTGTCTGGAGACCATGAGCCTTGTAATTCAAACTTTCTCTGAGACAGTTCTCCAGCCTTCTCTGGCAGCCCCCTCCGTTTTCTGGGGTTGGAAATATTTCTACTCCCCTCTGAGTCCTCAATAATCAGTCCGTCTTAGTAGAAGAGATTGGGAGGGTTGTATATCCTTAGCCCCTTGCAGGCTCCAAGGCAAACAATGGCGCAGCTCCACCTGGCCTGGAAGGGTCCCTGGGATACAGCAGGCTGAATTTGTGAGTCAAAAGCTGAGTCAGCCTTAGGCTGTATCCCTCTCTCTCCCCTTTATTGGTGTATTGGATCCCTGGAGCCCCCTATGTCTGTAGCCACTGGCCCAGAGTCCTGAGAATTCTAAGGTGTCTTTAGTGTGGGGGAGGGTGTAGGCAGCAGCAGCCACTGGTTTCAACTCACAGTTCTGTCATCAGGATTCCCTCCTTTGTCCCTCTCTCCTCTGGTGGCATCCAGTCTTTGCCTGGTGTTCTAAACCCTAGAAGATCTTTTTCCAGGCTGTTTCAGCCTATCCTCTAGCTATTTTTCTGAAGGAGAAGAGAATTCTGTGTTTCTAGTCTGCCATCTTCCCAGAAGTGGCTAGTAATATTGGGCATTTTTTTCATGTGCTTTTTGGTCATTTGTATTTCCTCTTTGCAGAAATGTATATTCAAGTCTTTTGCCCATTTTTCAATTGGGTTGCTTGTCTTTTTATCATTGGGTTGTATGATCTCTTTATATAACATGAACATAAAACTGTTATTGGATATGTGGCTTCCAAATATTTTCTCCCATTGAGTACTCTGCCTTTTCACCTTTTTGACAAAGTCCTTTGATGCACAAGAGTGTTTAAGTTTGAGGATGTCTGTTTATCTATTTTTTCTTTTGTTACTTGTGCTTTGGGTGTAAGGTTTAAGAAGCCACTGCCTACACAAGACCTTGAAGATTTTCTTCTAGGAGTTTTATGGTTGTAGCTTTTATATTTAGGTCTTTGGTCTGAGTCAATTTTTATTTAAATTGTGAGATAGGTTT
Organism: Tolypeutes matacus; assembly: GCA_026826555.1. Lineage (NCBI taxonomy): Eukaryota > Metazoa > Chordata > Mammalia > Cingulata > Chlamyphoridae > Tolypeutes > Tolypeutes matacus. The sequence continues at coordinate 4,044,513 of JAKSZT010054160.1, forward strand.
CCTTTCTTTGCATATGGATATCCAGTTCTCCCAGCACCATTTGCTGAATGGACTGTTCTGGCCCAGCTGGGTGGGCCTAAGAGCCTTGTCCCAAATCACTTTACCATAAATTTGAGGATCTATTTCTGAACACTCAATTCTATTCCATTGGTTAACATAACTATCTTTATGCCAGTACCATGCTGTTTTTACCACTGCAGCTAAGTAATATGCTTTTTTTTTTTTTTTTTTTGATTTTTTTTTTCTTTTTTTTTTTTTATTATGGGTAAAAATCAAAATTCTCACAATACATACAAACATTTGCAAAATGATATATAAATATATGTGCATATATGTGTATTTGCTTACAAAAATGTTATTTATATATATATATACACATATATTTTAAGAGGTGCTTAGATTACCTAAAATATTACACGGAACCACTGGGTGGAGCCAGTGGCCACTTGACAGTTTTTGGGTAGGGAGGGGATGAGCAGTTGAAATACAGGGGCTTCTTTGGGAGTTGGAGGTTGTCCTGAGTACTGTTGTGGCAATGGATGTAGGCCATTTTAAATCAGCACACACCACTCAGAAGTAATATGCTTTAACATCTGAAAGTAAGAGTCCTCAACTTCATTCTTCTTTTTAAAGACATATTTTGCTATTTGGGACCTCTTACCCTTCCAAATAAATTTGATAATTGGCCTTTCAAATTCTGTAAAAGAGGCTGTTGGAAGTTTTATTGGCATTGTGTTGAATCTGCCGATAAATTTGGGTAGAATTGATATCTTAATGGTATTTAGTTTTCCAATCCATGAACATGGAATGTCCTTCTATTTATTTAAGTCTTCTTTGATTTCTTTAGCAATGTTTTGTAGTTCTCTTTTTTTTAAAGATTTATTTATTAACTTTTATCCATTTTAACCTCCTCCGTTTTGCTGTTTTGTGTCCAATTTCTTGGCTATTCTCTGTGTCCGTTTCCTGCCCTCTCTTCTCATCCTTCTTTTCCTATTTTCACTGGGATTCGATCCTCGGAATCTCCGATGTGAGAGAGAGGCATTCTGCCACCTGCACCACCTCAGTTCCTGGTCTTTCATTGCGTCTTGTCTTGGCTCTCCCTTGTGTTGCTGTCCTGTTATGTTGTCATCTTGCTGTGTGGCTTGGCGGGACCTGCCACGCCTGCACACGGGGCCTGGCAGTACACCTGCGCGTGGAGCCTTATGGCCCACACACCTTCTATATTTTTCTTTATTTTACTGGGAGGTCCTGGGGATCAAATCCAGGTCCCTCCATATGGGAGATGGACATCCAACCATTTGAGCCACATCCACCCCCTTGTAGTTTTCTGAATACAAGTCTTTTATGTTCTTGGTTAAGTTTATTCCTTAATATTTGATTCTTCTAGTCTCTACTGTAAATGTTTTTTTCCCCCTGATTTCCTCCTTAGATTGCTCGTTAGTAGTATGTAGACATGCTACTGATTTTTGCATATTACTTGTATCCTGCCACTTTGCTGAACTCGTTATTAATTCTAGTAGCTTTGTTGTGGATTTTTCAGGATTTTCTAGATATAGGATCATGTCATCAGTGAATAGTGAAAGTTTTACTTCTTTCTTTCCTATTTGGGTGCCTTTTATTTCTTTATCTAGCCTAATTGCTCTAGCTAGGACCTGAAGCACAATATTGAATAACAGTAGTGATAGTGGGCATCCTTGTCTTGTTTCTGATCTCAGCAGGAAAGCTTTCAGTCTTTCTCCATTGATTACAATGTTAGCTTTTGGTTTTTCATATATGTACTTTTTCATGCTGAGAAAGTTTCCTTCTGTTCCTATCTTTCAGAGAGCTTTCATCAAGAAAAGATGTTGGATTTTGTTAAATGACTTTTCCATATCAAAAGAGCTGACCATGTGATTTTTCTTCCTCAATTTAGTAATGTGATATATTACATTGATTGGTTTTCTTAACTTGAACCACCTTGCTTACCTGGGATAAAAACCACTTGATAATGATATATAATTCTTTTAATGTGCTGTTGGATTCTATTAGTATTTTGTTGACGATTTTTGCATCTATATTCATTGGTGATATTTGTCTATAATTTTCTTTTTTCATGTTTGGTAGCATTCTCTCCTGGTCTTTTTTTGGAAGAGTTTGGGCAGTATTGGTTTTAACTCTTCTTGAATGATTGGTAGAATTCACCTTTGAAACTGTCTGATCCTGGGCTTTTCATCTTTGGGAACTTTTTTGATGACAATTTCAGTCTTCTTACTGGTGATTGGTTTGTTGAGGTCTTCTGTTTCTTCTAGGGTTGGTGTAGGTTGTACATGTGTTTCTAGGAATTTGTCCATTTTGCCAATATTGTCTAGTTGTTTGTGTGCAGTTGTTCATAGTATCCTCTTATGATCTCTTTTATTTCTGTGGGGTCAGGAGTACTGTCCCTCCTCTAATTTCTGATTTTATTTATTTGTATCTTCTTTCTTTCTTTTTTCTTTGTCAGTCTAGCTAAAGGTTTGCCAATTTTGTCAATCTTTTCAAAGAACCAACTTTTGGTTTTGTTGATTCTCTCTATAGTATTTTTGTTCTCAATTTCATTGATTTCTGTTCTTTTTTTTTTTTTAATTTATTTATTTTTTATTGTGGGTAAAAAGTCAAAATTTTCACAATACATACCAATATTTGTAAAATGATATATAAATATATATATATACACACATATATATGTGCATGCTTACAAAAATGTTATTTATCTATCTATCTATATATATATATATATATATTTTAAGAGGTGCTTAGATTACCTAAAATATTACACGGAACCTACCGGGATTCCCATGTTCCCCACCTCCCACACTTCCCACCACATCCCACACAAACATCTCCCAAAAGTGTGGCCCCTCACCCTCAATGGACTTACACATCCTGGGCCTTGCCATCAACCATAGACCACAGTTCACGTCGTAGACCACACTCTCTCCACACAGTTCTGAATGGTGTGTGCTGAATTAAAATGACCTACATCCGTTGCCACAACGACACTCAGGACAACCTCCAACTCCCAGAAAAGCCTCTGTATTTCAACTGCACATCCCCTCCCTGCCCCGAAAGTGTCCAGTGGCCACTGGCTCCACCTCATTGTTATAATTTCTTCCATTGCTAGACTCACCAGATGTGTACAACAGAATACCATCAAGTCCACTCTAGTCCATTGTTCTTCCCCCAGTCCTGAGGGGACTGGGATGGTGATGTCCACTCTACCTTCAAGTGAGAGAGGGCTTATATCCATTGATATGGTGGGTAGGGTGATCCTGCCTGCAGATGCAGGCCTTCTCCATTCCCTGGGATGGCCGTTTCCCATCGTTGTCTCCTCGCCAGGTGACTTGGATGAGTCCATTGAGCTGTAGGGTAGGAGTTGCAGCTCCACCGAGATTCCACGCATACTGGCACATAGGTAGGTCAGAGGCTCCAGTCTCTGGAAGTACACCTAAAAACTCCAACATCACATATGGGTTTGAATAGAAGGGACTGATGAACCATGTGCAGGGAGGACTTATTTGAGTCCAATTTGATTTCTGTTCTAATCTTTGTTATTTCTTTCCTTCTACTTACTTTGGGATTAGTTTGCTGCTCTTTTTCTAGTTCTTGCAAGTGTTCAGTTAGGTCTTTGATTTTAGCTCTTCTTTTTAAATATAAGCATTGAAGGCTATAAATTTCCCTCTCAGTACTGCCTCCTCTGCATCCCATAAGTTTAGATATGTTGTATTCCCATTTTCATTTGTCTAGAGATATTTACTGATTTCTCTTGTGATTTCTTCTTTGACCCACTGATTGTTTTAGAGTGTATTGTTGCAGGGGAGGTTTACTGATTTAGGGTATTGAATATGGGGGGCTTTCAGGATAGGGTGCACCTGGGGCAGGCTTCTAGGGAGTGTGTGAGTGTTCATCTTGTCATAGTGTGTTGTATCACTGGGTGGAGACCCACATAATGAGCAGGAGGGTGTTGGACTCCCATCCTGGGGAGTCCTGTTATGTTCTCAAATTGAAGGGTGGGCGTCTCTTAAGAGCATAGGCAGTGCCCAATAGGGGAGGACAGGCTAGTATGTCAAGCCCTTGTTGGAAGTAACAATGAATCTTGTTCTTCAAGGAGTGAAGCTTGGTGGTTGCCATGGGTCCTGAGGGGGGAGGGATTGAGGAATAGAATAAATGGAACATGGGGCATTTTGGGGGTATTAGAAGTGTTCTACATGATCTTTCAATGATGGATGCAGGCCATGTTAAATTTCGTTGAAATTTTTAAAAGTGTATAGTCCAAAATATAAACCATAATGTAAATCATTGACCATAGTTAGTAGCAATGTTTCAATATTTATACATCTATTGTAACAACAAAAAAAAGAGTTTATTGTTTAACCTCCATATATTTGTAAGTTTTCCCTTTCTCCACCTATTGTTGTATTGCAGCTTAATTCCATTATTATCAGAGATAGTGCTTTTTTTTTTTTCAAATAGGCTCAACATAATTTTTTTATGTTAAAATGTACAGGGTTCTTTTGAAAGTACTTGCTAGAAAAGGGGGGAAAGTGAGGAAGAGAAGAAGGGAGACCAACTGGCACAGGAGCGCATGACATGGAGAAATACAGAGACATTTAGTCTCCCCTTCCCCTTAGCTTGCAAGTCAGCATGAACAAAGTACAAAGAGGTTATGAAACAGGAAAAACAAATAGAAACAGACAGGAATAAATTTAGCTTCATTTGTACATATGACTTTTAGAGGCATCTGGAGGTCAACCCACACACTCTAGAGATCTCTTTAAAGAGAATTTTTGTCTTAAAATAGTTTTTAATATTCTACAACAAAGATAAAAATTTTAAAAGATGGAATGAAATGAAAATCTATTTTAAAAGACCTCAAAGTCATTAAAAATGAGTTTAGAGGTAGTGCTTTGTATAATTTCAATCTTTTAAAATTTATTGAGACTTGTTTCATGACCCAACATGGTCTATCCTGGAAAAAGATCCATGAGCATTTGAGAAGAATGTATGATTATGCTGCTGTTTGGGGGTGCAAGCTTCCACATATATATCTGTGAGGTCTAGTTCATTTATCATATTACTCAAGTTCTGTTTCCTTATTAATCCTTTTTTTTTTTTTTTTTTTTTAAATGGGAGGTCCCGGGGATCGAACCCGGGTCCCTCCATATGGGAGATGGTCACCCAACCATTTGAGCCACATCCGTCCCCCTCCTTATTAATCCTTAGTCCAGTTGTTCTATCCAAAGATGAGAGTGTTGTATTGAAGTCTTCAACTATTATTGTAGAGATGCCTATTTCTCTCTTCAGTTTTACCAGTGTGTGCCTCTTCTATTTTGGGGCATCTTGGTTAGATTCATAAATATTTATTATTGTTATTTCATTTTGGTAAACTGCTCCTTTTATTAATTTATAATGTCCTTCTTCATCTCTTATGGCAGTATTGTATTTAAAGTCTATTTTGTCCGATATTAGTATCACTACTCCAGGCCTTTTTTGATTACTGTTTGCATGGAATATCTTTTTCCAACCTTTTACTTTCAATCTATTTGTGTCCTTGCATGTAAAGTGACTCTCTTGTAGACAGCATTGTGGCAGTTTGAGGTAATTATGAATTCCAAAAATATAATTGAATCATGCTTGTAAACTGATCTGTTAATCTGGGCATGATTAGGTTAGGATTACGGTGTTGAGCCCCACCCCTTGGTGGGTGGGGAATCGAATATAAAAGGCAAGGCAAAGGACAGTTGAAGCAGTCTTTTGAGAAGCAGTTTTGATGTTGGAAAGAAGGCACCAGGAGAAGAGAAGCAAGCTGTTCGCCTGATCATCTACAGCTGACCTTGTGGAGGAAACAGGAGCTAAGCCCGGAAAGAAACACAGCCCCGGGAAGAGAGGAACCCCAGAAGCCTGAACCCTAGCAAATGCCGGCAGCTGTCTTGCTCTAACACGTGGCAATGGACTGTGGTGAGAGAAGAAACTTAACGCTTTATGGCCTGGTATCTGTGGACTTCTACCCCAAATAAATACCCTTTATAAAGACCAACCCATTTTTGATATTTTACATTAGCACCCCTTAGTCTGACTAATACAAGCATATAGATGGATATTTAAAAAAATCTATTCTACCAGTCTGTGTCTTGATTGAAGAGTTCAATCCATTAGCATTCAGTGTTATTCCTGTAAAGGCAATAACTTTCTTTGCCCATTAAATCTTTTGGCTTTCCATTGACCTATATTACTATTATCTGTCTTTTTGTTATCCTTATTAATAATCTTAATTTCTAGGCTCTTCTACAGTTCTCTTTCTCCTGTCTTTTCCTTTCAGGTTGCAGCACTGCCTTTAGTATCTCTTGTAAATCTGGTCTCTTGGTGACATACTCTTTTAGTTTTTGTTTATCTGTGAAGACTTTATTTTATTTTTACTTTATTTTTTATTTTTAATTTTTTTCTGTGAAGACTTTAAAGTCACCCAGTTTTGAAGGATGGTTTTGCCCAATAAGGAATTCTTGGCTGGCAGTTTTTCTCTTTCAGAACCTTTAATATATTGTATCACTGTCTTCTTGCCTCCATGGTTTCTGATGAGAAATCAGTACTTAGTCTTATTGAGCATCCCTTGTATGTGATGAATTGCTTTTCTCTTGCTTTCAGAATTCTTCTTTATCTCTGACACTTGACATTCTGAATAGTAGTGTTGTGGAGTAGGTCTATTCAGATTTATTCTGTTTGGGGTATGTTGTCCTTCTTGGATATTGATATTTAAGTTTTTCATAAGGATTGGAAAATTTTCGGTCATTATTTCCTCAAATATTTTTTTCTGCCCCTTTTCCACTCTCTTTTCTTTCTGGGACACCTATAATGCATATGTTTGTGTGTGTTTTCATTGTCATTCAATTCCCTGAGACCCTGTTCCATTTTTTCCATCCTTATCTCTTTCTGTTCTCCTGTCTTTTCAGATTCAGATGCTCTGTCCTTCAACTCATTTATTTTGTCCTCACCCAGTTCAAATCTGCTATTATATGCCTCAGATGTATTATTATTATTTTTTTTTAGTAGCAGGAGAATTTAATGTAGAGTGGAAGTACACACTCAAGATGGGAGTGTGGGCATGCTCATACATGTTGCATGAGTCATGCCTGCTAGAGCTGGGGTGCTGTTTTATTAAAGCTGGGCTCCCCTTCTTCTTCCCCCTCCATGTATATTAGGACTTGTGAGTCCCACCATTCTCATTGGTCTGCATTATGCAAAAGAGAGATTGAAAACTACAACTTTACTGGCTCCATATTCCTTGGAGTGGGAACAGTCCAGGGGAGGGTTTGGTGAAGCATGTGGTGGTCAGCTGATGGGTGGGCCTTTTGTCATCTGGTATCTTCTGGCATTAGGCCTTGGGCCCTAGGCCTTGGGTGGTTGATTTTCCACTGCAGTTAGGTATTATCTGATGGTAATTTTCCTTTGGTCTCCTCCTTTGCTGAGTTATCTCCCTTCTCCTACCTTTCCCTACCTCATTTCCCACTCAGAGAATTCCATCTCTTATTCTTAAGGGAAGATGAAGAAGGATGATCTGTCTTCTGTCTCTACTTCATGCTATCTTTGGGACATTGTCCCTGCCTATCATGGAAGTGGAATTCTCTGGTGACTTACTAAATCTAAAGATCCCAAGGGAGGATTGACTGGTAGGTTTTTGGTTGGGACTGGAGAAAACCCTTGCATGGCCATCATCTTAAAGTGGAGCTGTTGAAACCTGGAAGATACAAATTTAATTAGTAGGTTGAATAAGCAGGGCCCAAAGATTAAAGAGTAGAATGACCAGAACTAATGGCCCAAGGAAGGAAAAGAACCAAGTGAGGGAGGAGAGAGTAGATTTTATGGCCTCCCAGATGGATGAGGAATCAAGCCCTAGTTTATTGGTAATTTGGCTGGCTGTTTCTGTATCGCTTGTAGCAGTGGTAGCTAATCAAGGTTTCAGCAGTTCCCTCTTTAGAGGAAGTATTGAGAGAGGGAGATGTACCCAGAAAGAAACAGGATACACTAGGGGCTGAAACAGGATACATTATTAGGGGGGCATGAGAGGATGCCTGCAAGGTAGCTGTACCTTCTATCAACGTGAATGTGTTTGTTAAGATGTTACCAGTAGGGATGTTGTCAGTGAGGTAAGGGTTGATTTCGCATATCCAACAGTCTGATTGATCTGATTGATCATGGGTTGTTGCTATAGTGGCAGCCCAGTCAAGAAGACATTAGATACGGTTATTCTACTATAGACTTACTATTCTAGCAATGGAAGAACTTTCATCATTGATGTGGAGGCAGTGGCTACCAGCGGTTCTGAGGGGAGGGAGAGGGAAAAACAGGTGTAATATAGGGGCATTTTCAGGACATTGGAATTGTCCTGAATGACATTGCAATGATGGATACAGACCATTTTATATTTTGTCAAAACTTACAACATTTTGCGGGACAGAGTGTAAACTATAATTAAACTATAATCCGTGCTTAGTAGCAATGCTCCAATGTGTATTCATCAGTTGTAACAAATGTACCACACTAATGAAGGATGTTGTTAATGTGGGAAAGTGTGGGAGGGGAAGGGGGTGGGACATATGAGAATCTCCTATATTTTTTACGTAACATTTTTGTAAGCTAAACTTACATTTCCCTATCTTATTGCACTTAGCCCTTCCCCCATAGCTCTCTCAAAGAGAAGACCCTGGTTGGGGGGGTAGGGGCAGGCTTGGTCAAGGAGCCTAGGAAAAACATTTTTTTCCCCTCCAATAGTTTCTGTATTCAGATTTCTATATGACCATTCCATCCTATTTGGCTTTTCTAAAGGGTATGAGCATAACATAAATGGCAGGTCCTTTGGAGATCAGGATTTTGATATAATGCCATGAAGGCCTGAGCATAATGCACCGTGGTCCATTTTTTTCTGTCACTTATAGAAAAGGTCTAATTGGAGTATGGTATTGTAATTAAGCATTCCGTTTTCGGGTTATGGTTCTCCATCCTCCCATTTATATTGGGGCCATGCGATATTACAGAAAAAGATTAATTTTTTCCACTTTAGGCCGCCCAGCTGGAAAGCACTCCAGTGTTTCAAGAGGCACCCAGTGGGGGAGTCTCTGGGTATAGAGGGAGAGTTACCCATGTCCTGGCCTTCTGTTAGGCCCATATTGACCTACGAAACAGGAAGATAAGAAAGGAGAGATATAGCAGGTCCTCATGGAGGGTTCCCGAATGAGTGTGGGGTCCCTACGAAGGTTCCCCTTTACTTCCTGGGCTCCAGTTTGAGACCTAGCATCCTAGGTCTTTACTGGCCAGGAGTCCCCCAGGTGTCCCTGGGGCCCAATGACTACTCAAGTGTTTCCAAAGTTTGAGAGGACAGGAAAGTCTGAGGTGGAACTGGTGGGCACTAAAATGGCCGTCCAGTCACCTCCAATCAAGATAGATATAGGTCAGAGGGCTTCTAACCTGAAGAAGAGGATGTGTTCCTGGAGGTTGCTTCTGAGGCTATCTGAATGTTCTTTAGGGTGGTATACAAGGGTTTGGAGAGACTGTGCCTTAGAAGGTGTTGGATTGCATCCCATGACCAATACCACATCTGGCTCTCTCCATCAAAATGGTGAGGTTGGGGATAGTGATGACAAAGGAGCACATAACAGGAAAAAAAGAGTTAATTAGTGTTAAATGAGAGATCCATGGCTCAACTGTTTGTAGTTGGATCATGGATTGCTACAGAAACAACAAAATCCCCCTGAATGGTGGAGTGAGCAGTGAGGACCTGCTATGTGAAGGAAAATGCTTGCTGTCTCAAAACCAAAGAAGGTATATAAGCTGTAAGAAAAATAAGGTTATAAGTTGTAAAAAGAGAAAGAGGCAGCAGAGCGGGTGTAGCTTAGTGGTTAAGTTCCTGCTTTGCACGTACGAAGTCCCAGGTTCAATCCCTGGTATCTCCTAAAAAAAAAAAAAATAGTGGCAAAGAGAGGTTCTTGCATGGCAGTGGGACAGGAAAAGCGGCCAATGAACCTGTCCTCTTGACTCAGGTAATTCTCAGTCAGACCCCTATGGACAGTGTCAGCCATCACCCATGTGGCCCTTGAATCTGCATGGTATGAGAAACAAGTCCTCCGCCACCCTCCAGGGAGGGGAGCCATGGTCAGGTGGGTAGGTAAGATCACGTTCTTTGGCCGAAAGGAGAGAGCATGAAGGAGTAGGTAGGAAAGACCAGGGGCAGGTAGAAGGCCTATAGGCCAATACTTAGTTTTCCTGTCCTTTTATCAGTTGCCAAAATTTGATGTTGGAAAGGCCCTGGGAAGTCTTGGAGAAAGACCTCAACATAGAGTAGGAGGGTTCTTGACACAGTCATAAGAAATAATTCAAGGACTAGTCATATAGTAGCAGAAGAATTTAATGTAGAGTCAAAGTACACACTCAAGATGGGAGTGTGGGCGTGCTTGTACGAGTTGCACGAATCGCCTCCAGTGTATTTTTTTTTTTTTTTTTTAAGATTTATTTATTTATTTATCCTCTGCCTCCCACCCCTCCCCGCTCCCATTGTTTTGTGCTCACTGTCTGCTCTCTGTGTCCATTCTCTGTGTGTTCTTCTGTGTCTGTTTGTCTTCTCTTTAGGTGGCACTGGGAACCGATCCTGGGATGTTCTGGAATGGGAGAGAGGTGCTCAATCTCTTGCGCCACTTCAGCTCACTCGTCTACTGTGTCTCTTGTTGTCTCTGCTCTGTGTCTCTTTTTGTTGTGTCATCTTGCTGTGCCAGCTCTCCGTGTGGGCCAGCATTCCTGTGTGGGCCAGCTCTCCATGTGGGCCAGCTTGCTTTCACCAGGAGGCCCCGGGAATTTAACCCTGGACCTTCCATATGGTAGATGGGAGCCTAGTTGCTTGAGCCACATCTACTTTCCTCCAATGTATTTTTAATCTCATCCATTGTGTCTTTCATTTCCATAAGATCTGTTACTTTTCTTTGCAAACTTTCAAATTCTTCTTTGTGTTCAATCAGTGTCTTCTTTTTTTAAAAATTTTTATTTATTTGCCCCCCTCCCCTTGTTTTACGCTTGCTATCTGCTCTCTGCATCCACTCACCATGTGCTCCCCATGCCCACCTGTCCTCTCCTCTGGTCCTCTCCCTAGGAGGCACCGGGAACCAGCCCCGGGACCTCCGACATGGAGAGAGGCACCCAAATAGCCTGAGCCACCTCAGCTCCCCAGTCTGTTGCATCCCTCATTGTCTCCCCTCTCTGTCTCTCTCTGTTGCACCAGCCCCCCGCGTGGGCCAGCTTGTCCCCACCAGGAGGCCCCAGGAAACGAACCTGGGACCCCTCATATGGCATACAGGAGCCCAATCTCTTGAGCTACATCTGCCTCCCAATCAGTGTCTTCTTAATATCCTTAATCTCTTTAGCCAGCTCATTGAATTTATTAAGGAGATTTGTTTGGATATCTGTGATTAGTTGTCTCAAATACTGTGTTTTGTCTGAAGGTTTAATTTGTTCCTTTGGCTGGGCCATATCTTCCTGTTCCTTAGTATGGCTTGTAATTTTTGCTGGTGTCTTGGCATCTGATTTTTTTATGTGTTTATTCTGTGCTTAGTTTCTCTCTTTAGCCTATGGCTTTCTTTCTTTCTTTCTTTTTTTTTTTTTTTCTATTTCAGTACCTTTAATGGCATTTTTTTTCCTGTATTTTTTTAACTTTATTTTGTACATTTAATAATTGAAAATATAAACATATAAAAACTAAAAAGTTATGGCTTTCTTATTGGCTGGCCTTTTGCTAAAGCTTCTCCTGTTCTTCCCATGAATGTTAGTCTGTTCTGTTTGTTTTCTATTTGCCTCTATATTTTTAATACTCTTTTTGTCTTCTCTCACTGCTGTTACCTGGAGGACTAATTTTGGTAGAAATGTCCCCTGAGAGACAACCTTCCTCGCTCTGGCTTCCCGGTCAAAAAAGGCTCAGAGGACCTATGAAGGGAGTGAAGAGTCCCTAAAGGCCTCCAATCTTTTCTTTGACGTCTCCCCCAGGCTAGGCTTTCCTAAGGTACCCAGCAGGTAGGCACTTTTTATCCACTTGTTCCCTGCTGTCCAAGCTTAGTCTGTGCCTTTAATTCTCAGCTGAGGGCATGGTTGAGGCTGAGGTTGCCAGCCTACCCTGGATGAAACTGTTGCTCAGCTCCCAGCCCCTGAGATCTGAGTTCTCCCAGGTGGGTGGGGTGACTGCCTGCACTGTCTTGAGAGTGATCAGACTGGTTCCTCTCCTTCCTGGGGCATCTTGGGGGTGAGAGTGCAGCAGCTGTTCAAGGTTGGTGGGGTGAATCTGCCCTCACTGCCCATGAGAGAATGTATACTTTACTCCATCCAGGGGCATGTTGGGGCCAAGTGTGCAGCAGCTCTTCAAGGTGGACAGGGTGAATCTGCCTGTACTGCCTGAGAGAGAATGAGTGCTTCCTTTCTGTCCATGGGCTCATTGGGGCCCAGTGTGCAGCAGCCCTTCAAGGTGGGCTGGCTGAATCTGCCCGTACTGCTTGAGAGAGAGTGTGCACTTCCCCTCCTTCCAGGGGGCGTTGGGACCCAGTGTCACTCTCCCTGCTCTGCAGAGCAGAGTCACACTGGGTGTTCAAACTACACCCATTTTCTACTACTGCTGGGTGTGGGGACCTAAGCAGTGGCTTTCCAAACTGGATATGCTGGACCTGATCTCTACCACCCTGGGGGACCAGTGTGTTTTTCAGTCACGCCTGCTTCCACTCCTTCCACTCCTGCCGGGGGTGGGACAGCATAAAGGCTGCTGGCTGCTTTGTGGCTTGGACAAGTTTAAACCTCAGCTGTGCTCCAGATTGGAATCCAGGTAGCCGAATTTAACAATTAACAGCTGTAGTTAGTGCCAGGCCACTTACCCTACCCTGCTTTTGAGAAGGAGTTTCTGCTTCCAGCCTTGAGTGGATCCTGAGGTGGCCTTCCTCACCAGTTGGGGATGGCCACCCGCTTCTACAATGTGGAGGAATCTACTCACGAATCTTCACCGCAGACTGTCAGTCTCCTCTTCTTGTTCTTCCCTGAATGGTGCACTGTGTTCTTCTGGTCTCCAGAATCCCCCAAACAGTTGATCCGGACAGATCCTGGCTGATTATTAGTTGCCCTGTGGGATGAGTTGATTTGTTAGAGTTTCCTACTTTGTCACCATCTTGGGTCTTCTGTGACTCATGGTTTGAGCTATGCTGGCTGAAAAGAAGGCTTGCTTCTTCCTCCCAGATCAGTAGCATCCTGGAGGTCTGGCAATCAGTACATAACAATGTCCTTTCCTTTTCTTTCTGATCTGCTGACTTTGGCTCTTCCCTTTGGCTTTCTTTCTGCCAACACTTTTTATTTTCCCTTTTTAAAAAAATCTGTTTTCCATTTTTTAATAATAGCCATCCTAGTGGGTGTGAAGGAGTATCTCACTGCCACCTTGGTCAGTAAATTTTTAACAGAGATTAATTCCTTGTTTATTGTGTGTTATGAAATGATACTGGCTATTGGAATCTAATGGGGACAAGGAAAGACATTCAGACTTTGACCTCTCCCTAACAAAGAAAGGGGTAAAGATGGAGAGAAGAGAGAGAGAGAGAGAGATGTCCTTTTGTTGACCAAACAGTTTCTCTTAAATCTGGAAAATTTGGATACAATGAGAGTGACTAAAAAAGAAATGCTAATTTGAGTTCAGTACAGATTGTGTGATATCCTGAATTTCAGGCTAATACCTTGAAATAATAACATTATTTCTGGGATAATATATTGCCTTTCTGTTATGGATAATTCCCCCCAAGGGATGATGGCTAAATCAAATTTTTATTGCATTTGATATATTTTTTAAACAAATCAATTTTATTGATACATATTAATAAAACTTACAATCCACCCAAAGGTTACAATCAATGGTATTTGGTATAATCCCATAGTTGTGCATTCATCACTTCAATAATTATAAGAGCATTTTCATTATTCCAATATTTGTCCAAAAATACAGACAAAAAAACCCAAAGAAAACTCATCCCCTCTCCATCTCTCTCTCTGCTTCCCCTGCTGTACGTAGCTGCTATTCTTTTTCCATCTCTCTAGTTTATTTGTATTTATATTTTGTAAAAACAGTCTTATATATGCAATATTACCCATATTCATATTTCACATGAGATTTCACTATGTTATACAGTCCCATGTTATATTTTTTTAGCTTTCCTTCTAGTAATATATATGCTCTTAGACTTTCCCTTTCACCCACTGTCATACTCATATATTATCACTGCTAGTTACAAACATTACGATGTGCCTTCACCATTTCTATTCATTTCCAAAGATTTACAAACAACCTTTTTACCAAGTCTGCACAGATTAACCCTCAGTTTTCCATTTTCAAACCTCATTCTATTTTCTGGTGACCTATATTCTAGTTTAACAGTGGCCATTCTAATAGGTGTGGAATGATACCCTCATTTGTAGTTTTGCTTTGCATTTCACTAATCGCTAGTAATGTTGAATATTTTTTCATGTGTTTTTTCACCATTTGTATTTCTTCTTTGGACAAATGTCTATTCAAGCCTTTTGCCCAATTTTTAATCAGGTAGTTTGTCTTTTTATTGTTGAGTTGTAGTATCTCTTTTTTTTTAAAGATTTATTTTATTTATTTATTTCTCCCCTATCCCCACCATTGTTTGCACTTGCTATTTGCTGTCTGTATCTGCTCATTTTGTACTCATCTTCTTTTTAGGAGGCACTGGGAACCAATGTGGGAGGGAGGTGTTCAATGTCTTGAGCCACCTCTGCTCCCTGCTTGTTGTGTTTCTTATTGTGTTTTCTTGTTGTGTATATGCGTTGTGTCATCATGTTGCATCATTGCTCCAGCCCATGGTGTCAGCTTGCTGTCTTGCTTATCTTCTTTAGGAGGCACTGGGAACTGAACCCGGGATCTCCCATGTGGTAGGCAGGTGCCCAAATGCTGAGCCACATCCGCTTCCCAAGTATCTCTTTATATATCATGGATTTTTTAAATTTTAAAAACAATTTATTGAAGTATGTCATTCATATATGAACATATAAAAACAATAAATGTATAGTAAAAGTTGTTAGCTTACAAAACAAACATGCATAACATCTTATAGAGCTCCCATACATCACCCCACCACAAACACCTTGCCTTGTTATGAAACATTTATAACAAATTATGAAGGAGCATCATCAAAATATTACTAGTAACTATAGTCTGTATCTTACATTTGGTGTATTTTTCCCCAAATGCCCTGGTTTTTTTTTTTCTTAAACCGTACAATTTATCTAATGTGTACAATCAGTGGCATTTGGTATAATCACCAAGTTGTGCATTTATCACATCAGTCAATACAAGAGCGTTTTCATGACTCAAAAAAACAAAAAACACAAAAAAACAAACCACTATCATACCCATATGTTAGCTCTACTAATTACAAATCCTGTGATGTGCTTTCACCATTTCTATTCATTTCCAAACATTATCAAACAACTTTTTACCAATTCTGCACAGCTTAAACCTCAGCTTTCCATTCTCTAACCATATTCTATTCTCTGGTGACTTATATTCTAGCTATTAACTCCATGAGTTTACTCATTATATTTAGTTCATACTAGCGAAGTCATACAATATTTGTCCTTTTGTACCTGGCTTGCTTCACTCAACACAGTGTCCTCCAGGTTCATCCACATTGTCATATATTGCACAACTTCATTTCTTCTTACAGGTGAATAATATTCCATTGTGTATATATACCACACAGATAGTTTATGCATTCATAAGTTGATGGACACTTGAGTTGTTTCCATCTTTTGACAATTGTGAATAATGTCACTATGAACATTGGTATGCAGATGTTCTCAGTTCTTCTGTCACTGTTCTCAGCTCTTCTAGGTATATCCCTAGTAGCCTTATTGCCGGGTCTATGGTACATGTATATCTACCTTCCTTAGGAACCGCCAAACTTCCACAGTGGCTGTACCATTCTACATTGCCACCAACAGTGAATAAGCGTTCCTGTCACTCCACATCCTCTCTAACACTTGTGGTTTTCTGTTTTGTTAATAGTGGCCATTCTAGTAGGTGTGAAATAATATCTCATTGTAGCTTTGATTTGCATTTCCCTAATAGCCAATGATGCTTCACATTTTTTCATGTATTTTTTTGCCATTTGTATTTCTTCTTTAGAAAAATGTCTATTCAAGTCTTTTGCCCATTTTTAAATTGGTTTTTCAATTGTTGAGTTATAGGATCTCTTTTTATATCCTGAATATTAACCCTTGTAGTATGTGTGATTTCCATATATTTTCTCCATTGAGTCAGCTGTCTTTTTACTCTTTTGACCAAGTCCTTTGAGGTGCAAAAGTGTTGAATTTTGAGGAGGTCCCATTTATCTATTTTTTTCTTCTGTTGCTCGTGCTTTGGGTTTAAGATTCAAGAAACCACCACCTACCACAAGGTCTTTAAAATGTTTACTTACATTTTCTTCTGGCTTTTATATTTAGTTTTTGATCCATTTTGAGTTGGTTCTTGTATAGGGAGTGAGGTAGGGGGTCCTCTTTCATTCTTTTGTTTATGGATATCTGGTTCCCTAGCACCGTTTGTTGAAGGAACTGTTTTGTCCTGTTAATGTGGACTTGGTAAGTTTGTCAAAAACCATTTCAGTGGAGTGTGTGTAGTTCAGTGCCTTCTTCGCATGTACAAGGTCCTAGATTCAGTCCCGGCTACCTCTCAAAAAAACAAAAGCAAGAACAAAAACAAAAAACCCAAATACTTGGCTGCAGAGGTGAAGTTTTATTTCTGGACTCTCAATTCTTTTCCTCTGATCAATGTGTCTATCTTTATGTCAATACTATGCTGTTTTGACCATTGTAGTTTTGTAATATGTTTCAAGGTCTGGAAGTGAGAGTCCCCCCATATTGCTCTTCTTTTTTAGTATGCTTTTGGCTATTCGGATGCCCTTTCTCTTCCAAATAAATTTGGTAATTGCCTTTTGATTTCTGTAAAATGGGCATTTGAACTTTGGTTGGTATTGCATTGAATCTATAAATCAGTTTGGATAGGACTGACATCTTCATGATATTTAGTCTTCTAATCAATGAACATGGAATGTCTTTCCATTTGTTTAGGTCTTTCTTGATTTCTTTTAGCATTGTTTGTAGTTTTATACATATAGGTCCAGTACTTCTTTGTTTAAACTGATTCCTAGGTATTTGAGTCTTTTTGTTGCTATTGTAAATGGAATTTCCCCCCTGATTTCCTCCTCAGATTGTTCAATACTAGTGTACAGAAACATTACCGATTTTAGCATGTTGATCTTGTATCCAGCCACTTTGCTGAACTCATTTATTAGCTCAAGTAGCTTTGTTGTAGACATTTCAGAATTTTCTAAATATAGGCACATGTCATCTGCAAATAGTGAAAGTTTTACTTCTGCTTTTCCTATTTGAATGCTTTTTTTCTTGCCTAATTTCTCTAGCTAGAACTTCTTGTACAATATTGAATAGCAATGGTGACAATGGGCATCCTTGTCTTGTTCCCAATCTTTGAGGGAAAGCTTTCAACATTTCCCCTTTGAGGATGATGTTGGCTGTGGATTTTTCATGTATGCCTTTTATCAGATTGAGGAATTTTCCTACTATTCCTGTCTTTCAAAGTGTTTTTATCAAGAAAATATGCTGGATTATGTCGAATATCTTTTCTCCATCAATTGATATGATCCTGTGTTTTTTTCCTTCAGTTTGTTAATGTGGTGTATTACATTGAATGATTTTCTTGTGTTGAATCAACATTGCATACCAGGAATAAGTCCCACTTGGTCATCATGTATGAGTCCTGTTGGATTTGATTTGTGAATATTCTGTTTAGAATTTTTGCATCTTTGTTCATTAGAGAGATTGGCCTGTAATTTTCTTTTCTTGTAGTATCTTTATCTGGCTTTGGTATTAGGGTGATGTTGGCTTCATAAAATGTATTGGGTAATTTCCCCTCCTCTTCAATTGTTTGGAAGAGTTTAAACATGATTGGTGTTAAATCTTCTTGAAATGCTTGGTAGAATTCACCTGTAAAGCCATCTGGTCTTAGACTTTTCTTTGTTTGGAGATTTTTGATGACAGATTCAACCTCTTTAAATGTGACTGGTTTGTTGAGTTCTTGAATTTCTTGTAGAGTCAATATAGGCTGTTTGTGTATTTCTAGTAATTTTTCCATTTGTTCTAGGTTATCTAGTTTGTTGGTATACAGTTTCTCACAATATCCTCTTATGATCCCTTTTATTTCTGTGTGGCCAGTCATAAATTCACGTGACCCTTTCATTTCTGATTTTACTTATTTTATTCTTCTTTCTTTTTTTCCTTGTTAGTCGAGCAAGGGTTTTGTCAATTTTGTTGATCTTCTTAAAGAACCAGCTTTTGATTTTGTTGATTTTCTCTATTTTTTGTTCTTAATTTCATTTATTTCTGCTCTTTATTATTATTTCTTTCATTCTGTTTGCTTTGGGAGTTGTTTGCTATTCTTTTCCTAGTTTCTAGTTGTTCACTTAGATCTTTGATTTTAGCTTTCTTCTTTTTTAATATAGGCATTTAGGGGTATAAAAGTCCGTCTCAGGGATTGCCTGTAAGTTTTGGTAAGTTGTGTTTTCATTTTCATTCATCTCAACATATTTACTAATTTTTTTTTTTTTTTTTTTTAAGATTTTATTTATTTATTCATTTATCCCCCCCTTGCTGCTTGTGCTCGCTGGGTCAGCTAACCGCGCCATGCGGGCGGGCTTGCCTTCACCAGGAGGCCCCGGGAACCGAACCCGGGGCCTCCCATATGGTAAACGGGAGCCCTACTGATTGAGCCACAGCCGCTTCCCCATATTTACTAATTTAACTTGCAATTTCTTTTTTGATCCACTGATTATTTAGGAGTGTGTTATTTCACCTGCACACATTTGCAAATTTACCTCCTTCCTGTCTATTATTGATTTCCAGTTTCATGCCATTATGATCTGAGAAGGTGCTTCGTATAATTTCAGTCTTTTTATATTTATTGAGACTTGCATTGTGACCTAACATATGGTCTATCCTGGAGAAAGATACATGAGCACTTGAGAAGAATGTATACCTGCTGAGTTTGGGTGCAATGTTCTGTATGTGTCCTTTAGATCTAACTCGTTTATCATGTTGTTTAAGTTCTCTATTTCCATGTTGATCTTCTGTCTAGTTGTTCTATCTAATGATGTGAGTGGTGTGTTGAAGTATCCAACGATTATTGTAGAAATGCCTTATTTCTCCCTTCTGTTTTGCCAGATTTGTCTCATGTATTTTGGGGCACCCTGGTTAGCTGCATAGATATTTATGACTTGTATTTCTTCCTGGTGGATTGTCCCTTTTATTAATATATAATGGCCTTCTCCATCTCTTATAACTTTTTGCATTTAGAGTCTGTTTTGTCCAATATTAGCATAGCTACTTCTGTTCTCTTTTGGTTACTATTTGTGTGGAAAATCTTTTTCCAACCATTCACTTTCAGCCGGTTTGTATTCCTGGGTCTAAGGTGAGTCTCCTGTAGGCAGCATATGGATGGCTTATGTTTTGTTATCCATCTGTCAGCCTATATCTTTTGATTTTGGGGAGTTATCCTTCACATTCAATAATATTACTGTAAATGCATTATTTACTTCCACCATTTTATTCTTGTTTTTCATATGTCACATCTTATTTTTGTCTGTCCTTTTACTCTTTTGGTTCTCCTTTCAAATCATATTTGAAAGACAATTTTGCCAGATAAAGATTTCTCAGCTGGCAGCTTTTCTCTTTTAGTATCCTAATTTTATCATACCACCATCTTCTTGCTTCCGTGTTTTCTGATGAGAAATCCACACTAAGTCTCTCTTTTTTAAAAGATTTATTTTATTTATTTAATCTCTCCTCACTTCCTCGTTGTTTGCGCTTGCTGTGTCTGTTCATCTTCTTTGTTTCCTTTGGAGGCACCGGGAACCGAACCTGGGACCTCCAATGTGGGAGGGAGGTGCCTAATGATTTAAGCCACCTCTGTTCCCTGCTTTGCTGTGTCTCTTATTATGTTTTTCCTCTTGTGTCTCTTGTTGCATCATCTTGTCGTGTCAGCTCGCCGTCCTGCTCATCCTTTTTAGGAGGCACTAGGAACCTCTACTGCCTGCTTTGTTAGGTCTCTCATTATGTTTTTCTTCTTTTGTCTCATTGTGTCATCTTGTTGTGTCAACTTGCTGTGCCTGACCATCACTCTAGCTCACTGTCTTCTTTAGGAGCCAGGCCCCAGGAACTAAACCATGAATTTCCCATGCAGTAGGTGGGAGCCCAATCACTTGAGCCACAGCCACTTCTCCCACACTAAGTTTTACTGAGCCTTCTTTGTATGTGATAGTTTGCTTCACCCTTGCTGCTCTCAGAATTTTTTCTTTATCTTTGATGTTTGACATTCTGAGTTATATGTGCCTTGGAGTAGGTCTATTCACATTTATTCCGATTGGGATACATTGTGCTTCTTGGACATGTAAGTTCATATCTTTCATAAGAGTTGGGAAATTTTCAGCTATTATTTCCTCCAATACTCTTTCTTCCCCCTTTCCCCTCTTTTCTCCTTCTGGAACCCCCTGGCACATATATTGTTGCATTTCATGTTGTTATTCAACTCCCTGATCCCCTGCTGAATTTTTTCCATTCTTTTTTCTCTATATATTCTTCTTTCTCTTTAATTTCAGTTGTTCTGTCTTCTGCATCACTTATTCTTTCTTCTCTCATTTTGAGTCTGCTGTTGTATGCCTCTAATGTGATTTTTTTTCAACAAATCAATTTTATTGATACATAATAATAAAGCATACAATTCATCCAAAGTGTACAGTCAATGGTATTTGGTATAATCACATAGTTGGGCCTTCACCACTTCAATCATTATTAGAGCATTTTCATTATTTCAGTGATAATAATAATAAACAAAAAGCAGACAAACAAGAAAATTCCTCACCTCTCAAACTCTATGCTTCCCCCACTGTACATAGTTGCTGCTTCTGGCTATTCTATGCAAAGTGTATAATCAATGGCTTTGAGTATAATCACAGTGTTGTACATTTATCATCTCAAAAAGTTTAGACCAATTTCGTTACTCTAAAAAAGAAAGACTCCACACCCCTTAGCATTCCTTCCTCAGATCTACATAACCACTAATCTCATTTCATCTTTATAAATTGATTTATATTTACATTTTATATAAATGGAATCATACAATATGTAGTACTCTGTATCTGGTCCCTTCACTTAGTATAATGTTTTTTTTTTTGTCTGATATTAACATATTGTAGTATTAACTTAGATTTGTTCAGCTTCAAAGAAAAATGGTCTTATATATGCAATCTACCCATATTCATATTTCATATAAT
Organism: Tolypeutes matacus; assembly: GCA_026826555.1. Lineage (NCBI taxonomy): Eukaryota > Metazoa > Chordata > Mammalia > Cingulata > Chlamyphoridae > Tolypeutes > Tolypeutes matacus. The sequence continues at coordinate 4,065,944 of JAKSZT010054160.1, forward strand.
ATATTTATATTTCACATAATATATTTAGTTCATAAAAGGGCAGTCATGCAGTATTTGTCCTTTTGTGTCTGGCTTGCTTCACTCAATATAATATCCTCCAGGTTCATCCATGTTGTCATATGTTTCACAACTTCATTTCTTCTCATAGCTGCATAATATTCCATCGTATGGATACTCCACAATTTGTTTATCCATTCATCAGTTGATGGACAATTGGGTTATTTCCAACTTTTGGCTATTGTGAATGATGCTGCAGTGAACATTGGTGTGCCGATATCTATTTGTGTCACTGCTCTCAGTTCTTCTGGGTATATACCTAGCAATGGTAATTCTATTGGACCAATGGCAAGTCTATATTCAACTTTGTTAGGAACTGCCAAACCGTCCTCCACAGTGGCTGTACCATTCTACTTTCCCACCAATAATGAATAAGCATTCCTATTGCTCCATATCCTCTCCAACATTTACAGTTTTCTGATTTTTTAATAGTGGCCAATCTAATAGGTGTGAAATTATACCTCATCGTAGTTTTTTTTTAAAGATTTATGTTATTTTGTTTATTTATCTCTCACCACCCCCTCATTGTTTGCACTTGCTGTGTCTTATTGTAGTTTTGATTCCCTAATCGCTAGTGATGAACCTTTTTTCATGTGTTTTTTCACCATTTGTATTTTTTCTTTGGACAGTTGTCTTTTCAAGTCTTCTGCCCATTTTATTTTTCATTTTAAAAATAATTTATTGAAGTATATCATTCATACATGAACATACATAAACAATAAGTGTTTAGTAAACATTGTGAACTTACAAAACAAACATATATAGCATCATACAGGGCTACCATACATCACCCCACCACAAATACTTTGCATTATTGTGAAATATTTGTTAACAAACTATGAAAGAGCATCATCAAAGTATTACTACTAACTATAGTCCATATCTTACTGCCCTATACTTTTTTTTTTTTTTAAGATTTATGTATTTACTTTTATCCATTTAACCCCCCCCCCAATTTTGGCTGTTTCTGTGTCCATTCGCTGGGCAATTCTCTGTGTCTGTTTCCTGCTCTCTCTCTCATCCTTCTCCTCCTATCTTCACCGGGATTCGATCCTTGGAAACTTCAATGTGGGAAAGAGGCGTCCTACCACCTGCACCACCTTAGTTTCTGGTTTTTCGGCACGTCTCTTCTTGGCTCTCCCTTTGTGTCACTCACCTGTTACATCATCATCTTGCTGCGTGGCTCGGCGGGGCCTGGGTTCACACCCGTGCGCGGGGCCTGGTGGTGCACCCGCTCATGGGGCTTGATGGCGCACCCTTGTGCTGGGCCTGGAGGGCTCACCTGCTTCCAGGGCCTGACAGCATACCTGTGCACGGGGCTGGTGACCCGCACACCTTCTATATTTTTCTTTTATTAAAATTTTTACCGGGAGGACCTGGGTATCAAACCCAGGTCCCTCTATATGGGAGACGGACACCCAACCATTTGAGCCACATACGCCCCCCTGCTATATCTCTTAAGGTTGATTGAAGATACCTAGAGTTACAGTCATTTCCCATACAAGATGGTCATATAATAAATCAGGCTTGATTTATCATCAGCATTCTAAAAACCAGACCTAGGGAGAAAAACTAGGTCTGGGGACACATGCATGTTTTCTAATATAGCGAATGTTTAGCTTACCCTGATTATCACAAAACCAGGACAGCGAGAATATTCGCAGTCTGCCTATTTTTTTTAATCAGATACTTTGCCTTTTTATTGTTGAGTTATATGATCTCCTTATATAGCATGAATATTAAACCCTTATCAGATATATAATTGCCAAATATTTCCTCCCATTGAGTTGGCTGCCTTTTCACCCTTTTGACAAAGTTCTTTGAAGTGCAAAAGTGTTTAATTTTGAAGAGGTCCCATTTATCTATTTTTTCTTCTGTTGCTTGTGCTTTGGGTGTAAGGTTTAAGAATCTACCACCTACCACAAGATCTTGAAGCTGTTTTCCTACATTTTTTTCTAGGAGTTTTATGGTTGTTGTTTTTATATATTTAAGTCCTTGATCCATTTAAGTTAATTTTTGTATAAAGTGTGAGATAGGCATCCTCTTTCTTTCCTTTGGATATGGCTCTCCAGTTCTCCCGGCACCATCTGTTAAACAGACAATTCTGGCCTAGCTGGGTGGCCTTAAGAGCCTTGTCAAAAATTGCTTGACTGTAGGCAGAGCCAGAGAAGCGGCCTTAGGAAGAGGGAGAGCTATGTCCGTGGAAATCCCTGAGGCAGCATCCACGGAGGAGCAGAAGGGAATGGAAGATAAAGTGACTAGTCCAGAGAAAGCTGAAGAAGCAAAATTAAAAGCAAGGTATCCTCATCTGGGCTTAAAGCCTGGAGGTTCAGATTTCTTAAGAAAACGATTACAGAAAGGGCAGAAATATTTTGATTCTGGGGATTACAACATGGCTAAAGCAAAAATGAAGAGCAAACAATTTCCTACTGCAGCCCTGGATAAGACGAGGTCACTGGTGACCACATTCTCACTCCACAGGACCTTCCTCAATGGAAACCATCCCTTGTTGCTAGCAAGCTGGCTGGCTGATTAAAAATGCTGAACTGCATGAATCTTCCAACTCCCAATATTTCTTCTTAATGTGTTCTCAGCTTTTTCTTTCCTTTCATTCACTGAGTCATTTGAAATTGACAGCTTTGCAGGTAGCGGTAGTGTGTCCTGCTGTTCTAAGGGAATATACATGTGTAGAGTTTTGATTAGTTTAACAGTGCACTGATGAAAAGGATGTGTTAGAGCAACATAAAGTAATGTATTTGAAAATAATTGTATAGATTACCTAACTCCTAGTGTATTGCTGGTTCCAACAAGGAACAAGTTTTACACTTTTAATCTTTTGGATTTTCCTTACTTCATATTAATTATAGCTTTGTATGTTACTCTTATTTAATATAACCCCTATTGTACTGATTTCTTTTGGATTTTGTAAAACAGAAGTTTAAGACCATAAGTTGGGAGAAGGTCATGTATTTCTTTTTTTTTTTTAAAGATTTTATTTATTTATTCATTTATCCCCCACCTTGCTGCTTGTGCTCGCTGGGTCAGCTAACCACGCCGTGCGGGCGGGCTTGCCTTCACCAGGAGGCCCCGGGAACCGAACCCGGGGCCTGCCATATGGTAAACGGGAGCCCCACTGATTGAGCCACAGCCGCTTCCCAAGGTCATGTATTTCGAACACAGACAGATGGGGCTCTGAAAGACTTGTAACTCTGTGCTTGAACTTGAATAGCCTTAAACCTGTTTCAACTTTAACAATAGAATTTTGCTTGGGCAATATTTGCCCATTCTGGTGTAACTTATGTGACTCTAATGCTTAACAGCTGCCATTGAAGCTAGTATTCTTATTCAGTTCTGTAGTATTAGAATACTTTTTGTTGTTGAAGATGTGAATGAAGTGAGCATGTGCATTGACTGTTGAATTCATTTTTGTGCCATTTTTGTAAATACAATAGTTTTGCACAACTTCTTACAAACGTCTGTATTAATTTCACACTTTAAAAAGTAGATGTGCCAACTAGAAGCATAAGAGTTCCTACAAAACTCTGTATGTCATTAGAGCTTTTGTATAGTAAGGATAGTTTACAATCTTGGCCTTACAGAACACCAAACTGAAATCTTTACTCAGTCTGCCATAGGCTTTATGCCTTTTTCATTTGTTACTAATATCCATGACATTCAGTGGCCTTGTGCAAATATGCTAGTTTTGCTTAGGCATATCTTTTGTCCTATGCAGAACATGTCATTCTGACTTTTGTGAAAATTGCAATTCATGTAATTTATATAAACTTTTTTAATGTAGAAACTTTTTACTTCCACAGTCAACTTTGGGGACACTAGAATAAAAGGCTTCAATACTCTGTCCCTTGTCCCTTATCCCTCCCTTTTTTCTTCTTTGACTCAAATGGAGTTGGGCTGTTTGGTTTATTTATTTATTTATTTATTTATTTTTAAAAGATTTTATTTATTTATTCATTTATCCCCGCCCCTGCTGCCCGTGCCCGCTGGGTCAGCCAACCACGCCGTGCAGGCGGGCCCGCCCTCACCAGGAGGCCCCGGGAACCGAACCCGGGGCCTCCCATATGGCAAACGGGAGCCCCACTGATTGAGCCACAGCCGCTTCCCTGTTTGGTCTATTTAGAAGCATAGGCATCTATGTACTTACTCTTTAAATTTGCTTTGCTGAATGTTGTATTTTATAGCTAATAATGGTGTTTTCCTTATTATTTCTCAGTTAATTAACCACTCTTAATCCTGTATTATTATTAATATTTGACAATTGTTTAAATAAAAGGAACTTTATGATGAAACAAATACTTGAGAAGACTGGCCCAGGAACCTGTCAGGATGAGCTGATTGAAGTATTATGGTGAGCTAAGTGAATTAGGCTTGCTACAATTAGGGTAATTTACATGATAAGTGGAGCATATCCATATTAAAATATTTAATTAGATATTTTGTTTCTATAGAGGTCACTTTAAGAAAAATCTAGTTAGTAAGAACTTTATTGGGACATATTTACCACTCTTTGAAGAGCTCTTCCCATAAGTTGTAATGCTGTAGCATAATAATGAGCATCATTAGCCTGAGATGATATAATTTTTCTCCTCATCCTTAACTTGCATAGAGCCTCATCTCGTTTGGATCCAGGCATCCTTTCTTGATCTTGGCTCCATTTGTATACCTGCTTTCCTATGACCCCAAATTATAGTAGATGGTACCTTGAGTAGAGCACCTGCATTTAAAGGCTGCCTAGCACTCTGAGGAAAGTGTGCTGATTATCTTCCTGCTCCACCACCCTCCCCAAGGCAGAAAAACAGAACAGAATCAGTAATGTGCTCATTTATAATTTTAAGGATCGGTAGTATATAAATATATTTATAATGGGAGCAAGTAGATTATCCCAAAATATATATATAATCATTGTAGAATCAATTTAAGAATTGCAAAATATCTAAAAGTAGAAGTTCTATAATATCTAGTCTTGTTTTTTTATGAATTTTTGCAAGCTTATTACCATTAAATTCATACATCTGAGAAGATAATCTGAAAGATCAGAGAGACCATATTATTCCTGATCATGATGGGACTCCTGCTGTGGTTTGGGGTAGATGACATAACCTCTGCCTGAGTTTTAGTTTGTAACATACAATGCTAATATTTAACCTACCTCAAAATTTGTTGAGGGTCTGTGAAATGCTGAATAAGTGCCCAAAATAAAATATTGATTAACTCTTTATTAAAGACAGAACTAACCTGCCTTCTGTGAAGTCACAGTGCTTCAAATCTCAGGATTTTCCATTGGTTAAGACCTGCCACTAAGGATTCCTAGGTATGATTGCTTAGCTTCCACTGTTGGTGCTTAGCAAAGAGAGATTTTTAATTTTTCTTTTTTTTTTTTTGTTCTGCCTCAAAGCTCAGTTAATGAAGACATACTTCTAGGCTGTTTTACCATTGCTTGATGAAGATTTTGACTAGATGAGCTAAATTGTCTATTTCTACGAGTTCAGAGTTATAGGAAATGGCTAATTTTAAACATTGTCCTGTTTATTATAAATGAATGTTAGAATAAACTGAAGTTGGAGATAAATACTTTATGAAATCTGGTTAAGGTCTGAAATAAAGGCCTTTTTTTTTTTTCATGTCCCAGTAGCTCCTAATTTGATAGTACTTGAGAAACATTTCATTTTTGAAAGCTGTATCTGTCTAGGACAATTATAGTCTTGGCAAGTTGAGATAGTAAGGATAGTTGGATTTTTTTGATGACTTGGAAGGAGCATGTTTGTGATCTGTTTACAAGTTGTTCAAAACTCTTGTGCCGCTGACATAAAAAAAATACATCCTAATTAATTTTCAAGATAGGCCTGGCAGGACCTCTTCTTGTTATTACTTCAATAGTTGGCATTATTGCTCTTTTTACTTGATGTAATAATAAAGCTATACCTCTGAATATTTATTGATACTTTTTACTATATCAGACATGTATTCTTTCTCAGTCAAATTAGTGAAGTTTTATCAAAGCTGAAATGTAATGCCTACTCAAATTGTGCTCTAAACTTGGTGATTGGTAATCCAGGGACAGGAAGCCTATGGGAAGAGCACTTCTGAGTGGCAACTAAAGTAGTTTCTCTGATGGCATTTTCACACTCCCCAACATTAAAACGTTTCTTTTATTTTTCATTGTCCTTCTTTCACTTTGTTTCACCTTACCCCATCTCTACTTATTCCTTAAGCCCACTGATGACACTCGTTAAATGGTGTTTAGGGCTGATGAATTGTCGATCCTTAATATCCTTTACAATACACCACGAAACACTGTTCTAATCTGGGTAATGACTAATTTGAACTATTGTCCCAACTCTACAACTTAACATGCACTGCCAGTCTTCCCCCATCTCTCTCACTCTCCCAATGCCTTTCACACCTTGTAAATTTGTGATCAAAGAAATCTGACTCTGGGATTGTTAACCTAAGGATAAAAACACTGATTTTTATACTGTTTTATTAGTTTCAACCTTTTAAATAGGTAGGCATGTGGGATTTTTATCCTGCAAATTGATTTACTGGTGGTCGTGATAGCCATTAATGTATGTTTGTATTGTGTTATTTATTAGCTAAAGAGCAGTGGGAAGAAAATATCTTATTTCTTAAATATTATGCCCCTTAAGTTGTTAACTGCACCTCTATCATTTGTGATGCAATATGACACTTTGCCTGTATTAAAAGGGCCAAGAGTAAATGGCTTTTTTGTTGAACACGTCTATAGAATTTGGAGTTTATGCTGAAGTCTGTCAAATAGCCCTTCCAAAATCAATCTTGTGAAATACACACACAAAAATAATAAATTGATCTACCTAAAAAAAAAATTGCTTGACTGTAGATGTGAGGGTCAATTTCTGAGTTCTCGATTCAGTTCCATTGGTCAATCTGTCTGTCCTTATGCCAGTACCATGCTGTTTTTTTTTTTTTAATTTTTTAATATTTTATCACTATAGTTAAGTAATGTGCTTCAAAGTCAAAGTGAGAGTCCTCCAACTTCGTTCTTCTTTTTTAAGACATTTTTTTTTTTTTTACTATACAGGACCTTTTACCCTTCCAAATAAATTTGATTATTGGCTTTTCTATTTCTGCAAAAAAGGCTGTTGGGATTTTTATTTGGATTTCATTGAATCTGTAAAATCAGTTTAGGTTGAATTTACATCTTAATGATATTTAGTCTTCAATTCCATGCACATGAAATGTCTTTCCATTTATTTAAGTCTTCTTTGATTTCTTTTAGCAATATTTTTTTCGTTTTCTGAATACAGGTTCTTTATGTCCTTGGTTAAATTTATTCCTAAATATTTGATTGTTTTAATCGCTATTATAAATGGAGTTTTTTTCTGATTTCATCCTCAGATTGCACATCAGTAGTGTATAGAAACACTGTTGATTTTTGCATATTAACATTGTATTCCGCCACTTTGCTGAACTTGTTTTTTGATTCTAGTAGTTTTTTTTGTGGATTTTTCAGGGTTTTCTAGATATAGGATCATGTCATCAACAAATAGTGAAAGTTTTTACTTCTTCCTTTCCTATTTGTGTCCTTTTTATTTCTTTATCTAGTCTAATTGCTCTAGCTAGAACTTCTAGCACAGTATTGAATAATAATGGTGACAGTGGGCATCCTTGTCTTGTTCCTGATCTCAGCAGGAAAGCTTTCAGTCTTTCACCATTGAGTACAATGCTAGCTGTAGGTTTTTCATATATGCACTTTATCATATTGAGAAAGCTTCCTTCTATTCCTATCTTTTAGAGTGTTTTTATCAAGAAAGGGTGCTGTATTTTGTCAAATGGCTTTTCTGCATCAATCAAGAGGATCATGTGATTTTTCTTCTTCAATTTATCAATGTAGTTTATTACAATAATTGATTTTCTTGTTTTATATTACCCTTGCATACCTAGGATAAAACCCACTTGATTGTGGTGTATAGTACTTTTAACGTGCTTTTGGATTCTGTTTGCAAGTATTTTGTTGAGGTTTTTTGCATCTATATTCATTAGAGATATTGGTCTGTAGTAGTCTTTTTTGTAATATCTTTGTCTGGTTTTGGTATTATGATGATGGCTTCATAGAATGAGTTTGGTAGCATTCTTTCCTGTTCAATTTTTTTGGGAGAGCGTGAGTAAGATTGGTATTAGTTCATCTTTGAATGACTGGTAGAATTCACCTGTGAGGCTATCTGGTCCCAGGCTCTTCATCTTTGGGAAGCTTTTGATGACTGTTTCAATCTCTTCACTTGTGATTGGTTTGTTGAGGTTTTCTGTTTCTTCTAAAGTCAGTGTAGGTGGTTCGGTGATTCATGTATTTCTAGGAATTTGTCCATCTCGTCTACGTTTTCTAGTTTTTGGCATACATCTGTTCATTCTATCCTCTTATGATATCTCTTATTTCTATGGGGTCAGTGGTAACGCCCTCCCCCTCATTATTTCTTATTTTGTGTCTTTTTTTCTTTGTCAGTCTAGCTGAGGGTTTGTCGATTTTGTTGATCTTCTCAAAGAACCAACTTTTGGTTTTGTTGATCTCTCTATTGTTTTTTTGTTCTTAATTTCATTTATTTCTGCTCTGATCTTTACTATTTCTTTCCTTTGGCTAGGCTTGTTATTAGATTGCCTTTGTTTTTCTACTTCTTCCAGGTGTGCAGTTAGATCATCAATTTTAGCTCTTTCTTCTTTTTTTATTGTTAAGCATTGAGAGCTATACATTTCCCTCTCAGCACTGGCTTTGCGGTGTTCCCATAGGTTTTGATATATTGTGTTTTCATTTTCATTCTTCTCAAGATATTTGTTGAATTCTCTTGCAATTTTTTCTTTGATTCACTGATTGTTCGAGTGTGTTGTTTAATCTCCATATATTTATGAATTTTCCCTTTTTCTGTCCATTATTGATTTCCAGCTTCATTCGGTTATGATCAGAGAAAGTGTTTTGTATGATTTCAGTCTTTTAAAATTCATTGAGACTTGTCTTGTGACCCAACATATGGTCTATCTTGGAGAAGGATCCATGAGCACTTTTTTTTTTTTTTTTAAAGATTTTATTTATTTATTCATTTATCCCCCCCTTGCTGCTTGTGCTCGCTGGGTCAGCTAACCACGCCGTGTGGGCAGGCTTGCCTTCACCAGGAGGCCCCAGGAACCGAACCCGGGGCCTCCCATATGGTAAACGGGAGCCCTACTGATTGAGCCACAGCCGCTTCCCTCCATGAGCACTTGAAAAGAATGTATATCCTGCTGTTTTGGGGTGCAGTGCTCTATAGATGTCTGTTAGGTCTAGTTCATTTATCATATTATTCAAGGTCTCTGTTTATTTAGCCTCTGTCTCGATGTTCTATCCAATACTGAGAGCGGTGTATTGAAATCTCCAACTATTATTGTAGAGGCATCTATTTCTCCCTTCAGCTTTGCCAGTGCGTGCCTCATGTATATTGGGGCTCTGGGGTTAGGTACATAAATATTTAGAATATTTCTTCTTGTTGAATTGCCCCTTTTATTAATATATAATGATCTTCTTCATCCCTTATAACAGTTTTGCATTTAAAATCTATTTTGTCCAATATTTAGTATCGCTACACCAGCTCTTTTTTTGGTTACTGTTTGCATGGAATATCTTTTTCCAGCCTTTCACTTTTAACCTGGTTGTGTCCTTATATCTGAGGTGAGTCTCCTGTAGCAACATATAGATGACTCATATTTTTTTATCCATTCTATCAGTCTGTGTCTTTTGATAGGGGAGTTCAAGCCATTAACATTCAATGTTATAACTGGAAAGGTATTACACCATCCATTTTGACCTTTGGCTTTTTGTTATATCGTACTTTAGTCTGTTTTTTTTTTTTACCCTTTCTAAAAATCTTTATTTCTACACTCTTCTCCAAGTCTCTTGCCCTTGTTTTTTCCTTTCAGGCTGCAGCACTCCCTTTATTATCTCTTGTAATTCTGATCTTTTGGGAACATATACCATCAGTTTTTGTTTGTCTCTGAAGTCTTTGAACTCCCCTTCATTATTGAAGGATAGCTTTGCTGGATACAGAATTCTTGACTGCAGTTTTTCTCTTTCAATACCTTAAATACACTTTCTTCTCTCCTCCATGGTTTCTGAGGAGAGGTCAGACTTAATCTTATCAAATTTCCCTTGTAGGTGATGCTTTGGTTTTCTCTTGCTGCTTTCAAAATCTTCTCTTTATCTCTGATATTTGTCATTCTGAATAGTAGGTGTCTTGGGGGTAAGTTTGTTCGTGTTTATTCTATTTGGGGTGTGTTGTTCTTCTTGGATATTGATATTTATGGCTTTCATAAGGGTAGGGAAGTTTTCAGTCATTATTTCCTCAAATATTCTTTCTGCCCATTTTCTCTTCTCCTTCTGGAACACTGATAATGTGTATGTTTTTGCATTTCGTGTTGTCATTCAATTCCCTGAGACTCTGTTCCATTTTTTCCATTCTCTTTTCTTTCTGTTCTGTCTTTTCCAGTTCAGATGTTCTGTTTTGGAAATCACTAATTCTGGCTTTAGGCAATTCAAATCTGCTCTTCTGTGCCTTTAATGTATTTTTTAATCTCATCCATCGTGTCTTTCATTCCCATAAGGTCTGTTACTTTTCTTTGCAGACTTTCAAATTGTTCTTTATGGTCACCCAGTGTCTCCTTAATATCCTTTATCTCTTTAGTCATATTTTCTTTCAATTCTTTAAATTGATTTAGGAGAGTTGTATGATTATCATTGATTAATTGTCTTAAATCCTGAATCTGTTCAGAGTGTTTGGTTTGCTCCTTTGACTGGGCCATCTCTTCTGTTTCCTTTATGGCTTGTAATTTTTTGCTGATGTCTAGGCATCTGATATGTTGGTGACTTTACTCTGATGGCCAATTTCTCTCTCTTCCCTATTATTTATTTTTTCACAGCTCTTGATATTTGGTTCAACTTTTCCTAAGTCTTTAAGATTGCCCAGATTAAGTTATCAAAAACCATGACAGGGACTTAATAATGGGGTGCAGACTTTCTCCCAGGGATGGGGTAAAGAAAGCTCTAAAAGCAGTCTTTCTTCATGTAGTTTCCAGACCGGCCGGGAGATGGAGCTCATTGGGGCACCTTTCCACGGAGATGTATCTCTCTTGGTTTTCCTTTGTTTTTGTCTGGCCACAGCCGAGATTCAAAGCGGGCTCTGCTGGCCCAATTCACTGAAGAAAAGCCCCCCGACTCCCCCTCCTTTATCCCTTATAACAGCTGACAGGGAAGAAGACATCCCCCCCCCTCAGTCGGCTGCAATGAGCCAGGGGTTTTAACCCCACTGAATATCTTGGGAGTGGGGGAGGGGACCCCTTCCCAGTGGCCAGGAGGTTCAGTGTGTTGTTTCATCTTCTTCCTCTTTCTGTCCCTCATTCTCCTGGGAGTTGTGAAGCACTGTTCTGGTCTGCTGACCCCCAAGCATGTCCCACAGGCAGCTTTTTGGCTCTTTCTCTGTTTTTGCGAGAGAGCTGAGTCTTATCTGCCTAATCTGAGGCCATTTTCCCACCTCTAATGTGTTTTTTTAATATACTTTTTTATTTTTTATTTTCTTGTCTAATGTATTTTTTTTAAAGATTAATTTTATCCATTTATTGCCGTCGTCCCGGCCCCCCCCCCCCCGCCTTGTTTGCACTCACTGTCTGCTCATCCTATTCTTAGGAGGCACTGGGAACCGAACCTGTGACCTCCCATGTGGTAGGTGGGAGCTCAATTGCCTGAGTCACATCTACTTCCCTAATGTGTTTTTTTAACTCACCGTTCATGTCTTTCATTCCTATGAACTCTGTAACTTTTCTTTTGAGGTTTTCACATTCTTCTTTGTGCTCACTCAATGTCTTCTTTTTTTTTTTTTTTTTTTTTTTTTTTTTTTTTTTTTTTTTTTTTTTTAAGATTTTATTTATTTATTCATTTATCCCCCCTTGCTGCTTGTGCTCACTGGGTCAGCTAACCACGCCGTGCGGGCGGGCTTGCCTTCACCAGGAGGCCCCGGGAACCGAACCCAGGGCCTCCCATATGGTAAACGGGAGCCCTACTGATTGAGCCACAGCCGCTTCCCACTCAATGTCTTCGTGATGTCATTTATCTCTAGCCTTATTGTCTTTCAATTCATTAATTTGATTTTGGAAATTTCTGTGCATCTTGTTGATTAGTTGTCTCAAATCCTGTGTCTTATTCCTTTGCTTGGGCCATTTTTTTCCATTTTCTTAGTATGGCTTGTAATTTTTTGCTGATGTCTGGATATCTTATTATGATGGTGAGTTTACTCTGATGCTTAATTTTTATCTCTTGAGTAGGGATTTAGTGGTGGTAGGCTGTGTGTTACTGTCAGTCTTTGATTCTTGGTTAAACCTGTTTTGAGTCTTTAGGATTGTTCTTTTTAGTTACTCAAATCTGGGCCCTTGACCCAGTAAAGGTTTGCAATCCACTTCCAAGGTTCTTCGGGAGGGCAACTGTAAAGGCCGGAAAAATAACTCATTTATTTGCTTTTAATTTCTTCATATGCACTTTCTTGGTCCGCCAAGAAAGATGGCACTTTTCAGCAGCCCTCTCTGTTCAAACCCTAGTGGGATTGTGTTTGCTTCAACCCTGACCACAACTGTGTGACAGAGGATCCTGCTTCAAGGCTATTCAGAGCCTGGCAGACCAAACTTTCTCCAAGGCTCTTCTGCTACCTTTGCTGGCAACCCCCTCCCTTTTTCCAGGTTGGAAATAATTCCATCTCCTCTGTGTCCTCAACAACCAGTCCCATTCAGTAGGAAGGGTGTTTGAGAGGGTTGGTTCTTTTTCATCCCCGCCTGCTCCCAGGGCCAACATTGGCATAGCCCCACCCGGCCTGGAAGAGCTCGTGGGACACAGGGAGCCATATTTGTTTGCCAAAGCTGAATTAGTCTTAGGGTGCATCCCTCTCTCTCCCCTTTCCTCATGAGGGAGATCCCTATGGCCCCCTTTGTACATAGCTGCTGGCCAGAGGCCAGAGAATGCAAAGCTATCTGCTTACAGAGTGGGGAATGGACGCTTTAACTCACAGTTTTGTTATCGAGATTCTTTTCATTTGCCCCTCTCTCTTCTGGTTGGTATCAAGCCTTCCCCTGGTGTCATAAACCATTTTTGCCTGTCCTCTACCTGTATTTCTGTGATAGAAATGAGTCCTGTATCTCTCTAATTTGCCATCTTCCCAGAAGTCTGCATTTGATATTTAGAATGCTATAGACTGAGATGCATGATTTTTGTATCTTCGTTTCCTTTTTAGGTGTGGTTTCAGAACCACAGAGCAAGACAATTAAAGGCACAGCGACCGAAGTCTGGATGCTCCTCAGAAGAAGATCAAGCACAGGTTCAAGATCAGCCTTTGCTTAGAACTCAAGGTGAAAACATACCATGGGAAATTTCTCAATTTATCCCATTGACAGTATAAACAACTGCATGATGGGCCCAAAATTTGGGGAAAGAATGCTTAGGACAACAATAAAATATAGCTTGTTCTGGGCATCTTAGTGTCAGAGATATAAACATTGTCCCACTGGGTCAGATAGGTACTTAGCAAGGAAAACTGTAGACATTTTTTCCCTACTGCTGCTAGGCAGTGTAGTCTTCTCTCATTTATCACCACAAGGGTTTTATCTCATGGTCAGGACTGCTCTGTGAGTTCCTTGGGGGGGCGGGCATTCAGAGGGAGTAAAGATGGTCAGAATTGAATATGAAAACTGGCCTAAAGCCTTCTTTTGTTCATGTATTCTCCTTCAAAATATTTAGGAGCAGGACACAGAAGAAACCGGATACACATGACAAGATCTCAAGTCCGTATCCTAGTTCAAGCCTTTGAGAAGAACCGATTCCCTGGTATTGCTACTAGGGAAGAACTGGCTAAAGAAACAGGCATTCCGGAATCAAGAATTCAGGTAAGTTCTTTGTCCATAGCACCAATTTGTCATACCTGGTAGTGGTAGTGGTTTTGCCCCCTGAGATTTTACTAGGAATATTTAGGCTATTTTGTGTTACCTCAGCGATCCAGGGCAAAGTTATGGGATCATAAACACCCAACATTGCATGTACAGTGTTGCAAAAAAAAGATTTTTCAAACCCACCTGCCAGTAGTGTATGCATTTAGAAATAATAGCAGGCAAAAGAGGAAAAAAAATTAAAGCTGATATCTATTTTAAGAACACTCTTGAGCATTTCAGTTGTTAACAGTTACACAGCAACTTCCGGGAAGATGGTGGACTAGTAAGACACAGGAATCTCTTCTTCTCCAGAAAAGTAGCTAGAGGACAGGCTGAAACAGCCCTGAAACAGATCTTCTAGGGTTTAGGACAGCAGGCAAAGGCTGGACACCACCCAGAGGAGAGAGGGACAAAGGAGGGAAATTGTGACAACAGAACCATGAGTTGAAACCAGCAGCTGCTGCTGCTGGCACCATCCCCCACACTAAAGACACTTTAGAATTCTTGGGCCTCTGGGCCAGTGACTACAGACAACGGGGGCTCCAGGGATCTACCACCCCAGGAAGGGGAGAGAGAGGGACACAGCCTAAGGCTGACTCAGCTTCTGACCTACAGATTTGGTCTGCTGCTTCCCACGAGCCCTTCCAAGCCAGGTGGGACCACACAGTGGGTTGCCCTCGCAGCCTGCGAAGGACTGGAGGAATCCGACCCTCACAATCTCCCTCTCTTCTAGCCGGGACTAATTGTTGAGGATGCCCCAGGAAAGGGGAGAGAGAGGGACACACCTAAGGCTGACTCAGCATTTGACTCACAAATTTGGTCTTCTGTGTCACTGAGCCCTTCCAGACTGGGTGGGGCTGCACCATTGTTTACCTTGGAGCCTGCAAGGGGTGAAAGATATACAACCCTCCCACTCTCCTCCTCTACTAAGAGGGACTGATTGTTGAGGACTCAGAGGGAAGTGGAAATATTTCCTAGCCAGGAAAAGGGAGGGGGCTACAAGAAAAGTCTGAAGAACTGTCTCAGAGACAGTTTGAATTACAAGGCTCCTAACCTCCACTATCACATTGATCCAGTCTGTTTCAACAAATACACTCAGAGCAGGCATTGACCTGAGATCTGCCAAAGAACGCCATCTCCTGACAGACCAAGGAAGAACACACAAGAAAATTAAAAATAAGTAGGAGATGCTTTTTCTGGCCTCTATAGCCTCCCTGCCTAAGGCCCTAGGAAGTGACTCTACAACCAATAACTGGGTCCAGTGCCCAGTTTTGAGCAACCAGCAGGACAATCCTAACAATCCAGGTTGAGCCAAACATCAAAGAGCAGAGGTAACCCACAGCCTCCTGCCGCTAAATCCCTACAAAAGAGAAAGAGATTGAGCATCTGAGTAAACTACATCCTAATCAGATGCATAGATATCAGCAAAAAATTATGAATCATATTAAGAAAATAGAAGACATGGCCCAAGAAAAGGAATACATCAAATCCCCAGAAGAGATGCAGAATTTAAGAGAACTATAATCAGCAAGATGTACACAAATTTTAAAAATCAAATTAATGAGTTGAAAGACAATATAGTTAAAGAGATAAATGACATCAGGAAGACATTGAGTGAACACAAAGAAGAATTTGAAATCCTGAATAGAAAAGTAACTGAGCTCATGGGAATGAAAGACACAATTAGCTGAGGTCAAAAACAAATTTGAAGCATACAACAGCAGACTCAAAATGATAGAAGAAAGAGTAAGTGATACTGAAGACAGAACAGCTAAAATTGGAGAGAGAAAAGAATGGAAAA
Organism: Tolypeutes matacus; assembly: GCA_026826555.1. NCBI lineage: Eukaryota > Metazoa > Chordata > Mammalia > Cingulata > Chlamyphoridae > Tolypeutes > Tolypeutes matacus. The sequence continues at coordinate 4,081,782 of JAKSZT010054160.1, forward strand.
AATTGAGCAGGTGCTCAGAGAGTTGAATGGCAAGACAAAACGCAGCAACATATGTGTCATGGGAGTTCCAGAAGGAGAAGAAAAGGGAAAAGGGGCAGAAAGAGTAATTGAGAAAATAATAGCTGAAAATTTCCCAACTCTCACAAAAGAAATGAACTCACATGTCCAAGAAGCACACTCTACTCCAGTCAGAATAAATCCAAGTAGACCTACTCTAAGACACATACTACTCAGAATGTCAAATGTCAAAGATAAAATTCTCAGAGCAGCAAGGGAGAAGCAAACCATCATATACAAGGGATGTCCAGTAAGACTTAGCGCAGATTTCTCTTCAGAAACCATGGAGGCGAGAAGACAGCAGTATGATACAATTGGGATAATGAAAGAGAAGAACTGCCAGCCAAGAATTCTTTATCCAGCAAAACTGTCCTTCAAATATGAGGGAGAGTATAAAATATTCACAAACAAACAGAAACTAAGAGAGTTTGCAAAAAAGAATCCACTTTTGTGGGAAATATTAAAGGAAGCCTTAGAACCTGAAAGAAAAAGACAGGAGAGACAACCTTGGAGGACAGTATAGAAGAAAGAATAGCAGAAAGGATAACTAAAAGAGTAAAAAGAGAGACAAAAACAAGAGGACCTATGAAAACCAGAGAATAAAATGGAGGAAGTAAATAGTGCATTTACAGTAATATCATACAATGTGAATGGATTAAACTCCCCAATCAAAAGATACAGGCCAATAGAATGGATAAAAAACATGAGCCATCCATATGCTGCTTACAAGAAACTCATCTTAGACTCAGGGATACAAACTGGCTGAAAGTGAAAGGTTGGAAGAAGATACACCCCACGAATAGTAACCAGAAAAGAGCAGGGGTAGCTATACTAATATCAGACAGAAACTTTAAATGCAAAAAAATTATAAGAGATACAGAAGGCCATTATATATTAATAAAAGGGACAATCCACCAGGAAGATATAAAAGTCATAAATATCTATGCACCTAACCAGGATGCCCCAAAATACATGAGACAAACTCTGGCAAAACTGAAGGGAGAAATAGACATCTCTACAATAATCACTGGAGACTTCAACACCCCATACATACCTTTAGATACAACAACTAGACAGAAGATCAACAAGGAAACAGAACTTGAACAATAAAATAAACAAGTTAGACCTAACAGACATATACAGAAGGCTACAACCCAACTCAGTGGATTATACATTCTTCTCAAGTGCCCATGGATCTTTCTTCAGGATAAACCACGTTAGGTCACAAAGCTGTTCTTAATAAATATAAAATGATTGAAATTATACAAGGTACCTTTTCAGATCATAGTGTAATGAAACTGGATATCAATAATAGAGAGGAAAAAAGTAAATTCGCAAATGTGTGGAGTATGAACAACACACTCCTAAATAATCTATGGGTCAAAGAAGAAATTGCAAGTGAAATCAGTAAATATATTGAGACAAATGAAAATGAGAACACAACTTATCAAACCTTATGGGATACAGCAAAGGCTTTTCCTACATCAATTGATATGATCATGTGATTTTTTTCCCTTCAATTTGTTAATGTGGTTTATTACATTGATTGGTTTTCTTATGTTGAACCAGCCTTGCATACCAGGAATAAATCCCACTTGGTCGTGATGTATAAGACTTTTGATGTGCCGCTGGATTCGATTTGTAAGTATTTTTTTTTTTTTTTTAAGATTTTATTTATTTATTCATTTATTTATAGGGAAATTTATAGCCCTAAACGCCTCTGTTAAAAAAGAAGAAAGAGCTAAACTCAAAGATTTAACTGAACAACAAGAGAAACTAGAAAAAGAACAGCAACAGAACAAAAGAAATAATAAAGATTAGAGCAGAAATAAATGAAAATGAGAACAAAACAACAGTAGAGAAAATCAACAAAACCAAAAGCTGGTTCTTTGAGATCAATAAAATTGACAACCCCCTAGCTAGACTAACAAGAAAAAAAGAGAGAAGATGCAAATAAATATAGTCAGAAATGAAAGGGGGAAAGTTACAAATGACCTCACAGAAACAAAAAGAATCATAAGAGGATAATATGAGAAACTATATGCCAACAAACTAGATAACCTAGATGAAATGGAAAAAATCCCTAGATATGCACAACCAACCTATACTGATGCGACAAGTAATACAGGAACTTAACAAACCAATCACATTTAAGGAGATTGAATACGTCATCAGAAATCTCCCAACAAAGAAATCCATGACCCGATGGCTTCTGAGGTGAATTCTCTTCAGAAACCATGAAAAGAATTAACACCAATCCTACTTAAACTCTTCCAAAAAATTGAAGAGGAAGGAAAATTACCCAACACATTTTATGAAGCTAACATCACACTAATACTAAAGCCAGATAAAGATATTACAAGAAAAGAAAATTACAGGCCAATCTCTCTGATGAAAAAATTCTCAACAAAATACTTGCAAATCGATGGGAAGCGGCTGTGGCTCAATCAGTGGGGCTCCCGTTTACCATGTGGGAGGCCCCGGGTTCGATTCCCGGGGCCTCCTGGTGAGGGCAGGCCTGCCCGCATGGCGTGGTTGGCTGACCCAGCGAGCACGAGCAGCAGGGGGCGGATAAATGAATAAATAAATAAAATCTTAAAAAAAAAAAAAAAATACTTGCAAATCGAATCCAACGGCACATCAAAAGTCTTATACATCACGACCAAGTGGGATTTATTCCTGGTATGCAAGGCTGGTTCAACATAAGAAAACCAATCAATGTAATAAACCACATTAACAAATTGAAGGGAAAAAAATCACATGATCATATCAATTGATGTAGGAAAGGCATTTGACAAAATCCAGCATCCTTTTTTGATAAAAACACTTGAAATGATAGGAATAGAAGGAAAATTCCTCATAATGATAAAAGACATATATGAACAACCCACAGCCAACATCATATTCAATGGGGTAAGGTTGAAAGCTTTCTCTCTAAGATCGTGAACAAGACAAGGATGCCCACTGTCACCATTGTTATTCAATATTGTACTAGAAGTTCTAGCTAGGACAATTAGAGAAGAAAAAAAAATTAAGGTCATCCAAATAGGAAAGAGGAAGCAAAACTCTCACTGTTTGCGGATGGCATGATCCTGTACTTAGAAAATCCTGAAGTATCCACGACAAAGCTACTTGATCTAATAAATGAGTTCAGCAATATCGACACGCAAAAATCAGTAATGATTTTGTACACTAGTGCTGAACAATCTGAGGAGGAAATCAGGGGAAAAATTCCATTTTCAATAGCAAAAAAACCCCACTCAAATACCTAGGAATTAATTTAACCAAAGAAGTACAGGACCTATATGCAGAAAACTAATGTTAGAAGAAATTTAAAAAGACCTAAACAAATGGAAAGACATTCTGTTTTCATGGATTAGAAGAGTAAACATCATGAAGATGTCAATCTTGCCCAAACTGATTTATAGATTCAATGCAATACCAATCAAAATCCCAACAGCTTACTTTACAGAATTAGAGAAGGCAGTTACCAAATTCACCTGGAAGGGTAAGTGCATCTGAATAGCCAAAAGCATTCTAAAAAAGAAGAGTGATGTGGGAGGAATTTCACTGCCTGACCTTGAAACATATTACAAAGCTACAGTGGTCAAAACAGCACGGTACTGGAATAAAGGTGGACACATCAATCAGTGGAATAGAATTGAGAACCCAGAGATAAACCCTCACCTATACAGTCAACTGGCTTTTGACAAACCTACCAAATCCATGTTAACAAGACAAAACAGTCTTTTCAACAAATGGTGTTGAGAGAACTGGATATCTATAACCAAAAGAATGAAAGAGGATTCCTATCTCACCCCCTATATAAGAATCAACTCCAAATGGATCAAAGACCTAAATATAAAAGCCAGAACCATAAAACTACTAGAAGAAAATGTAGGGAAATATCTTCAATACCTTGTAGTAGGTGGTGATTTCTTGGATCTTACATCTAAAGCACATGCTACAAAAGAAAAAAAAGATAAGTGAGATCTCCTCAAATAAACATTTTTGCATATACAGGACTTTGTCAAAAGGGTAAAAAGGCAGCCAACTCAATGGGAAAAATATTTGGAAATGACATATCTGATAAGGGTTTAATATCCAGTATATATAAAGAGATGTTACAACTCAACAATAAAAAGTCAAACGACCCAATTAAAAAATAGACATTTGTCCAAAGAAGAAATACAAATGGAAAAAAAACACATGAAAAAGTGCTCAACATCACTAATGCAAATCAAAACTACATTGAGATCATTTCACACCTATCAGAATAGCCACTATTAAAAAGACAGAGAACTACAAGTGTTGGAGAGGATGTGGAGAGATAGGAACTCTTATTCACTGTTGGTGGGAATGCAGAATGGTACAGCCGCTGTGGAGGACTGTTTGGCAGTTCCTAAAGAAGTTAAATATAGACTTGCCACATGACCCGGCAATACCACTACTGGGTTTATACTCAGAAGAACTGAGAACAGTGACACGAACAGACATCTGCACACCGATGTTCACAGCAACATTATTCACATTTGCCAAAAGTTGGAAACAACCCAGGTATCCATCAACAGACAAATGGATAAAGAAACTGTGGCCTATTCACACAATTTCCATGCAGCTGTAAGAAGAAATGAAGTCGTAAAGCATGTGACAACATGGATGAACCTGGAGGATATTACGTTGAGTGAAACAAGCCAGACACAAAAGGACAAATACTGTATGATTGCTTTACTATGAACCAAATATATTGTGTAACATATTGTTTGATTCAAAAAAATTTGTATGTATCCAGTACATTTAATTGAGAAATTTATGTATTCATTCACCTATGTTTACCTTTTAGTTTTTAATTGTTTATATTTTCAATTATTAAATGTACAAAATAAAGTTAAAAGTTACACAGCAAATAAATAAATAAAGAACACTCTTTGCCAGTGTTTCTTTCTTTTTTTAATTCAAAAAAGCAGTTTTATTGAGATATATTCATATAACATATAAACTATCCAAATTGTACAATCAATGGCTATTAGTATAATCACATTGTGCATTCATCACCACAAAAAATTTTAGAACGATTTCATTATTTTGAGAACATTCTTTGCCAGTGTTTCTAAACCTTGGCAGTGTTGTCATTTTCACCAGATAGTTCTTTGTTTTTTTAGTTTCTTAGGCTGCTCAAAGCAAATACCATGAAATGTTTCAGCTTGAACAATGGGAATTTATTTGCTTATGGTTAAGGTCTGGAAAAATGTCTAAATCAAGGCACCAATCATCAAGGCGATGCTTTCTTCCCAAAGACTGGTGGCAGCGATCCTTGGCTCCTCTGCCATATGGCAAGGCACGTGGTGGCATCTCCTAGTCTCTAATGTCTTTTCTGGGTTTTGTTGATTTCTTGCTTCCTGGGTGCGCTCTCTCGCTCTCCCTCTCCTTCTCTCCCTCTCCTTCTCTCTCTCTCTCTCCATTCCAGTTATGAAGGACTCAGATAATAGGATTAAAACCCATCCTGAATGAGGTGGGTCAAACCCTAATGAAGTAACCTTATCAAAAGGCCCTAATTACAATGAGTTCATCTCCAGCGGAATGGATTAGATTTTTTTTTTTTTTTCCATAATAAACATGATACTAGATTTTATTTTCAGCTAAACAATATTGACTTATTGGTTAACTTACCCCACTGTTCCTTCCTATCTTTTTTTTTTTTTGCTTACAAAAATGTTATTTTTATATATATAAATATATTTTAAGAGGTGCTTAGATTACCTAAAATATTACACGGAACCTACCGGGATTCCCATGTTGCCCACCTCCCACACCTCCCACCACATCCCGCACAAACATCTCCCACAAGTATGGCCCATCACCCTCAATGGACTTACACATCCTGGGGCCTTGCCATCAACCATAGACCACAGTTGACATCGTAGACCACACTTTCTCCCACACAGTTCTGAGTGGTGTGTGCTGATTTAAAATGGCCTACATACGTTGCCACAACGGCACTCAGGACAACCTCCAAATCCCGAAAAAGCCCCTGTATTTCAACTGCACATCCCCTCCCTGCCCCGAAAGTGTCCAGTGGCCACTGGCTCCACCTCACTGTTATAATTTCTTCCATTGCTAGAATCACCATATGTGTACAACAGAATACCATCGAGTTCACTCTAGTCCGTAGTTCTTCCCCCAATCCTGAGGGGACTGGGATGGTGATGTCCACTCCACCTCCAAGTGAGAGAAGGCTTATATCCCATGGATATGGTGGGTGGGATGATCCTGCCTGCAGATGCAGGCCCTCTCCATTCCCTGGGATGGCCGTTGCCCATCGTTGTCTCCTCGCCAGGTGACTTGGATGAGTCCATTGAGCTGTAGGGTAGGAGTTGCAGCTCCACCGAGATTCCACGCACACCTGGCACATAGGTAGGCCAGAGGCTCCAGTCTCTGGAAGTATACCAAAAAACTCCAGCATCACATATAGGTTTGAATAGAAGGGACTGGTGAACCTTGTGCAAGGAGGACTTATTTGAGTCCAATTCTGTCACTCTCAGGAGCACAGATTCCAAAATAGAGCCCACTGATAAGGTGTCAGTCTCTGGGGCTATCCCCCCTTATTTAGGACCTGGGTGTCTCCAGAGCTCTCAGGAGCCCCTCGGTGTGGGGTGATAGGCACTTTGATGTTCTATGAGCTCCTACTGAGGTGTGTGTAAGCGTTACCTCTAGAATGACCTCCCGACTCTCTTTAAAGTCTCTTAGCCACATGAACTCATTTCTCTTTACCTTTTTCCCCTTTTATTCAAGGTCTTTTTCCAGTTGTGTTGCCAGTTGGCACTTGGTATTAATCCCACATTGCCAGGGAGGCTCATCCCCGGGAGTCACGTCCCACATTGGGGGGAAGGTAATGCATTCATATGCTGAGTTCGGCTTAGAGAGAGCCCACATTTGAGCAACAAGGAGGCTCTCAGGTGGCAACCCTTAGGCACCCCATAACAGTAAGCTAAGTTTCAGTTACAAGGGCAAAGACTCATAAGGGTAGTCATCAATAAAAAGAACTCATCAGTGGGTCATCATCTTTTGACAGACACTGTCCCTGCACTCAGAGGACTATTGCTGCTCCCTTGGAGACTGTGACAGAGCTCTCCAGGCTAGGAATTCGGATTCCCTCATTTATTGTGTGATTGTCCACCCATCGTGACCATGCCCCATCTTTTGAACAATTTTGTGTATCTTTCATGTATATTCAGATGAACTAACTTCCATGAATCCCCCCTCCCAGACACCCCCCACCAATAATCCCCTGCGGTACCCATTGTAACCCTTCTGTGATCCAAATCCTCCATGAACATGTAGTCCATAAAATAATCAAATACACTTAATAGGAAAAAGAAACAACAATGATAAGCTTACATGCAAGAGACAAACATAAGGAAACTCAGGAAAAACAAACAAACAAAAACAAACAAATAAACAAAAAACAAAACAAAATATAATTAGCGGATTGGGACATTCAAAAAAATGGAGAAAAAAGCAAAAGAAATGCCTTTAAAAATATATATATATATTCTTTTTTTCCTTTTACCACTGTGTTATCGGATGTCTGGTATGCCGTGACACCTTCCCCCTCTCAATCCCCATTGTCTCCCAAATTTTCATTTAATTTTCAAAGAAGTTTTAGGTCACAGAAAAGTCACACACGGTGTACCAGAGATTCCCAGATACCAAACCACCCCCCCTTCCCCACCCCATATTAACCCCCCCCCCTTTTTTTTTAGGATGTTAGCATTGTTTTAACTGTTATACAGATAGCAAAATATAGCAACTAAACATTGTCAATGATTTACAGTATAGATTTAAGAACATATTTTCTGGTATACATATAGCTTCAAACCATCACATTTGTTATGAGGGCCTGTTCTGTGCATGGTAGGATGTTTATCAGCATCATAGGTCTTGATCCAGTAGATGCCAGTAAAATCCATGCTCCCAACCCCTGGAGTTACAATAGCTGAAAAGAAATTTACCCACATTGCCAAAAGTACTTAGGTTGAGGGCCAAAATCACTTCCATTGAGTATCTTCATCTCTGTTTATTAAATGCTTATGATTATGAAGCAAGTTCATAGGGTAATATATGCAGAAATTCTCTTGTGTTGATAAACCTATGAATGTATTTATACAGTTGTGTCTGACTCAAGTATTCCTTCAACTCATTGGCAAAGAATAAGAAGTATCAACCTTTTCAATACTGATTGTTTGTATATTTGAATTAGATGGTAAATTATAAAGACTAAAGTTTTTAAACTAGAGTTTCCAGTTTATCTATAGTTGATAGCTGAGTGCATCATGATCTCAATTTGTGTTTTTTTTTGTGCGTGTCTGTGTGTGTGTGTGTGTATGTATATATATGGAACACATGGACCAGATATATTATTCTTAACTCCTGAACCAGGAAAGAACATTTTTGCCAGAGTTGGTGGTTTTTATTTGGATGACGGAATTACTAAGAGGGGAAAATTTGTGAAGAATGAGATTTTTGGGGTGGTGCTGTTGGATTTCCAAATATATGCCCTATAATACAAAATGACGATAATAATAAAATTATAGAATTACGGAAAAATGAAGCTAAAGAGAAGTGCTGGACAGTGATAAAGGCCCTGAATTCTCAGAAGTCAATGTAGAATACATTCCAGGCCAGGGGTAAATGATTGGCTTAATTTGGACTTGTTTTAAAAATCCAAATGATATATTTTGAATTATTCTGTGATTAGGCCTTATAGAAATAGCCTCTATGCTTTACAGGCTATGAGAAATAGAACTGGAATCTCATGTCTTCTAATGTCCGTGTCCCTCTACTCCTCACTCAGATATGGTTTCAGAACCGAAGATCTCGGTTCCAAAGGCAGAGCACCGGGAGACCTGTGAATTCCTTGGCAGATGCTGCAAATCTGAGTAAAGAGCTGACTGTTCAGCAGCACCAAAACAACCATTCTACTGTTCCAACCAGGTCCCATAATTTTCCTCCCTCCAATTCTTTCAGCATCAAGCAAAATTCTTGCCTTCTATTATACACTTCCTTTATTCCTTTGGTTCCCTTTGGGGGTTGTGTGAGTCAGGCATCAAGTGTCCTGATGGTCCAGCCCACCCAGACTGTGCAGGCAGTAGAGAACTCTTACTCACCTCTGACAGTATTGAATCACGTGCCAACAGTACTGCCTCCAGGAAGCGGGTTCTTAGATACTCAGACTTCTTTATGGCCTCAATCCCAAGGGAAATGCCAGGATCACAATGAACACACTGGCCAGGGTGTACTACAGTCAAAGAACGATTTGCAGCATAAACCTGACAATGAAAAACAGTTGAAGGATCTAGGTCAACAAGACATAACTTTCTTAGTGCAGTGGTGGGATGAGTGGTGTCAAGCTCTGATTGCAGAATGGGAACCTCCTGAAGGGACACTTGGACATCCACAACCCACTGAGATAGACCTGCTGCGGCATCTGGCACAGTCAACTGAAGAGCAATCTCTTTACCAAGGGCACCAGCAACCTCTAGAAACATCAAGCCTTTAAATCAACATCTATCAACCACAGATTTACAGTAAAAGGCACAACCTTTTCTGAATCTAGATCCACAGGAGCAGGGTTCCCCACTACACAAATCACCCCTCAGCAAGGAAGAGTTTCAGTTTCTGCTTCACATGCTGTGAAGCTCACTAGTGCCTCAGCTTCAGGAGAAGGAAAATGTCATTCTCACCACCCTTAGTCTAGGCCATCTTTCCTCTGATGCAGAATCAGTGGAATTTAAAGAATGATAAACATGGAAGACACTATGTTTTGAAGCAAGGCTAACACACAAAGAAGGATAAACCACTTGTAAACCCAAATACAGACTTTTACCCTGCTGTAGGCAGTGCTTACCTTCTCTGTTCACTTTAACGAGTAAATGATTGTTTTGAAGCTGCACACTACGTCCGAAGGCACTGTGGGCACCAGGCAGTGGACATGGCTTCCTGGATAATTGCATTTTCAGTTCTGACTTACAAGTTCCAAGTTTAGTTAATTTCTCAAATGGGCCACTATCATCTGGGGGCTTGATTTCCAGAGCCTTAGAATTTCCGGAATCAGTTTCTGGTTTCTTTGTGCCCAACAATTCAGTTCTCAGCATATCTCTTTCATCTGGCATTTTATTATAAGCTGCAAAGAGAAGCCAAGCCACATTCTCCGAGTTTACTTTGGAAAGCTCTTCAGCTAAACGTCTAGGCTTGCCATTTTCAAATTCTGCCTTCATATAACATCAGGAGTCAATCATGCTAAGTTCTCTGAAACTTTAAAACACAAATCCTCTAGTTCCCAATAATAGTTTCATTTCCTCCTAAGATCTTACCAGAAATAACTTCACGCTCCATGTTCCTACTAACAGTCCCTTCAGAGCAATCTAGGCCTTTTCTATTGAGCATCTCACAATTCCTCCAAAAAATACCCCTTACCCATTTATAAAACCATTCCAGCATTTTTGGTAATTTGCAAAAGCACAACCCCACTCTGGGTACCAAATTCTGTATTAGTCAGCCAAAGGGGTGCTGAAGCAAAGTACCAGAAATCTGTTGGCTTTTATAAAGTATATTTATTTGGGATAGAAGCTTACAGTTACAAGGCCCTAAAGAGTCCAATTCAAGGTAACTTCCTCACCGAAGATTGTTGCTGATCTCTGTGAGGATCATGGTTGCTGAGTGTTTGATAAACAAAAGCAATTTCATGACACATATGACCTCCCTGTAATCATCATTTCCTCAGCAATCTGGGCAATCCATGAACTGTAATGAACTCGTAGTAGGAGAAAAGGTCTACTTGCATCTTCCCTTCTGGCTAGGAGGAAAGTCAAACTTGATATGAGATTGATGTGTGGAAAATGAGGGCATGCTATATTTCCTGATGATGTGTGTCTTAGTTTGCCAAAGGGCTGCTGAGGCAAAGTACCAGAAATGGGTTGGCTTTTTAAAAAATCAATTTTATTGATACATATTAATAAAGCATACAATTCATCCAAAGTGTACAATCAATGGTATTTGGGAAAATAGTTGTGCATTTATTACTTCAATCATTATTAGAGCATTTCATTATTTCAATAATAATAATAAAAATAGACAAAAAAATTCATCACCTCTCAATCTCTATTCTTCCCCTGTTGTACATAGCTGCTATCTCGGGCTATTCTTGCACATTTATTTTTTTTTAAAAGCAGTTTTATTGAGATATATTCACATACCATACGATCCATCCAAAGTGTATAACCAATGGCTTTTACTATAATCACAATGTTGTGCATTCATTACCACAAAATCTGCTGATTCCATTTCCTGGGAGCTCTCAGCCGCTTGGGGTTCTCTGTTTTCCTGCAGTACTCTCTTTTACATGGTAGGATCAATATGACAGTTTCCTTTCTCTGTGTGTCTCTGTTTATATAAAACTCCATTTAGAGGGAAGAGAGTTACACCTTACTGATGTAGTCCAATCAAAAGGGCCCAGCACCCACAGGAATATATTAGTTCAAGAACGTAATCTTTTTCTTTTTGGATTCATAAGGTAATTTCAAACTGGCACAATGTGCATTCATAAATATGAGTTTTTCCCCTAGTGTGAGGGTTGGAATTGGGAACTGGAAACTACCTCAATATCCAGCAATAAGAGAAAGATTAAACGTATTATGATGTGTTCTGGACATATATTTTTTCCTTTGATTTAAAACACACAGAAATTTGCAAGGAGAATAGAACATCATACAGTCATAAAAATATATTGATGTTAATATTTCTACCTTTTTAGCTTTTTCATGTATTTTTGCATGTATATTTATCTGTAAAGTTTCCAATTTTATAGTAAATTATATGTATTCCTAAAAATTCTAGTTTGTCACCCATTATTAACTCCTAAAAATACAACATGGTGTAATAAACATATGGCAATTATATTGGTGTAATAAAAATATCTTTGAAAAATAAGTGTTAATTTTTTTTTTTTTTTTTTTTAACAATTTGCCTTCTGTCCTGTCAAATTACCAAATTACCCTCAGTAGAAGTTATTGCTCCTAATATGAGCTGTACATTGCTTAATTTGTGAATTGAAACACACACAAACACATACCTTAGTGGCATAGGTCTACCTGAAAAGAATTTGATAGAGCTTTTTGGTAGTGTTGATATGATGTCATTAGATTTTTTAAAATTGTTGCCCTGATGTGTAGCCAGAGATGAGAGATACTGGTATCGCTATCCACATGTCCATACTTCCAACACATTTGTGAGTGTTCTCCAACTTATAAACATGAAGCTAACAATTGCATATTGAAAATTATATATATGTATATTTTAAACTATAATCTTCTTTATAGCTACATGTATACATGCATATCTGTATTTTTATCTATATTAAATCTACATTGCCACTCCCTTTCCCCACCTATATCTCTATATCTGTAGTAGGCTCTGAAAGGATGTTAGTAGAACCATTTTCTCTGGAGGAAAAGGTGAATTTTAGCTTCTGCAACAAGAGGTCAGTCTCAGTTGCTGGAGCAAAAAGTGATTAGCATCTAAAGACAGAAACCAAGTTGACCAAGTGCTCGATCGACTAGATACCCTATTCTGCAGCCAGGTTAAGGAGATGACTAATTGTGCAGCAGGTGTGGAAAGACTCTTGAAGCATCAAGGTCTCAAGGCTTTTTGTGGGCTAAGCTTCTGTGGGCATAAGGTGGACCTAAGAGCCAGGTTCCTGCCAGGTTTTGGTCCAAGGCTGTAGAGGTACAAGGAAGTTCGATGCCCAGGCTAAAAGGCATTAGCACTCTCCCTAGAGGCCCTGGCAGCTCAATATGCCATCCTGGGCTCTACAATTCGTTTCAGAGGCCATTTAGAAGCCAGGAGAGGGTGAAAGTGGCTAGCATGCACTGGAGGTAGGACTTCCACCTGGGTCTCAGGATCTCCTGATTCCACATAGCGCCTCTCTGAAAAGGCCCTCACACCCTCCCTAAAGGACCCAGGACTCCCAGCAAGCCAGTCACTTTGATCTCTGTACTGCATCTGACAGATGGACAGAAAGTTTCAGGTATGAGGCCTCAAGATTTGCTAGCCAGTCCTGGTGCAGGTTATGTAGGTTGTTGAGTGCCTCTGGGTCACCGCCTGTCATTGTGTGGATGGAGTCTCAGTAGCCATAATAAGAGACTTCACCTCTGGAGGTTCCATGAAGATTTCACTTCTGGAGGGGAAGTGAGGATTCAGACACTAGAGATGGACATATTTTTTTCATATATCATAAAATTCATCACTTTAAAGTGTACACTTCAGTGCATTTTTTAGTATATTCACGAGGTTGTGCAACCATCACCATTAGCTTAATTCTAGAACATTTTCATCACTCCAAAAATAAGGCCCTTATGCCTTAGCAGTCCCCATTTCTTTCCTGTAGCCCTTGGCAATGGGTCATCTACTTCCAGTTTTATGGATTTATTTATTCTGGACATTTCATATACATGGAATCATACAATATTTGGCCTTTGGTGTCTAGCTTCATATACTTTGCATACTTTTTTCAAGATTCATCCATGTTGTAGCATGTATCATTACTTAATTTCTTTTTATTTATCCTTCTAGTTCATCTATTTATCAGTTGATGGGACAGCTGGATGGTTTTCATTTAATTTTTTTTTTTACAAATCAATTTTATTGATGCATAATAATAAAGCATACAATTCATCCAAAGTGTACAATCAGTGGTATTTGGTATAATCATATAGTTGTACATTCATCACTTCAGTCATTCTTAGAGCATTTTCATTATTTCAATAACAATAATAAAAAACAGACAAGAAAATTCCTCACCTTTCAATCTCTGTATGCTTCCCCCACTGTACATAGCTGGTGTTTCTGGCTATTCGATCCAAAGTTGTATAATCAACAGCTTTTAGTATAATCACAATATCGTACACTCATCATTTCAAAAATTTTAGAACAATTTCATTACTCCAAAAAGAAAGACTTCACACCCCTTAGCATTCCTTCCTTGGATCTACATAACCACTAATCTCATTTTGCTTTATAAATTGATTTATATTTACATTTTATATAAATGGAACCATACAATATATTGTACTCTGTGTCTGGTCTCCTTCACTTAGTATGTTTTTTTTTGTCTGATATTAACATTTTGTAGTATTAACTTACATTTGTTCAGCTTCAAAGAAAAATGGTCTAATATATGCAATTCTACCCACATTCATATTTCACATAATATATTTATATTTCACATAATATATTTCATTCATAATAGGGAGATCACACAGTATTTGTCCTTTTGTGTCTGGCTTGCTTCACTCAACATAATGTCCTCTAGGTTCATCCATGTTGTCATGTATTTCACAACTTCATTTCTTCTTACTGCTGCATAATATTCCATCATGTGCACTCCACAATTTGTTTATCCATTCATCAGTTGATGGACACCTGAGTTGTTCCCAACTTTTGGTTATTGTGAATAACGCTGCTATGAACATCAGTGTGTAGATATCTATTCATGTCACTGCTCTCAGTTCTTATGGGTATATACCTAGGAATGGTAATGCCAGGTCCCACAGCAAGTCTATATTCAACTTTCTTAGGAACTGACAAACCCTGAGTCATGTTCTACTGATGTGGTTGAATCAAAGCCCTAATCTTGATTTAATAAAGTAAACATAAAATCTTTGAATTTAACACAAAGGGTATCACACCCAGAGGAACAGACCAGTTTGCAAACATAATATCTTTTTTGAATTCATAAAATCAAACTGCTACACTCCACCCTCTGAATTCCAAGAAAGAAATTACAATATTAAAAAAAAACCAAAACCTTAAATCAGTAACAATGTTATGTACAAAATTACATCACAATCAGTTTAAAGAAACAGTTTGTCTTGGAACAAATTCCCCTCTTGGCTGTAGACCTGTGAAACTTACAAAACAATTTATCTGCTTCCAATATACAGAGGATAAACATTTGCATTACCATAAGGAGAATTTGGAGGGAAATATAAGTCACTGGTCCCTTACAGTTCCAAAAACCTGTAGGGCATACTCCATTAGATTTCAAAGTCTGAGATGCATTCTTAAGATGATAGTTTCTTCTCCCTGGGGCCTCATGGAGGCCCACCCTTTCCACAGGCTTGCCTAACAGCCATTTTCTTGGTTCCACCCTCATCAAGCATTTGGGTAGCAACTGAGCTCCAGACCTCACCCTCCAAGAGTTGAGGTAATGGCCACACTTTCCCCAATCTCTGGGATAAAGTCTTAACCCCCTTAGTACAATGAGGTGGTAGCAACATGCTCCCTAATGTCTGGCATACAGGCCCAACCCTCTCAGAGCAATGAGTTGATGACCTGGCCTTCCCTAATCTATGGGAGACAGGCCCACCCCTCTCAGAGCACTGGGGTGTTGACCTCACTCTCCCAAATCCTTGGGGAATGTGCTCAACCCTCTCTGTAGCCTGGGGCAGCAAAACTCTCTCTGAACAGTGGACCGGAACATCCATCTTCTTCAAATGCTGGAGCAAACTCACCCTCTCTTTACACTTTGGTGGGGTTCCTCTCTTGGCCCAAGATGATTGTATTAGTCATCCAAAGGGGTGCCAATGCAAAGTACCAGAATTCTGTTGGCTTTTATAAAGGGTATTTATTTGAGGTAGAAGCTTACAGTTACCAGGCCCTAAAGAGTCCAACTCAAGGTACCGTAAGAGGTACTTTCTCACCCAAAGTCTGTTACCACATGTTGACGCAAGATGGCAGACAATGCCTGCGAGTGTTCAGCCTTCCTCCTTCCTTTTTTTTTTATTTTTATTTTTTTTATTTTTCTCTTTATTTTTTTCATTTTTTATTTTTTCCATTTTCTGGTTTTTAAATCTTTTTTTCTTTTTTTCCCCTCCTTCCTCTTAAGTCTCCATGGCCCCAGCTTCTTCTGATCTCAGCTGTAGGCTGGCATAAGGCTCATCTTTCTCCCCAGGGGCTCATTTGTTTCTGGGCTCACCTGCTCTGTTCTCTCCACAAGGTCAGCTGAAGACTTACCAGGCTCATCTCTCTTCCAGGGGCTTTGTCTATGGAGCATTCTCTCTTCCTGCATATCTGCTTCTATGTCCTCCTTCTCTGTGTATTTACTTCCATGTGAGCATCTGTTTTATCCTCAAGGGGGCTGGGACTCAATGCTGAGCCACACTCTAATGACACGGTTGCATCAGAGCCCTAATCTTAATATAATTTAATCAGATGTCTCAGCTGAATCTGATACAGTCAAAGAGTTATCATGTCAGAGGAACTGACCAGTTTACAAACATAATCTACATTTCTTTTTGGAATGCACACATAATATCAAACTGCTACAGTGATGTCATAATTCCAAACCTCGGCCTCCATGGTTTTCCTCTTAAAGCTGTTTTCCCTTCCATCTCTTTCCCTCCATGTCCCTTTTAGTCTAAGCTGACAGTGATTTTGTTCATACAGCTCTCTCAAAAGGCTTGTTGCTTTAGCATGCAGGAAGCAGGGGTCCAAACCATCAGACAGTAAGACTTTCCATGAGTCTTTTCTTCTTCCTCTTTAGGCTCCATCATCCAGCTTCTTCCTATCTCAGCTGTAGGCTGGCATAGGGCTTGCTTCTTTCTGGGCTCAGCTGCTGTGGTCTCTTCACAAGGTCAGCTGTAAACTATCAGGCAAATGGCTCATCTCTTTTCTCTTCAAAGCTGACAAAGTTCTCACCTCTGGTATCTATGGAGCTCTTGTGTCTTCTTGAGTAAGTGCCCATTTATATAGCCCACCAAGGGGGTGGGGACTCAACTCTGAGTAATGACATACTGACATTGTCTAATCAAAGCCCTAATCTTAATTTAATCAAGTAAACATAAAACCTTTGAATTTAATACAATCAAAGTGTATCACATCAAGAGGAATAGACCATATATTACAAACATAAACTATATCTCTTTTTGGAACTCAAATAACATGAAACTGCTACAGTAATTTTTCCTCCTTTTTAATTTTTTGGAAGAGTTTGTAAAATTGTAAGTCAATAGAAGTATATAGAAGTGAATGAAGCATGTATTTCACTTAGTTTTTGAAACTACTTCAGAGTGTTTTCACAGCACGCTTGTTAAAACATTTCTTTCAACATTGATTGAAAGTCAATAAAAGTGCATAGAAATGAAGCATGGATTGCACTTAGCCTTTTTTTTAATGTTCACATGTGTTTGTTTATTAGAGTTATTTTTAAATGATACATAAATACTTTTAAAAATCTGTTTTAATTTGCAAAATGGCAAATATCCATAGGTATAACTCACATAAGCACTTAGTCTTTAAAACTAAATATCAAAGTGTTTCTGCAGCTCACTAGGTGAAACAGGTTTTAATGTTGTTTGTAAGTAATACAAGTGAAAGAAGCATTTATTTCAATCAGCTTTTGACACAAAACTGTTTTTGCAGCTCACTGTGTGTAGCTTATGTTTTAACATTGTAAGTCAATGCCATTACATACAATGGAATGAGACATGTATTTCACTTAGTTTTTGAAATTAAAAAACATAGAGTTGGGAAATGAATGTGGCTCAAGTGATTGGGTTCCCATCTACCATATGGGAGGCCCTGGGTTCAGTTCCAAGGGCCTCCTGGTGAGGGCAAGCTGGCCCATGCCCATGGAAAGCTGGTGCATCAAGATGATGCAACAAAGGGAGACAAGCAGACAGAGAGGAAACATGCAGCGAATGGACACAGAAAGCAGTCAATGAGCACAAGTGGCAGGAGGGGGGAATAAATTAATTAATTAAAAAAAAAAACATTGAGTTTTCATGGTTCATTAGGTGAAAGTTGTGCTTTAACATTGTAAGTCTAAACAAGTAAATAGAACTGAAAGAAGCATGTATTTCACCCAGGTTAAGAAACTCAACAACATACTCTTTTTCAATTCATTGGAAAAAACTTTTGGTTTAACACTGTAAGACTCTCAAGTACATAGAAGTTAAGGAAGAATATAATTCACTTACTTTTAAAAACGAAACTTCATAATGTTTTTGCAGCACACTAGGTGAAACTTACGTTTCAGCCTTGTTTGTAAGACAATACAAGAACATTGAACTGAATGAAGCATTTATCTCACTTAGTTTTTGAAATGAAACAAAATTGTGTTTTCATAGTTCACTATGTGAAAATTGTTTTAACATAGTAAGTTAATGCAAGTACATATAAGTGAATGAGACATGTATTGCACTGAGTTTTCGAAAGTATACGTCATAGTGTTTTCACAGCTCACTAGGTGAAATGTGTTTTTACACAGTAAGTCAAATAAGTACACAGAGTGAATGCAGCATGAATTTCAGTTTTTTTTTTAAACTAAAAAAGTCAAAAAAGTCAATAGACATATATAATCATCCTGTTTTTACAGCTCTCTAGGAGAGTTTTGGTTTTTAACATCGTAAGTGAATAGAAGCACATAGAAGTGAATGAAGGAATTATTTCACTTAGTTTTCAAAACTAAACATCATAGTGCTATCATAGATCACTATTTGAAACTTGGGTTTTAGTATCGTTTGTAAGTCAATAGAAGTCCACAGAAGTGAATGAAACATGTATTTCACTTAGTTCTTTTTTTTAACTAAATGTCATTGGTTTTTTCACATCTGTGGAGGTGAAACTTGATATTTATCATAGTTTGTATGTAAATATAAGAACATAGATGTGAATGGAGCATGAATTGCTCTTAGATTTGAAACTAAAATCATATGGTTTTCTCAGCTCACTATGTAAGATTTATGTTTTCACATTGCTTGTAAGTCAATACAAGTACATAGATGTAAACATGCATTCCACTTAGTTTTTGAAAGTAAAAATCATGGTGTTTTCACAGCCCACTATCTGAACTTGTATTTGACATTTTTTGAAAGTGAATACAAGTACATAGGGGTAATTAAGCATGTATTTTACTTAGTTTTCAGGACTAAACCTCTTAGTGAATTCGTATACTATGTGAAACTTGTGTTTTTACATTGTTTGTAAGTCAATACAAGTATATACATAGAAGTGATTGGAGCATCTATTTCATTTAGTTTTTGAATGTAAACACCATAGTGTTTTCACAGCTCACTAGGTGAATCTTGTGTTTTAACATTGTTTTTTAGTCACTTGAATTACACAGAAGTGAAAGAAGCATATAAATCACCTAGTATTCAAACCAAACATCATAGTGTTCCTGAAACTCACTAGGTGAAACCTGTGTTTTAAAAAATATTTGTAAGATATTAGAAGTATATAGAATTGAAAAAAGCTGGTACTTCACTTAAATTTTGGACTAAACATCATAGTGTTTTTACAACTCATTAGGTGAAACTTGTGTTTTAACATTATTGTAAGTCAATAGAAGTACATAGAAGTGAATGGAGCATGTATGTCTCTGTTTTTGACATTAATATTCATAGAGATTTTACAGCTCAGTAGATGAAACTTGTGTTTTGACATTGAAAGTCAATAGTCGTATACTAGTGAATGAAAAATGTATTTCATTTAGTTTTGAAAGCTAAACATCATATTTTTTTCATAGCTTGTGTTTTTTCATTGTTGTTGTTGTTTGTTTGTTTTTTACCGGGAGGTCCCAGAGATCAATCCCGGGTCCCTCCATATGGGAGATGGACACTCAACCATTTAAGCCACATCCATCCCCCCATCGCTTGTGTTTTAACATTGTAAGTCAATAAATGTACATAGAAGTGAATGAAGCATGTATTTCACTTAGTTTTTGAAAGTAAACATCATAGTGTTTGCATAGCTCACTAGGTGAAACTTGAGTTTTAACATTTTAAGTATATACAAGTACACAGAAGTGAAAGAAATATGTATTTCACTTAGTTTTCAATACTACATCACAGAGATTTTGCAGCTCATTAGATGAAACTTGTGTTTTTACTGTGTAAGTCAAAAGACGTATATACTAGTGAATGAAGCATGTATTTCACTTAGTTTTGGAAAGTAAACCCAATAGTGTTTTCACAGATAACTAGGTGAAACTTGTGCTTTAACATTGTTTATATGTCAGTAGAAGAATATAGAAGTGAATGCAGCATATACTGCACTTAGTTTTTTAAACCAAACATCATAGTGTTTTCAAAGTTCACTAGGTGAAATATGAATTTTAACATTGTTTATAAGTAAATAAAAGTACATAGAAGTGAATGGAGTAGGTATTTCACAATTTTTCGATAATAAACATAGAGAATTTGCAGATCACTAGATGAATCTTGTGTTTTGACATTGTAAGTCAATAGACATATATACTAGTGAATGAAGCAAGTGTTTCAATTGGTTTTCACAACTAAACATCACAGTGTTTTTGTAGCTCATTAGGTGAAATTTGTGTTTTAACATTATTGTAAATCAACAGAAGTCCAAAAAGCATGTATGTCACTTAGTTTTCAAAACTAAACAACATTGTGACTCAAGCAATGGAAGAAATTATAACAGTGAGGTGGAGCCAGTGGCCACTAGACACTTTTGGGGTGGGGAGGGGAAGGGCAGTTGTAATACAGAGGCTTTTTCAGGGCTTGGGGGTTGTCCTGAGTGATGTTGTGGCGACGGATATAGGCCATTTTATATCAGCATATACCATGCAGAACTGTGTGGGAGAGAGTATGGTCTACGATATGAGCTGTGGTCTATGCTTAGTGGCAAAGCCCCAGGATGTGTATATCCATTGCAGGTGATGTGCCACACAAATGAAAGATGTTTATGTGAGATGTTATGGGACGTATGGGAGGTGGAGATCATGGGAATCCCTGTAATTTTTGTTTAACATTTATGTAATGTAAGCATCTTTTAAAATATATATGAAAAAAAAAAGTACTCACTGAGCACTGAAAAAAAAAAACAAAAACTAAACTAAACAACATAGAGAGTTTGCAGCTCACTAGACGAAATTGTTTTATCAATGTAAGTCAATAGACATATATAATAATGAATGAAGCATGTCTTTTTAAAAAGATTTATTTTATTTACTTATTTATTTCTCCCCACCCCCTTGTTGTTTGAGATGTCTGTGTCTGTTCATTGTGTGCTCCTCTTCCTTTTTTAAGAGGCACTGGGAACCAAACCCAGGACCTCTCATGTGGGAGGGAGGTGCCTAATTGCTTGAGCCACCTCTGCTCCCTGATTTGTTGTGTCTTATTATGATTTTCCTTCTTGTGTCTCTTGTTGCATCATCTTGTTGTGTCAGCTTGGCTGCACCAGCCCATCACGTCAGCACACTGTTTTGCTCATCTTTAGGAGGCACCAGTAAACACACCTGGGACCTCCCATGTGGTAGGTGGGAGTTCAATCACTTGAGCCACATCTACTTCCCAAGAATGTCTTTCACTTACTTTTTGAAACTAAATATCAAACTTCTGCGGAAATGCCATCAAAGTAGGTAGGCAGAATCCAACTGCCTCACAAAAAAGAATGGAGAAAGGGCAAAAACCTATCTAAGGAAGCTGCTTTGGAGATTTATAGAATGCGAAAATGCTACACACCATCAGGAGGGAACTAGACAGATAAAGAAGACAAAGAAAAACCATGAATTACTTGCCCTTGTGGCTGGAAATGGCACATATACCCCGCCCTCAGGCAAATAGCCTCGGTAAAGCCTGACTGACTGCAACCAATGGAGTGGGATGGAGCATTCCCCAGGAGGAAGAAGGTCTGGTGGAGGATGGAAAGTGGTTACTTTTTGGTGAGTTTGGCCAGCTGAGCCCCCTTTGAATCTCAGAGGGTCCCAAACTGGCACTGCGGTGGCCATGTAGAGAGGGGAAAGGGAATCTGATCAGGAAGACTATCACACCCAGCCAACCTGAGAGAGAAAGGAACTAAGGAAGAGATGGGGCATAGACAGGGGCCTAAACAGCCCAGCTTGGCAAACTGTTAGAAGACTAACCTGCCTGAGGGAAAGGGGGCAGATAGTGCCAGATAAGCTTTCTCAAGCCTGCTTAAACTGTGGAGTCTGTGTAGCTCAGTGGAGGAATTCCTGCCTTGTTTATGCAAGGTCCCTGGTTTGATTCCTGGATCTCCTCAGAGAAGTGATCCAGAGAGTGATCCACCATGTTATCAGGTACCCAGTTGGTACCTTATGACAGATTACATGTAGACAGGTTTTTTCTTGTTTTAGGTTTTCTTGGATCTGTTATTTATTTTTTAAATACTTATTAGTTCCTTTTATTTTTCTTTATTTTATTTGCTTAAACCCAGTACATTACCTGCAGAGGGTACACTGACGGGTGATTGATTGTTCAGCACTGACAGCCTGAGAAGCTCCTTAGGGTCTTAAGAGGGAAGGATGTTTTTCCTGGGTTTTTGTTGTTGTTTTGTTTCTTTTTTTTTAAACTTTATTTTATATATTTAATAATTAAAAATATAAACAATAATTTAAAAAGAAAAGAGTTGAATAAAAACATACATTTCCCAATTAAATGTACTGGATGCATATAAAATTTTTTTGAATCATATAATATATTTACACAATATATTTGGTTCATAGAAGTGTAATCATACAGTATTTGTCCTTTTGTGTCTGGCTTGCTTCACTTAACATAATATCCTCCAGGTTCATCCATGTTGTCATATGCTTTACAACTTCTTCTTCTTACAGCTGCATAATATTCCATCGTATGAATACACCACAGTTTGTTTATCCATTCATTGGTTGATGGACATCTGGGTTGTTTCCAACTTTCGGCAATTGTGAATAATGCCACTGTGAACATCAGTGTGCAGATGTTGGTTCATATCACTGCTCTCAGTTCTTCTGGGTATATGCCCAAGTAGTGCTATTGTAGGGTCACATAGCAAGTCTGTATTAAGCTTCTTTAGGAACTGCCAAACAGTCCTCCAGAGTGGATGTACCATTCTGCATTCCCACCAACAGTGAATAAGTGTTTCTATCTCTCCATATCCTCTCCAATACTTGTAGTTCTTTGTCTTTTTAATAGTGGCCATTCTGACAGTGTGAAATGATATCTCATTGTAGTTTTGATTTGCATTTCCCTAATCATTGGTAATGTTGAACATTTCTTCATGTGTTTTTTTGCCATTTGTATTTTTTCTTTGGACAAATGTCTATTTAAGTCTTTTGCCCATTTTTTAATTGGGTTGTTTGTCTTTTTATTGTTGAGTTGTAACATCTCTTGATATATCCTGGATATTAAACCCTTATCTGATATGTGATTTCTCCCATTGAGTTGGCTGCCTTATCCTTTTGACAAAGTCCTAGGAGGTGCAAAAGTGTTTAATTTTGAGGATGTCCCATTTATCTATTTTATCATTGTTGCATGTGCTTTGGGCATAAAGTCCAAGAGACTACCACCTACCACAAGGTCTTGAAGATGTTTCCCTACATTTTCTTCTAGAAGTTTTATGGTCCTGGCTTTTATATTCAAGTCTTTGATCCATTTTGAGTTGATTCTTGTATAAGACCTGAGATAGTGGTCCTCTTTTATTGTTTTGATTATAGACATCCAGTTCTCCCAGCTCCATTTGTTGAAGAGACTGTTTTGTCCTGTTATCATGGACCTGGTAGGTTTGTCAAAAACCAATTGACAGCATAGGTGAGGGTTTATTTCTGAATTCTCAATTCTATTCCATTAACCAATGTGTCTATTTTTTTAAAAAAATTTATTTATTTTTTATTGTGGGTAAAAATAAAAATTTTCACAATACATACCAAAAAGTTAACTTTTCTTTTCTTTTTTTTTTTTTTTTTTACCAGGAGGTTCCAGGGATCGAACCCAGGTCCCTCCATATGGGAGACGGACGCCCAACTGTTTGAGCCACATCTGTCCCCCTAGATGTGTCTATCTTTATGCCATTACCATGCTTGTTTTCATTTGACTCAATATATTTACTGATTTCACTTGCAATTTCTTCTTTGACCCACCGATTATTTAGGAGTGTGTTGTTCAGGCTCAACACATTTGCAATTTTACATTTTTCCTGTCTATTATGGATTTCCAGTTTCATTCCATTATGATCTGGGAAGGTGCTTCATATAATTTCTATCTTTTTATATTTATTAAGAGCTGCATTTTGCCCTAACATGTGGTCTATCCTGGAGAAAGATCCATGGATACTTAAGAAGAATGCATAACCCACTGAGTTTGGATGCAGCATTCTGTATATGTCTTTTAGGTCTAACTCATTTATCATATTGTTCAAGTTCTGTGTTTCCTTGTAGATCCTCTGTCTAGTTGTTGTATCTAAAGGTATGTGTGGGGTGTTGAAGTCTCCAATGATTATTGTAGAGATGTCTATTTCTCCCTTCAGTTTTGCCAGAGTTTGTCTCATGTATTTTGGGGCATCCTGGTTAGGTGCATAAATATTTATGACTGTTGTATCTTCCTGGTGGATTGTTCCTTTTATTAATATATAATGACCTTCTCTATCTCTTGTAACTTTTTGCATTTAAAGCCTATTGTTTCTGATATTAGTATAGCTACCCCCTATTCTTTTTTGGTTACTATTTGAATTGAGTATATTTTTCCATCCTTACACTTTCAGCTGTTTTGTATCCCTGGGTCTAAAGTGTGTTTCTTGTAAGCAGCATATGGATGGCTCATGTTTTTTCATCCATTCTATCAGCCTGTATCTTTTGATTGTATCTTTTTATCCATTCACTTTCAATGATATTACTGTAAGTGCACTATTTACTTCCACCATTTTATTCTTTGGTTTTCATATGTCCTCTTGTTTTTGTCTGTCTTTTTACTCTTTTGCTTATCCTTTCTCTTTCTTCTATACTTTCCTCCAGGCCACTTTCTCCTGTCTTTTTATTTCAGGTTCTAAGTCTTCTTGTAATATTTCCTGCAAAGGTTGAATCTTTTTTCAAACTGTTTGTTTGTTTGTTTGTGAATATTTTATACTCACCCTCATATTTGAAGGACAATTTTGCTTGATAAAGAAATCTTGGCTGGCAGTTTTTCTCTTTAGCCTCCTAATTGTATCATACCACTGTCTTCTTGCCTCCATGGTTTCTGAAGAGAAATCTGCACTAAGTCTTACTGGGCATCCCTTGTATGTGATGGTTTGCTTCTCCCTTGCTGCTCTGAGAATTTACCTTTTATCTTTGACATTGACATTCTGAGTAGTATGTTCTTGGAGTATGTCTACTCAGATTTATTCTGGTTGAGATATGGTGTTCTTCTTGGACTTGTAAGTTCATTTCTTTTGTGAGAGTTTGGAAATTTTCAACTGTTATTTCCTCAAGTACTCTCTGTCCCTTTTCCCTTCTCTTCCCCTTCTCAAATTCCACTGACATGTATGGTTTTGCATTTCATGTTGTCATTTAACTCTCTTAATCACTGCTCAATATTTTCCATTCTTTGCTCTCTGTGTTCTTTTCTTTCTTCAATTTTATCTGTTCTGTCTTCAGTATCACTTATTCTTTCTTCTATCATTTTGAGCCTGCTATTGTTATGCCTCTAATGTGTTTTTTTTTGTTAAAGATTTTATTTGTTTATTTCCCCCACCCCCTTGTTATTTTTCACTTGCTGTGTCTATTTGTCTTCCTTGTTTCTTTAGGAGGCACCAGAAACTGAACCCTGAACCTCTGAGGTGGGAGAGAGGTGCTTAATCACTAGAGCCACCTCCGTTCCCTGCTTTGTTGTGTCTCTCATTCTGTTTTTCCTCTCCATGTCTCTTGTTGCATCATCTTGCTGCGTCAGCTCACCATGCCTGCCCATCATGTTAGCTCACTGTCTTCTTTAGGAGGTACTGGGAAACTCTGCTCCCTGCTTTGTTGTGTCTATTATTATGTTTTTATCTTCTTGTGTCAGCTTGCTATGCCTGCCTGTCACACCAGCTCACTGTCTTCTTTAGAAGGCACCAGGACTGGAACCAATGAACTCCCATGTGGTAAGGTGGGAGCCCAGTCACCTGAGCCACATCTACTTCCCTCTAATGTTTTTTTTTTTTTTTTTTAAGATTTTATTTATTTATTCATTTATCCCCCCCTTGCTGCTTGTACTCGCTGGGTCAGCTAACCACGCCGTGCGGGCGGGCTTGCCTTCACCAGGAGGCCCCTGAAATTGAACCCAGGGCCTCTCATATGGTAAATGGGAGCCCTACTGATTGAGCCACAGCCGCTTCCCTCTAATGTGTTTTTGATCTCACCTATTGTGTCTTCCATTCCCATGAGCTCTGTTACTTTTCTGTTCAGGATTTCAAATTCTTTTTTGTGCCTGCTCAATGCCTTCTTGATGTCATTTATCTCTTTAGTCATATTGTCTTTCAAGTCATAATTTGGTTTTGGAAATTTGTGCACATTTTGCTAATTAGTTCTCTCAAATCCTACATCTCTTCTCAGGCTTTGATATATTCCTTTTCTTGGGCTATGTCTTCCATTTTCTTAGTGTGTCTCGTAATTCTTTGCTGATGTCTAGGCATCTGATTAGGATGTAGTTTACTTGGCTGCTCAATTTCTTTCTCTTTCATAAGGATTTTGTGGCAGGAGGCCGTGTTTTTACTGATTTTTGATTTTTGGCTTAACCTGGATTGTTAGGATTGTCCCTGCTAGTTGCCCAAAGCTGGGCTCTGGACCAAGTAATTGGTTGCAGACTAGCTTTCTAAAGCTTTGGCAGAGGCTGCTACAATGGCCAGAAAAAGCCTCTCTTACTTATTTTCAATTTTCTGCCAGCAGATGGCGCTATTTGGAAGCTCTCAGTTCAGTGCCTGGTAAGAGTGTATTTGTGGCAACATAGACTGGATCAATGTGATAGAACTCCCTACCTGGAGACTAAGAACCTTGTAATTCATACTTTCTCAGTGACAGTTCTCCAGCCTTCTCTGGCAGCCTCCTCCCTTCTCCCAGCTAGGAAATATTTCCACTCCCCTCTGTGTCCTCAACAATCAGTCCCTGTTAGTAGAGGCAGAGATTGGGAGGGTTGTATATCTTTAGCCCCTTGCTGGCTCCTAAGGCAAAAAGTGGCATGACCCCACTCAGCCTGGAAGCTCTTCTGGGACACAGCAGACCAAATTTGTGAGTCAAAAGCTGAGTTAACATTAGGCTGTGTCCCTCTCTCTCCCCTTTCCTGGGGTGATGAATCCCTGGAGCCCCCTTTGTCTGTAGTGGCATGCCCAGAGGCTTAATAATTCTAAAGTGTCTTTAGTATGGGGGAGGGTGCTGGCAGTAGCAGCCACTGGTTTCAATTCTCAGTTCTGTCATTGTGATTCCCCTCCTTTGCCTCTTTCTCCTTTGGATGGTGTCCAGTCTTTGCCTGGTGTCCTAAACCCTAGGTCTTTTTCTGGTCTGTTTCAGCCTACCCTCTAGCTATTTTTCCGGTTGAGAAGGGAGTCCTGTGTCTTTCTAGTATGTTATCTTCTTGGAAGTCTCGTTTTGTTCCTTGTTTATTGTCTTTCCCCTTTCTTTGTTTCCTTCCTTTTTTTTTTACTTATATATTTCTACCTACTTTATTTCTTTTCTTTCCTTCATTTGGCTATCTTCTGTTTTCTGTTGTTTTTCTTTCATCCACCTCTTTTTGTTTGGCCTTCATTTTTAAAAAATTCTTTTTTCTTTTTCTCTTTTCCTCTCTTCCAATCATTCTGGCCTTTTAATTCACTCTATTTTTTCTTTATTTTTTCCTTCTTTCATTTTTTCTATTTCTACCATTAGTATTCTTATTCCTTTGTACTTTTTTGATTTTTTACTCATGTTATTTATTTTCCTAGCTCTTGTATGTTCACTCTTCTACCTTTTAAAAATAATTAATACTATTATTGTTTTTCTCTTATTTCTTTCCTTTTCTCAGGTCCTAATATGTTTTTCAAAGGAACACATACAATTGCAAGGATATAGAATAAGTGGAATCAAGTGTCAAACAGAAAAGTTACCACACACAAAAAGAACAACAAAATAAAACCCTAGAGCAGAAAGAGAAGCTAACTAACTAAATAAGCATATCAAGATTAACAAATGTCAACAAAAAATTACAAGCCATACTAAGAAACAGGAAGACATGGCCCAGTCTAACAAACAAACTAAAAACAGGAGGAGATGCAGAATGTGGAATGACTAATCAGGGATGTCCAAACAAATATGAATCAACTTAATGAAGTGAAGGAAGAGATTAGGATATTAAGAAGATACAGGTAATGGATATGATGGTGATGAATGACACAATGCAAGAAATGAAAAATACACTTGAAGCACATTACAGCATATTTGAACAGGCAGGGGAAAGAATTAGTGATGTCAAAGACAGTACACCTGAAATCATATAGTAGAACAGATAAATAACAAGATAGAAAAAATCCAGCAGGGACTTGAGGATTTAAATGACAACATGAAACACACAAAAATACACATTATAGGCATCTCAGAGGGAGAAAAGAAGGGAAAGGGGGCAGAAGGTGTGTTGGAGGAATTAATGGCTGAAAATTTCCCAACTCTTTTGAAGGACATGGACATACATGTTCAGGAAGTGCAGCACCACCCAAACAGTATAAATCCTACCATAAGATGCATAGATTTCAAATTTTCCAATGCTCAAGACAAGGAATACTGAAATCAGCAAGAGAAAAGAGATCCATAACAGAGAAGAGAAGCTTGATACGCTTAAGTGCTGATTTGTCATCTGAAATCATGGAGGCAAGAACGCAGTGGTATGACATACCTAAGGTGCTAAAAGAAAAAAAAACTTCAGCCAAGAATTCTCTGTCCAGCAAAGCTGACATTAAAAAATGAGGGAGAATTCAAAATATTCACAGATAAAGAGAAATTAAGAGAATTTTTCAACAAGACTCCTGCCTTTCAAGAAATAATAAAGGGAATTCTGCAGGTTGAAAGGAATAACAAGAGAGAGAGTTGGAGGAGAGTGTAGGAGAGAAGATTATGGGTAAGAATAACTAAAAGTATAAAAAGAGAAATAAAAACAACATATGACATACATATCTAAAGAAAATATGGCTAATGTAAGTAACTCCTTGACAGCAATAACATTGAATGTCAATGGCCTAAACTCTCCAATCAAGAGACACAGATTGACAGAATGGATAAAGTTATATGACCCATCTATATGCTATCTACAAGAAACTCACCTTAGATCCAGGGACACAAGATGGTTAAAAGTGAATGGCTGGAAAACAATTTTACATGTAAAAAATAACCACAAAAGGGTGAGAGTAGCTATCCTAATACTGGACGAAATAGATATTAAATGCAAAACTATTGTAAGAGACAAAGAAGACAACTATATCTTAATAAAAGGGGTAATATATCAAGAAGAAAGAACAATAAAAAACATTTATGCACCTAACCAGGGTGTCTCAAAATACATGAGGCAAACACTGGAAAAATTAAGCAAAGAAATAGATGTCTCTACAATTACAGTGGGGGACTTTAATACACCACTATCACCATTAGACAGAACATCTCTACAGAGACTCAAAGAATAATACATTACAAGATACAGAACAGTACACCCAAATAGAGCAGGATATACATTCTTCTTGAGCACTCATGGATCATACTACAGGATAGATCACATAAGAAGTCACAGACCAACTCTCAACGAATTCAGATAGATTGAAATTATACAAAGTGATTTCTCTGACCATAATGGAATGAAGCTGGAAATCAATAAGGGGCAGAGAACCAGATTAGGCACAAAGATATGGAAATTAAATAACATACTCTTAGAAAATCTGTGGGTCAAGGAAGAAAGTACAAGAGAAATCAGTAACTTCCTTGAAATGAATGAAAATGACAACACAGCATATCAAAACATATGGGGCGCAACAAAAGCTGTACTGAGAGGGAAATTCATAGCCATAAACACCTATGTTAAAAAATAAGAAAGAGCTAAAATCAAAGACCAAACTGCACACTTGCAGGAATTAGAAAAAGAACAGCAAACTAATCCCAAAAACAAGCAGAAAGCTGGAAATAAAGATTAGAGCAGAGCTAAATGAAATTGAAAATAAGAAAGCAGTAGAAAAATAAATACCAAAAGCTGATTCTTTGAGAATTAGCTAGCCTAACAAAGAAAAAAGGAAAAGATGCAAATGCATAAAATAAGAAATGAGGAAGGGGATATCACCACTGACCCCACAAAAATAAAGAGTGTCATAAGAGGATACTTGGAAAAACTGTATGCCAACAAGATGGATAACTTAGAGGAAATGGACAAATTTCTAGAAACACACAAGCAGCTTACACAGATGAAAGATGAAAGAAGAAATTGATGAACTGAACAGACCAATCACAAGTAATTAGATTGAATTAGTCACCAAAAACCTCCCAACAAAGAAGAGCCCAGGACCAGATGGCTTCACAGATGAATTCTACCAAATATTCTGGAAAGAACTAACACTAGTTCTCCTTAAACTCTTCTAAAAAATAGAAGTGGAAGGAACATTGCCTAAGTCATTCTATGATGCCAACAATACCCTAATACCAAAGCCAAACAAGGAGCCCACAAGAAAGGAAAATTACAGACCAATCTCGCTAAAGAAACTGGATGCTACAGTCCTCAGCAAAATACTTGCTAATTGTATTCAACAACACATCAAATGAATTATACACCATGACCAAGTGAGTTTCATCTTTCATATGCAAGGATGGTTCAACGTAAGAAAATCAATTAATGTAATACACCACATTAACAGATCAAAAGAACAAAATCACATGACCATCTCTACTGATGTAGAAAAAGGATTTGAAAAATATTGCACACTTTCCTGACAAAAACACTTCAAAAATAAGCATTGAAGGAAACTTCCTCAACATGATAAAGGGTATATATGAAAAACCCACAGGTAATTCAGTTGAATGTGAAATGCTAAAATTTTCACTTTAAGATCTGGAAGAAGACAAGGATACCCACTGTCACTGCTTTTATTTAACATTGTGTTAGAGGTACTTGTTCGAGGACTTAGGCAAGAAAAAGATATAAAAGGCATCCAAATTGGAAAGGAAGAAATAAAAATTTCACTATTTGCTGATGATGTGATCCTACACCTCAAAAGCCCTGAGAAATCTACAACAAAGCTTCCAGAGCTTATAAATGAGTTCAGTAAAGTGGCAGATTATAAGACCAATCAGTGCAAAATCAGTAGCGTTTCTGTACACCAATAATGAGCAAACTGAGGAGGATATCAAGAAAAAAAAATTCCACTTACAATAGCTACTAAAAGAATCAAATACCTAGGAATAAATTTAACTAAAGAGGTAAACAACTTCTATGCAGAAAATGACACATGTTAAAGGAAATCAAAGAAGACCTTAATAAATGGAAGAATATTCCCTGTTTATGGATAGGAGGACTAAACATCAATAAGATGTCTATCCTACCTAAACTGATTTACAGATTTAATGCAATCCCAATAAAAATCACCACAGCAATTTTTACTGAATTGGGAAAGCTAACTATGAAATTTATTTGGAAGGGCAGTGGGCCTGAATAGCCAAAGATGTATTAAAAATGAAAAACAAAATAGGAGGAATCACAGTACTTGACTTTAAATCATTCTGCAAAGCTACACTGGTCAAAATTCCTTGGTTTTGGCTCAAGGATAGACATACTGACAAATGGAACAGACAGCATTCTGATATAGATCCTTGCATATACAGTCAATTGATACTCTACAAGGCCACCAAGCCCATTCAACTGGGAGAGAATTGCCTCTTCAACAAATTGTGCTTTGAGAACTGGATATCCATATCCAAAAGAATGGGAGGACCACCATCTCACACTTTATTAAAAAATTAACTCAACATGCACCAAAGATATAAATATAAAAGCCAAGACCATAAATTTTCTGGAAGATATTGTAGGGAAGCATCTACAAGATCTTGTTGTAGGAAGCAGTTTCATAAACTTTACACTCAAAGCACAAGCAACAAAAGAAAAAAATAGATAAATGGAACCTCTTCAAAATAAAAAAACATTTGTATTTCAAAGGTATTTGTCAAGGAAGTGAAAAGGCAGCCTACCAAATGGAAGAAAATATTTGGTAACTGTATATCTGATAGGGGCATATATAAAGAAATCCTACATCTCAAAAATAAAAAGGCAAACAACCCATTTAAAAAATGGGCAAGAGATTTGAATAGACATTTCTCCAAAGAAGAAATACAAATGGCTAAAAAGCACATGAAAAGATGCTCATCTCGGGGGTCGGATGTGGCTCAACTGGTTGGGCGTCCGTCTCCCATATGGAGGGACCCGGGTTCGATCTCCGGGACCTCCCGGTAAAAAAAAAAAAAAAAAAAAAAGATGCTCATCACTAGCTATAGGGAAATGCGAATCAAAACTACAATGAGCTATCATCTTATACCCATTAGATTGGCGGCTATTAAAAAGAGAGAACTACAAGTGTTGGAGAGGATGTGGAGGAAAGAGAACATGTATCCTCTGCTGATGGGAATGTAGAATGGTGTAGCCTTTGTGGAGGACAGTTTGGCAGTTCCTCAGGAAGGTAACTATAGAACAGCCATATGATCCAGCAATCCCACTCCTGGGTATATATACAGTAGAATTGAAAGCAGGGACATGAACAGATATATGTACACTAATGTTCATAGTGGCATTATTCACTATTGCCAAAAGTTGGAAAAACCCAAATGTCCATCATCAGATGAATGGATAAGCAAACTCTGTTGTATACATACAATGGAGTATTACTCAGCTGTGAGAAGGAATGAAGTATTAACACATGGGATAACATGGATGAATCTTGAAGACCTTATGTAGAGTGAAGTAAGCCAGGCACTGAAGGACAAATATTACATGATCTCACTGATATGAATTAAGCAAATTGAGCAAACTCACAGAGTTAGAGTCTAGAAGATAGGTTTACAGAAGACAGAAAGGTAGTAGAGGGTTCTGAGTCAATGGCCATATAGGCAAAGTCTATGGTAAGGTGGAATGGTGTAGTTGTGCAGTGGATGGGCATGACAGTGGTGCAGTGATGTTATTGGGTTTGACGGTGTTAGTCTGTGATGGGGCTTAGGGTGGGGAGTTTGGATTGGACTATCCATGGAACTGGGAGATATGTCAGGGGAAGGGGCAGGCGAACTCTCCTTTTGCAGATTTGCAGGTCTGTGGTTAAAACTATAATGTTGGGAATTTTATTTTGGCAAATACAGCAGGGTAGGATTTCTGGTGTACATTGTTTGGTGTGGGGGGGGCATACAGGACAGGGTGCAAGTGGGGCAGGCATCTAAGGAATATGTAAGTGTTCATCTTGTTGTAGTGTGTTATATCAGTGGGTGGAGGCCCACACAATAAACAAGAAAATATTAAACTCTCATCTTGGGGAGTCATGCTATGTTCTCAAATAGAGGGGCAAGAGTCTCTTGAGAACATAGGGAATGCCTAATAAAATAAAACAGACCAATATGTCAAGCCCTCAATATTATTTCAAGTAAGTATGAAACTTATTCTTCACAAAGTAAAACTTAGTGGTTACTATAGGTTCTGAGAGGAGGGTGAGGGAAGAATAGAGTAGGTGGAACAAAGGGCATTTTTAAGGCATTAGAATTGTTCTGCATGATCTTATAATAATGGATACAGGTCATTTTATATTTTGTCAAAATTTATAAAAGTGTATGGTCCAAAATGTAAATCATAATGTAAACCATTGATCGTGGTTAGTAGCAATGCTTCAATATTTGTACATCAATTTTTACAAATGTACCATCTGCATGTAAAATATTAATAGGGGAGAGGGGAAAAGGAGGAGGAAGCTGGGTAAATGGGAATCCCCTATATTTTGTACATAACTTTCTGTAACCTAAAGCTTCTTTGAAGAAAAAATGAAAAAAAAAAAAAAGACACTGGGGAATATACAGAAGAAAATGTCACTGAACATACAAGACAATAGATTTTATAGTGATGAAACACATAATGTCTAAAAACTTTTTTTTAATCTAAAACTTTAAAAAATTTTTTGTATTTTATGTTATTTTAAAAACTATCATTATTTCATTTTCTTATTATTTTTATTTGGTTATTTTGTTGGCTTCATCCTTGTAGAGGTTTTGGAATACAGAGGGGTAGCAACTGTGGTAGGGGAGGAACATTGGTGTGGGGTGTAGGTGATGAGGGAATATATGGGAGTGGGTTCATCTAAGGCATGCATCTAAGGCATTTGAATGTGTTCAGGTGTTCAAGGGGCATTGTCACGGTGGGTGGAGATCCACACAACTGAAAGAATATTGAATTCCCATCCTGGGGAGTTCTGATACATTCCCTAATGGGACAGCAAGAGTGCCCTGAAGGAGGATAGACTATTGTGCCAGGCCTTTGATATTGATGATTGTACTTATGAACCTTTTCTTTTGAAATGGAAACTTAGCCTAGTGTTATATATTGCCTAAGAGTTACCTCCTGAAAGCCTCCTTGTTGCTTAAATGTGGTCTCTCTAAGCCAAACTCAGCATATAAACTCACTACCTTTCCCCCAGTGTGAGACTTGGCTCTCAGGGATGAGCCTCCCTGGCACCAAGAGATTATTACCAAGTGCCAACTGGCAAATGCATCTGAAAATAGACCTGGACTATAGGGGAGAAATGGTAAATACAAATAAGTTCTTATGGCTAAGAGATTTCAAAGTGAGTAGGGAAGTAATTCCAGAGGTTACACTTATGCATGTCTCAGCAGTATCTCATTGACTGCCACAGTAAATCGTACATCAAATAACGGAGCTCCTGAAGGCTCTAGAGACATCCAGACACTACAGACAAGGCAGACAGCTCAGGAGTTTGGCACCCTGCCAGTAAGCCTTACCTTGGACTTTATGCTCCCCAGTGTGGCAGTGTTGGACTCATTTGTGCTTTCCCTACACATGGCTCTTCTGACCCTTCTATTTGAATCTATAATTAGTACTATACTTGATAGGTATATGTCCAAGAGACTTAAACCTTTGGGCTGTCAATGTGCCATTTGGGCCCTGAATCTCAGCAGAATTACAACACCTACTTCCCAGTTCATTGGACTCACCCAGAACAACTAACAAGGTGATGATGATGATAGACAACATCCATCCTAAGGAACAGAGAGTCTGCAACTGCAAGCAAGATAGTTCCATCCATCTGCCTCATGGGATCTAAGCCCCCTCTCAATTAAAGCAGAGTGAGTTTCACCATCCCCAAATCCTCAAGACTGGGGAAGGAACAATGGAGTAAAGTAGACTTACTATTTTTCTACTATACACTTAATGTTATTGTAGCAATGGAAGAACTTTTATCATTGATGGGGAGGCAGTTCTGAGGAGTGGGAGAGGGAAATATAGGTGTAATATGGGGGCATTTTTGGAGCCTTGACATTGCAATGGATACAGACCATTATATATTTTGTCATAACTTAAATTGCTTGGGACAGAGTGTTAACTGTAATGTAAACTATAATCCATGGATAGTGGCAATGCTTCAATATGTATTCATCAATTGTAACAAATGTATCACACTAATGAAGGATGTTGTTAGTATGGGAAAGTGTTAGAGGGTTGGGAGTGGCATATATGGGAATCCCATATTTTTTTAATGTAACATTTATGTAATATAAAGTTTCTTTAAAATAAATAAATAAAAATAAAAATAAAATAAGTATCTTAGTGTTATCACAGCAGATAGTTGAAATAGGTTTTAACATTGTAAATCAAACAAGTATGTAGATAAATGAAACACGTATTTGACTAAGTTTTCAAAACTAAACATCATAGTATTTTTACAGAACACTAGTTTTAACTAGTGTTTCAAAATTTTTGCAAGTCAATAGGAGTACATAGAAATGAATGAAGTATATATTTCACTTTGTTTTTGAAACTAAACAACATAGTGTTTTCATAGCTCACTAGGTGAAATTGTGTTTAACATTCTGTATAGAAGTGAATGAAGCATGTATTTCACTTAGCTTTGAAACTATCAACACAGTGTTTTGTGGCACATTAGGAACAATTTGTGTTTGAACATTAAGTCACACAACTACCTAAAATTGAATAAGCCTGTAGTTTATTTAGTTTTAGAAACTAAACATCATAGTGTTTTCACAGCTCACTAAGTGAAACTCATTTTTTAAAACATTGTTATTAAGTCAATACCAGTAAATAGAAGTGAGTGAAGCATATATTTCACTTAGTTCAAAACTAGGCACCATAGTGTTTCTGGAAATCAAGAAAAATTTTGTTTTAACATTGTAAGTCACACAAGTACTTAAAAGTTCACGAAGCATATATTTGACTTAATTTTCAAAACTAAACATCATAGTGTATTCACATCTCACTAAGTGAAAATTGTGTTTTTAACATTGTTTGGAAATATATACAAGTATCTAGAAGTGAATGAATCAGGTATTGCACTTAGCATTTGAAGCTAAATATAGTGTTTTCAGAACTCATTAGGCGTAATTGTCTTTTCCTTTTATTTTATTTTTTTCACACGTTAATCCTTCATTTCTTTTTTTAAAAAGATAATTAGATTACATAAATTTTACACAAAAAATATAGGGATTCCCATATGCCCCACCCCCCACCCCCCCACACACCCTACCACATAAACATCTTTCATTAGTGTGACACATTCACTGCAGTTGATAAATGCATCCTGGGGTTTTGCCATTCAGCATGGACTATAGTTCACATTGTAGTCTACACTCTCTCCCACCCAGTTCTGCATGTTTTGTGATGATATAAAATGGCCTATATCTGTCATTGCAATGCCACTCTTTTAACATTGTAAGTCAATAGAAGTACATAGAAGTGAATTAGGGATGGGAGAGGGAAGAATAGGTGTAATATGAGAGCAGTTTTTGGACATTGGATTTCTCCTGTATGACATTGCAGTGACAGATACAGGCTATTGTGTATTTTGTCATAACTTACAAAATTGTATGGGACAAAGTGTAAACTATAATGTAACCTGTAGTCTATGATTAGCAGCAATGCTTCAATATGGGCTTATCAATTTTAACAAATGTGCCACACTAATGAAGAATGTTGTTAATGTGGGAAAGTGTGGGAGGGGGAGGGAGTGGGATATATGGGAATCTCATATTTTTTATGTAACATTTATGTAATCTAAAGCTTCTTTAACAATGTTAAAACACAATTTCTTCTAGCGAGCTTCAAAATCTGTTTAGTTTCAAAAACTAAGTGATATACACACTTTGTTAACTTATTTGTACTTCTATTGATTTACAGTAATGTTAAAACACAAATTTTACCTAATGAGCTGTAGCAGTTTGGCATTGTTTATGAATTCCAAAAATAGTTATTGGATTTTATTTGTAAACTGGTTTGTCAGAGGCATCACTTTTAATTGATTAAATTATGATTAGGACTTTGGGCCACATCAGTAGGGCATTGAGTCCCTGCTCCTTGGTGAGAGGGGAACTCACAGAGAAAAGACATGGCAAAGGCCAGAGTTGGGAGTTTTCTTGAGCTGGAGCCCAGGAAGTGAACACACAGGAGAAGAACACAGAGGAATAGAGACAGCTCCTTAGACACAGCAGTAGCCTTGGCTAGAGAGACAGAGACATCCACCTCATAGTCTACAGCTGGCCTTGTAGAGAAAGCACAGTAGTTGAGCCTGGAGAGAGGAACACAGGAAGCCTGAACTCTTGGCAGACATATGCAGCCATTTTGCTCCAACATGTGTAAACAGACTTTGATGAGGGAAGTAAATTATGCTTTATGGCCTGGTGACTGTAAGCTCCTACCCCCAAATAAATACCCTTTATAAAAGCCAACAGATTTCTGGTATTTTTCATCAGCACTCCTTTGGCTGACCAATACAGAATTTGGTACCGAGAGTGGGGTAGTGCTTTTGCAATTACCAAAATGCTGGAACGGTTTTATAAATGGGTAAGGGGTATTTTTTTGGAGGGATTGTGAGATGCTTGATTGAAAAGGCCTAGCTTGTTTTGAAGAGACTCTTAGCAATATGGATGCTAAAGAGACTTTTTATGATGCCTTAGATGTAAATGATAAAACTATTATTGGAAACTGGAGGAAATGCGATCCATGCTTTAAAGTTACAGAGAACTTAGCAAAATTAACTCCTGGTGTTTTACAGAAGGCAGAATTTGAAAATGGCAAGCCTGGGCATTTAGCTGAAGAACTTTCCAAAGTAAACTCGGAAAATGTGGCTTGGCTTCTCCTTGCAGCTTATATCAAAATGCTAAATGAGAGAGATAAGCTGAGGACTGAAAATGTTGGGCACAAAGAAAACAGAAACTGATTCTGGAAATTCCAAGGCCCTGGAAATCAAGCTCCCAGATGATAGTGCCCCATTTGAAGACTTAACTAAACCTAGAACTTGTAAATCAAGGTTGAAGATGCAGTTATCTTGGAAAGACTTGTGGAAAGTCTTACTGTCTGATGGCTTGGACCCCTGCTTCTTGCATGCTAAACCATCAAGCTTTTTGAGAGAGCTGTATGAACAAAACCACTGTCAGCTTGGACTAAAAGGGACATGAAAAGGAGAGATTGAAGGAGAAACAGCTTTAAGAGGAACACCATGAAAGCTGAGCTCAGGAATTAAGACATTGCCTTGGGCCAAGAGAGGAACCTCACCCATGTGTATAGAGAGGGTGAGTTTGCCCCAGCAGTTGTAGAGAGTGGATGATCCCACCCAATGTTCAGGGAGAGTTTTGCCACCCCAGGGTACAGGGAGGGTGGAGCACATCCCTCAAGGATTAAGGAGGTTGAGGTCAATACCCCATAGGTCTGAGAGGGGTAGGCCTGTCCCCCATGGATTAGGGAATGCCAGGTGGTCAACTTGTTGCTCTGGGAGGGCTGAAGATGTTGTCTTCACTTCACTGTATTAGGGAGGTTAAGACTATAACCCAAGTTTTGGATAAACTGTGGCAATCACCCCAATGCTCTTGGAAGGTGAGGTCTGGAACTCAGTCACTACCCAGATGCTTGATGAGGGTGGAACCAAGAAAATGGCCTTTGGGCAAACCTGTGCAAAGTGTGGGTCCTCATGTGGCACCAGGGAGAAGAAATCATAATCTTAAGAATGACTCTCAGACTTTGACATCTAATAAAGTATGTCCTGCAGGCTTACTGAACTGTAGAGGACCCATGGCTTATGTTTCCCTCCCAATTTCTCCTTATTGTAATGAAAATGTTTATCCTTTGTCTATCCATTTGTGTATTGGAAGCAGATAAATTGTTTTGTAAGTTTCAGAGGTCTATAGCAGATGGGACTTTGCCCTAAGACAAACTGTATTTCTTTAAACTGATTATGATATGATTTTGTACTTAGTATTGTTACTGATTTAAGGTTTTTTGAATATTGTAATGTCTTTTTGGAATTCAGATGGTGGAGTGTATCAGTTTGGCATTGTTTATGAATTCCAAAAATAGTTATTGGATTATGTTTGTAAACTGGCCTGTCAGAGGTATCACTTTTAATTGATTAAATTATGATTATGATTTTGATTGGGCCACATCAGTAGGGCATTGGGTACTTGCCCCTTGGGGAGAGGTGGGGCTCACAGAGAAAAGACATGGAAAAAGAGTTGGGAGCTTTTTTGAGCTGGAGCCTGGGAAGTGAATGCACAGGAGAAGAACACAGAGGAATAGAGACAGCCCCTTAGACATGGCAGAAGCCCTGGTGAGAGAGACAGAGACATTTGCCTGATAGTCTACAGCTGGTCTTGTGGAGAAAGCACAGCAGCTGGGCCCAGAGAGAAACAGAGCCCCGGGAAGAGAGGAACACAGGAAGCCTGAACTCTTGGCAGCCAACAGCAGCCATCTTGCTCCAACATGTGGAAATAAACTTTGATGAGGGAAGTAACTTATGCTTTATGGCCTGGTAATTGTAAGTCCTACCCCAAATAAATACCCTTTATAAAAGCCAGCAGATTTCTAGTATTTTGCATCAGCATGCTTTGGCTGACTAATACATGAGCTGTTAAAACACTGTGATGTTTAATTATGAAAACCAAGTGAAATACTTGCTTCATCCACCACTATATAAGTCCATTGACTTACAATTTTAAAAGACAATAACATGTAGTGAGCTGCAGAATCTCTATGATTCTTAGTTTCATAAAATAAGTGAAATACATGCTATATTCACTTTTATGTATTTCTTTTTTTTCTTTTTTTCTTTTTTAAAAGATACTTAGATTACATAAATGTTACAGAGAATATATTGGGGATTCCCATATGCCCTGCTCCCCACACCTCCCATATTAGTAACATATTTTATTAGTGTGGTACACTCATTGCAATTGATAAACACATTTTGGAGCATTGCCACTAGGCATGGATAATAGT
Source organism: Tolypeutes matacus (assembly GCA_026826555.1). NCBI lineage: Eukaryota > Metazoa > Chordata > Mammalia > Cingulata > Chlamyphoridae > Tolypeutes > Tolypeutes matacus. The sequence continues at coordinate 4,122,125 of JAKSZT010054160.1, forward strand.
TTACGTTGTAGTTTACACTCTCTCCCACTCAATTCTGTAGGTTATGGCAAGATATATAATGACCTGTATCTGTCATTGTAATGTCATTCAGGATGATTTCTAAGTACTGAAAATGCACCTGTATTACACCTGTTTTCTCCTCTCCCTACCCTCGAACCTCCAGTGGTCACTGCCTCCACATCAATATTTCTTCCATTGCGAGAATCACAATAAGTCTATAGTAGAATGCTAGTAAGTCTAATCTAGTTCATAGTTCATTCCCCAGCCCTGAGGATTCTGGGATGGTGATGCCAACTCCACCTTTAATTGAGGGCAGGCTTCGATTCCATATAGCCAATGGATGGAACTCCCTTTCTTGCAGTTGTAGACACTTTTGGTTCCTTGGTATGTTGGTTATCCATCATCTCTTCCTTGTTAGTTGTCTTGGGTGAGTCCAATAAACTGGAGAGTAGGTTTTGCAACTCCATTGAGATTCAGGGCCCAACCGGCACATGGACAGCCCAAAGATTTATATATTTTGGAAATATACCTACCAACTTTAGTACTAATTATAAGTTCAAATGAAGGACAGAAAATCCAGGTATAGGGAAACCATAACTGAGTCCAACTCTGGCACACTGGGGACCATTAATTCCAAAGCAGGGCCCTTTGGCAAGGGACCAACCTCCTGAGCTCTCTGCCCAGACTATAGTGTCTGGATGTCTCCAGAGCCCTGAGGAGCCCCACTATTGGGGGTAGTATCTACTTTGGCTATCAATGAGTTCCTGCCAAGATGTGCATAAGCATTACCTCTGGAATGGTCTCCTGACTCACTTTAAAATCTCTTAGCCATATAAACTCATTTGTTGTTACCTTTTCCCCCTTTTGGTCAAGGTCTTTTCTCCCCCAGTTGCATTACTTGTTGATACTTGGTAGCAATCTCTCAGTGCCAAGGAGGTTAATACCTGGAAGTCATGTCCCATGCTGGGGGCAGGGGGAAGTTATTGCATTTATATCCTGAGTTTGGCTTAGAGAGAGGCCACATTTGAACAACAACAGGGCTCCCAGTAGGTAACTCTTAGGCACCCTATAACACTAGGCTAAGTTTCAATTTCAAGAGCAAAGGCTTATAAGCATAGTCATCAATATCAAGGGTCCATCAATGGACCATCCTCCTTCACTAGTCATTGCCCCTGTACTTGGGGGATTGTTGCTGTTCCATTAGAGAATGTGGCAGAGCTCCCCAGGATGGGTATTTGATATTCTTTTGGTTTTTGCGTGACTCTCCACCCACTGTGAAAATGCCCCATGAACATTTGAACACATTCATATGTCTTATATGTATACCCAGGTGAACTTCCTCCCACGTGTCCCCCATCACTGACATCCTACACCAATGAAACTCCCCTGCCACAGTTGTGACCCTTCTGTGATCAAAAACTTCTTCAAAAAGAAGCCAATAAAATAGCCAAATACAATTATTAAGAAAATGAAATAATAATGATAGTTTTAAGCATAAGAAACAAAATACAGAAAATTTTTTAAAAACTAAAATAAAATTTTTAAATTGGGCTTTTAAAAATAATGAAAAATATTAACTTTTTTTTTTTTTTGACATTTGCCTTTCATCACTGTAAGATCTGTTGTGCTGTGTGTGTGGTGTATTAGTAAGCCAAAGGGGTGCTAATGCAAAATACCAGAAATTGCTTGGTTTTAATAAAGGATATTTATTTGGGGTAGAAGCTTACAGTTATCGGGCCATAAAGCATAAGTTACTTCCCTCACCAAAGTCTATTGCCACGTATTGGAGCAAAATGGCTGCCAATATCTGCCAAGAGTTCAGGCTTCCTGGGTTCCTCTCTTCCTGGGGCTTGTTTCTCTCCAGGCTCAGCTGCCCTGCTCTCTCCACAAGACCAGCTGTAGACTATCAAGAGACTAGCTCTGTCTCTCTCCCCAGGGCTTGATTCTCTCTGGGCTCAGCTTCTCTGCTCCTCTGTGTGCTTACTTCCTGGGGCTCCAGCATTAAAACTCCAGCATCAAAACTCCAACTAACTCCTATGCTCTGCCATGTAGTTTTAGCCTACTAATCTGGCCCAATCAAAGCCCTAATCATAATTTAATTATGCCCAGGTGCAGACCAGTTTACAAACATAATCCAAGATCTATTTTTGAAACTCATAAGCCATATCAAACTGCTACATACAGGGACGTTTTATTCCATTATTGCCCCAGTGTCTTACTTTTTTTCATTTTGTCTTCAAGGAACTTTTAGGTCATAGTAAACACAGACAGAATACAGGGGACTACCATTTACCAACATCATCCCCCTTTTCTCCCTTCCCATATTAATAAACTTTTCATATGTAGGTGATACATTTGTTACAACTGATGTAAAAATATTGAAACATAGCTACTAACCATGGTCAATGGTTTACATTATGGTTTATATTTTGGACTATACACTTTTATAAATTTTTGGTGAAATTTAACATGGCCAGTATCCATCATTGCATGAATATGTTGAACACTTCCATCACCCATAGAAAACCCTGTTCCATCTATTCTATTCCTCCCTTCCCCTCCCCTTGGGGCCCACGGTGACCACCAGACTTCTCTCTTTGAAGGACAAGATTCATAATTACTTGCAACAACACTTAAGGATTGACACACTGGTATGCCCTCCCCTATTAGGCACCACCCATGCTCTCGAGAGACTCCTACCCCTCTGTTTGAGAACATAGCAATCCTCCCCAGTATGGGAGTCCAACTCCTTCCCACTCCTTATGTGGGTCTCCACCCACTGATAAAACACACTATGACAAAATGATCACTCGCAGACTCCTAAGAAGCCTGCCCCAGGTTCACCCTGTCTCAAATACCCTCCCCCCCATCAAACACCCTAAATCAGGAACGCTTCCTTGTCATATTGCTAAAAGAGCCTTCCCAACATTGTAGTTTCAAGCATGTACCTGCCAATACCCAGTGTTCACCTGCTCCCTTCCCCAACCTTGCCCCCAATTCCAGAGATCATCCAAACCACCCTCCCCATCCTACCCACCTGTCAAACTTGCACTGCCCAACCCAATAGTATCACTACACCCCTGTCATATCCCTTCACTGCACAACTGCACACTTCCACCTTATCATAGATTTTACCTGTGTGGGTGTTGGCTCACAACCTTCTTCTCCCTTTCTATTTCCTCTAAACCTATCTTCCAGACTGTAGCTTTGTGCTCAAATTGCTTGAATCATATCAGTGAAGTCATGTAATATTTGTCCTTCAATGCCTGGTTTGCTTCACTCAATATAAGGTCTTCAAGATTCGTCCATATTATCCCATGTGTTAGTACTGTATTCCTTCTTATAGCTGAATAATATTCCACTGTATGTATATACCACATTTTGTTTATCCACTCATCTGTTTGGTGTGCTTTTGGGTTGATTCCAACTTTTGGCAATAGTGAATAATGCCACTATGAACATTGGTGTACATATATCTGTTCATGTCCTTGCTTTTAATTCTCCTGGGTAGATACGCAGCAGTGGAATTGCTGGATCATATGGCAGATTTAGAGTTAGTTTTTTTGAGGAACCGCCAAACTGTCCTCCACAGTGGCTGCACCATTCTACATTACCACCAGCAGTGGATGAGGGTTCCTGTTCTTCCACATCCTCTCCAACACTTGTAGTCCTCTGTTTTTTAATAGCTTCCAGTCTAGTGGGCATAAGTTGTAGTTTTGATTTGCATTCCCCTAATAGCTAGCGATGTTGTGCATCTTTTCATGTGCTTTTTAGCCATTTGTATTTCTTCTTTGGAGAATTGGCTATTAAAATCACTTGCCCATTTTGAAAATGGGTTGTTTGTCTTTTTATTTTTGAGGTATAGGATTTCTTTATATAGGCAGGATATTAGGCCCCTATCAGTTTACCAAATATTTTCTCCCATTTGGTAGGCTGCCTTTTCATTTTGTTGACAAACTCCTTTGAGTTACAAATGTTTTTAATTTTGAGGAAGTCCCATTTATCTATTTTTTTCTTTCACTGTTCATTCTTTGGGTGTGAAGTTCTTGAAAACATTTCCTATTACAAAATCCTGTAGATGCTTCCCTACACTATCTTCCAAGGTCTTTATGGTCTTGGCTCTTATATTTAGATCTTTGATCCATATTGAGCTAATTTTGTATAAGGTGTGAGATGGTTTTCCTCTCTCATTCTTTTGGAAATGGATATCCAGTTCTCCAAGCACCATTTATTGAAGAGGCCATTCTCTCCCAGTTGAATGGGCTTGGTGGCCTTGTTGAATATCAGAAGACTGTATATGCAAGGATCTATATCAGAATTCTCAATTTGGTTCCATTGGTCAGTATGTCTATCCTTGTGCCAATACCATGCAGTTTTGACCACTGTAGCTTTTTAGTATGTTTTAAGTCAGGTAGTGTGATTCCTCTGATTTCATTTTCATTTTCAATATAGTTTTGGCTATTCAGGGCCTCTTGCCCTTCCAAATAAATTAATAGTTTTTCCAATATTATAAAAAATGCTGTGGTAATTTTTATTGGGATTGCGTTAAATCTGTAGATCAATTTGGGTAGGATAGACATCTTAATGATATTTAGTCTTCCTATCCATGAACAGGGAATATTCTTCCATTTATTTAAATCTTCTTTGATTTTCTTTAACAATTTTGTATAGTTTTCTGCATATAAGTCATTTACATCTTTAGTTAAATGTATTCCTAGATATTTGATTATTTTAGTTACTATTATAAAGGTGATTTTTAAAAACAATTTATTGAAGTATATCATTCATACATGAGCATACATAAACTATAAGTGTTCAGTAAATATTGTGAACTTACAAAACAAACATGTATAACATCATACAGGGCTCCCACACATCACCCCCCTCCCCCAACACCCTGCATTGTTTTGAAACATTTGTTAACAAATGAAAGAGCATCGTCAAAGTATTACTACTAACTACAGCCCATATCTTCCTCCTCTATACATTTTTAAAAAGGATTTATTTATTTACTTACTTTTATCCATTTTTACTCGCCCCCCCCCCCCAATTTTTGCTGTTTCTGCATCCATTCACTGGGCAAGTCTCTGTGTCCATTTCCTACCCTCTCTTCTTATCCTTCTCCTGTCTTCACTGGGGTTCGATCCTCAGAACCGCTGATGTGGGAGAGAGGCATGCTACTACTTGTGCCACCTTAGTTCCTGTTTTTGTTGACACATCTCATCTTGGCTCTCGTGTCATTCTCCTGTTATGTCATCATCTTGCTGCATGGCTCACAGGGCCTAACGGTGCACCTGCTCATCGGGTCTGTTGGCTCACCCATGCACAGGGCCTGGCAGTTCACCTGCTTGCAGGGCCTGGCAGTGCACCAGCAAATGGGGCCTGATGGCGCACCCACAGACAGGACCTGATGGCTCATCCACTCGTGGGGCCTGGTGGCACACCTGTTTACAGGACCTGGAGGCGCACCTGTGCACAGGTCCTGGTGGCTCACCCACGCATGGGGCCTGATATCACACTGCAGATGGGGCCTCAGGGCTCACCCGCTCATGGGACTCGGCAGCTCACCCGCTCATGGGGCCTGGCGGTACACTCACACACAGGGCCTGGTGGCCCACGTGCCTTCTATATTTTTCTTTTTTTTTAATTTTTACCAGGAGGTCCCAGGGATTGAACCCAGGTCCCGCCATATGGGAGACAGATGACCAACCACCCGAGCCACATCTGTCCCCCTACTATATCTCTTAAGGTTGAACAAAGATACCCAAAGTTACAGTCTTTTCCCATACAGGATGGTCATATAATAAATCAGGCTTAGTTTATCACCAGCATTCTAAAAACCAGACCTAGGGAGAAAAACTAGGTCTGGGAACATACGCATGGTTTCTAAATATAGTGAATGTTTAGCCTACCCTGATTATCACAAAATCAAGTCAGCGAGAATATTCACATGCTATTTTTTTCTTGATTTCCTCCTCAGTTTGCTTATTTTTGGTCTACAGAAATGCTACTGATTTTTGTGCATTGATCTTATAACTTACGACTTTACTGAACTCATTTATAAGCTCTAGAAGCTTTGTTGTAGATTTCTCAAGGCTTTCTAAGTATAGGATCATGTCAGCTGCAAATAGTGAAATTTTTACTTCTTCCTTTCCAATTTTGATGAATTTAAATATTTTTCTCACCTAATTCCTCAAACCAGTACTTCTAACACAATGTTAAGTAGGAGTGGTGACAGTTGAAACCCTTATCTTGTTCCTGATCTTGGAGGGAAAGCTTTTAGGATTTCATCATTTTATATAATGTTAGCTGTGGGATTTTCATATATACCCTTCATCATGTTGAGGAAGTTTCCTTCTATCCCTATCTTTTGTAGTATTTTCATGAGGAAAGGGTGCTGTATTTTGTCAAATGCTTTTTCTGCATCTATGGAGATGATCATATGCTTTTTTTCTTTTGATCTGTTTATGTGGTGTATAACATTGATTTTCTTATGTTGAACCATCCTTGCATACCAGGAATGAAACCCACTTGGTCATGGTGTATAATTTGTTTGATGTGTTCTTGAATACAATTAGCAAGTATTTTGTTGAGGATTGTAGCATCCAGGTTCTTTAGCGAGATTAGTCTGTAATTTTCCTTTTTTGTGGGGTCCTTGTTTTGCTTTGGTATTAGGGTATTGTTGGCATCATAGAATGAGTTAGGCAATGTTCCTCTACTTCTGTTTTTTAGAAGAATTTAAGGAGAACTGGTGTTAGTTATTTCCACGATATTTGGTAGAATTCACCTGTGAAGCAGTCTGGTGTTGGGCTCTTCTTAGTTGGGAGGTTTTTGATGACTAATTCTATCTCATTACTTGTGATTGGTCTGTTGAGTTAATCAATTTCTTCTTTCATCAATTTAGGGTGCTGGCGTATTTCTAGGAATTTGTTCATTTCCTCTAAATTATCAATCTTGTTGGCATATAATTTTTCAAATTATCCTTTTAAGATACTCTTTATTTCTGTGGGGTCAGTGGTGATATCCCCTTCCTCGTTTCTTATTTTGTGAATTTGCATCTTCTCTCTTTTTTTCTTTGTTAGCTAAGGGTTTGTCATTTTATTGATCTTCTCAAAGAACCAGCTTTTGGTTTCATTTATCTTTTCTAGTGCTTTCTTATTTTCTATTTTGTTTAGTTCTACTCTAATCTTTCTTTCTTTCTACTTCCTTTGATGTTAGTTTGTTGTTCTTTTTCTAATTCCTCCAGGTGTTTAGTTAAGTCTTTGATTTTTAGTTCTTCTTTTTTGATATATACATTTATGGCTATGAATTTCCCTCTTAGTACATCTTTTGCTGCATCCCATAGTATGTTGTGTCATCATTTTCATTCATTTCAAGGTAGTTACTGATCTCTTTTGATATTTCCTCCTTGACCCACTGTTTGTCTAAGAGTATGTTGTTTAACTTCCATATATTTGTGCCTAATTTGGTTCTCTGGCCCTTAGTGATTTCCAGCTTCATTCCATTGTGGTCAGCAAAATTGCTCTGTATAATTTCAATCTTTATGAATTCATTGAGAGTTTTTCTGTGGCCTAGAATGTGGTCTATCTTGGTGAATGATCCATGTGCACTCCAGAAGAATGTATATCCCATTGCATTTGGGTGTAGTGTTCTGTATATGTCTACTAGATCCAGATTCTCTAATGTACTATTCAACATCTTTGCTTCATTACTGATTCTTTGTCAAGATGTTCTGTCTAATGGTGATAATGGTGTATTAAAGTCTCCTACTGTAATTGTAGTGGCATCTATTTCTCCATTTGTTTTTTCCAGTGTTAGCCTCATGTATTTTGAGGTACCCTGGTTAGGTACATAAATGTTTATGATTTCCTTTCTTCTTTTATTAATAAATGATTTACATCTTTGTTTCTTACAATAATTTTGCATTTAACATCTATTTTGTCCAATAGTAGTATAGCTACTCCCACCCTTTTTTGGTTGTTGTTTGCTTGTAAAATTATTATCCAACTATTCATTTTCAGCCTTCTTGAATCCCTGGGTCTAGGGTGGGTTTCTTGTAGACAGCATATAGATGGGTCATATTTCCTCATCCATTCTGCCAATCTGTGTCTCTTGGGTGGTGAGTTTAATCCTTTAACATTCAATGTTATTACTGCCAAGGAATTACATTAGCCATATTTTCTTTGGTTTATATATGTCATATGTTGTTATTATTTCTCTTTTTGTCTTTTTATTTGTTCTTATACTCTCCTTCAACTTGGTCTCTCCTGTTTTTTCCTTTCAACCTGCAGAACTCCCTTTAGTAATACTTGAAGTGTAGGTTTCTTATTGACATACTCTCTTAATTTCTGTTTGTGAATATTTCAAACTCTCCCTTATTTTTGAATTCCAGCTTTGCTGGATTGAGTGTTCTTGGCTGGAAGTTTTTTCTTTTAGCACCTTAACTATGTCATACCACTGCCTTCTTGTCTCCATTGTTTCAGATGAGAAATCAGCATTTAATCTTATTGAGCTTCCCTTGTATGTGATGGTTCTCCTTTCTCTTCCTGGTTTCAGTTTCTGTCTTTGTCTTGAGCATTGGACAATTTGACAAGTATATGTCTTGAATAGGCCTTTTGGGATTTATACTATTTGGTGTCTGGTGCCCTTCCTGGACATGCATGTCCATTTCCCTCAATAGAGTTGGAAAGTTTTCAGCCATTATTTCCTCCAACACCCTTTCTTTTCCCTTTCCCTTCTCTACCCCCCCCCCCGGGATGCCTATAAAGGGTATGTTTGTGCATTTTGTGTTGTCATTCAAATCCCTATATCCCTGCTGGATTTTTTCTTTTTATGTATCTGTTCTAGTATTTGTTTTATTTCAGATGTACTGTCTTCCTCATTGCTAATTCTTTCCTCTGCTTGTTCAAATCTGCTCTTATGTGCTTCCAGTATATTTTTGATTTCTTGAATTTGCTATTCATCTCCATCATATCCGCTATGTTTTTATGTATGTTTACAATTTCTTCAGTATGTTCTCCCAGTATCTTCTTGATGTCCGTAATCTCTTCCTTCACATCATTTAGTTGATTCATGATATTTGTTTGGACAGCTCTGATTAGTTGTTCTATGCTCTGCATCCTCTCCTATTTTTTTCTATTTCTTAGTATGGCTTTTAATTTTTTGGTGTTGTCTAGGCATCTGTTTTTCTTGATGGGCTTATTCAGCTGATTTGCTTCTTCCTCTACTTTATGGTTTTATTTTGTTGTTTTTGAGTCTGGTGTGATTTCACTTTGACACTTTTTTCCTCTTATTCTATTTCCTTGTTCTTGCCTATGTTCCCTTGAAAAGAAAGTTAGGTCCAGAGAAATAGGAACAGATAAGAAGAGAAAAATTATAATAGTAGTAATAATAGTAAAAGGTAGGAGAGGACTGTACAAGACCTAGGAAATTGAATAATTAAACTGAGTAAGAAGTATACAAGAATAAGATTAGAAAATTGGATTCAAAAAGTGGAATAAAAACAATGAAAAAAGAATCAGAATAGAGAAAAGTATAGAATGACTTAAAAGGTTGAAATAATGAGAAGAGGGAAAAGAAAAAGAGAGAAAGATATTAAAAATTAAAAAATAAAGAAACAGAGAAAGTAAGAGGGAGAGAGAAATGAGAATTAGAAAAATTTCAGACCAAGTTAAAAGAATTGGAATGAAAGAACAAGAGAAAACAGAAAATATAAAGATGAAGGAGAGAAAAGATATAGCATAGGTAGAGAAAATTGGTAAACAAAAGAAAAAACACACAAACAGAAACAAAGGAAGGGGAACTACAACAACAAAAAATCAAACAGCAGCTACTCATTTTTAAAAAAGAGGAAGAAGGCAAAAAAAAAAAAAAAAAAAAACCACAAAGATAAACATGGAAAAACAGTCTTCTCTCTTAGACCCCTAGGGAGCTTCTCAGGCTGCTGTTTTTATCCAATCAATCACCCTGTCCTCTGCAGGTTTTAAGCCAGGTGTTATTGAGTATAATAAGCTAAATAAAAAAGGAAACTTTTTAAAAAAATGAGAGATCCAAGAAAAGCTAATACAAAGAGAATGTCAATATGTTTCCTCTCATAACATTTCAGCTGGATTCTTGATACCCCTGTATCACTTCTCAGAGAGGAGCCAAGGATCAAAACCAGGGACCTTGTATATGCTAGGCAGGAATTCTTCCACTGAACTAATCTGTCTCCTTAAGTTAGAGTGTCTTTCAGAGGACTATCTGCTCCCTTTCCCTCAGGCAGGTTAGATTCCCTCCAGTTCTGCTGCTTAGTCTGTTATCTCTGCCTCCTTTCTAATGTAAGTCCTCTCTATATCTAGGCTGTTTGGTGTGGCAGTGTGTCTGAGGAAGTCCTTGTCTCCTCTCTGATGTAATTCCTCTTTTTACCTAGGCTGTCAGTGTGGAAAACTGCCTGAGAGATCCCCTCCCCTATTCCTGATGTGTCAGTGTTCCTTCTGACACCTTAGGGTGGCTTGACTGGACTGGCTAACATAACCACAAAGAAACCACTCTCCACATTCCAAGACCCTTCCTCTTCCCAGGGAGGTTATTGTCACACTCCATTTGGAGGAGGGAGCCAGTGGCTCCACCTAGGCTCTTTGTCCTGAGGGTGGGGCGTATGTGCCATTTCCAGCCACTGGGGCAAGAAACTCAAGATTTTCCTTTGGCTTTCTTATCTTTCCAGTACCCTCCTAGATGACCCAGAGCACCTTTCCATTCTATTTGTATCTAAAGGAGCTGGCAGGAAGTAAGAAGTCTGCTTTCCTTTCAGCCAGCCTCACTCAATATCTTAGAAGTGTGTGAGGGGAGCCCTTCCTGGCAGCTGGGAGGATCAGTAACTCACAGCTTGCTGTTTCAGCCTCTTCCTTTCTATGCCCTACTCTCCTGGGTGTTGTGAAGCAGTGTCCTGGTCTGCTGTACCCCAAAGCAGATCAACAAGGCAGCCTTTGGCTCCCTCTCAGTTGTTTTAGTGAGAACTTAGCTTTATCTGCCTACCCCATTGGACATGTTCCCACAATTTCTCTATGTATTTCTATTGACTGGCAAATAGTGTTAAAACACAAGTTGCACCTAGAGAGCTGTGAAAACATAATGATGCTTATTTTGAAATCTAAGGGAAATACATGTTTCATTCACTGATATTTATTTCTATTGACTGACAAATAGTGTTAAAAAACAAGTTGCACCTATAAAGCTGTGAAAACACTTTGAAATTTAGTTTCAAAAACTAAATGATATGCATTATTCACTTCTATGTACTTGTATTCGCTTACAATTTAAACACTAGTTTCAGCTTGTGTAAACACTATGATGCTTACTTTCAAAAACAAATGAAATATATACTTCATTCACTTCTATGTATTTCTATTGATTAAAAACAGTGATAAAGCTCATTTAACCTAGGGAGTTGCTTAAAAATATGTTTATTTTCAAAATTAAGTGAAATACATGCTTCATTCACTCCTATGTACTTTTATCAACTTACATACAATATTAAAACACAAGTTTAACCTAGTCAGCTCTGAAAACTCAATGATGAATTCTTTTGAAAGTAAGGGAAATACATGTTTCATTCACTTCTATGTTCTTATATTTACTTACAATGTTAAAACTCACTTTTCACCTAGAGAGCTGTGAACACACAAGGATGTTAGTTCGAAAATTAAGTGAAATACATGTTTCATTCACTTCTATGTACTTTTGGTGACTTACATATAATGTTACAATACAAGTTTAACCTCCTGTGCTGCTAAAAATAGGTTTTGTGTGAAAAAATTAAGTGAAATATGTGCTTCATTCACACTATGTCTATTGACTTGCACTGTCAAAACACAAGATTTATCTAGTAATATGCAAAATCCCCATGATGTTTGTTATTGAAAAATTGTGAAATACATATTTCATTCTCTTCTATGTACTTGTATTTATTTACAAACAATGTTAAAGGTCATGTTTCATCTAGTGAACATTGAAAACACTATGGTGCTTAGTTTCAAAAACTAAATGCAAGACATGCTGCATTTACTTATATGTTCTTCTTTTGACATACAATGTTAAAACTCAAATTTCACCTAGTGAACTGTGCAAACACTATGATGTTTACTTTCAAAAGCTAAGTGAAATACAGGCTTCATTCACTTTATGTACATTTATTGACTTACAAACCATGTTAAAACAGAAGTTTCACCTGCTCAGCTGTGAAAAAAATGTTTAGTTTTCAAAACTAAATGAAATACATGCTTCATTTACTAGTATACAGCTATTGACTTTCAGTATCAAAACACAAGTTATATCTAGTAAACTGTGAAATCTCTATGATTATTAATATCAAAAGCTAATTGAAGTACATGCTCCATTCAATCTATGTACTTCTCTTGACTTACAAAATTGTTAAAAAACATACTTCACATTGTGAGTTATGAAAACCCAATGATGTTGAGATTTGAAAACTAAGTGATATGCGTGCTTCCTTTATTCTTTTATTGACTTACAATGTTAAAACAGTTTATTCTCATCAGCTTTGAGAAAAAAATGTTTTGTTTTGAAAACTAAGTGAAATACATGCTTCAATCATGAATATGTATATCTACTGACTTATAAACAATTTTAAATCCCAACTTTTTCCTAGAGTTCAACTGACTGAAAAACAATTTTAAAACACAAGTTTTACCTAGTGACTCTGAAAACTCTATGATGTTTACTTTCAAAAATTAAGGGAAATACAAGCTCTGAAAATTCTATGATGTTTACTTTCAAAAATTAAAGGAAATACATGTTTAAATCATGTACAACTTCTACACAGTTGTATTTACTACAAACAATATTAAAACTCAAGTTTCACCTAGTGACCTGTGAAAACCCTATGTGCTTAGTTTCAAAAACTAAGTGAAATGTATGCTGCATTCACTTCTATGTTATTCTTTTGACATAAAATGTTAAAACTCAAGTGTCTCTTCCTCAGCTGAGAAACAAACTCTAATGTTTATTTTTAAAAACTTTGAAATACAAGCTTCATTCACTATAATGCACTTTTATTGACTCAAAGGTAATGTTAAAATGAAGTTTCTCCTGGTGATTTGCAAAACACTATGAAGTTTAGTTTCAGAAACTAAGTGATATACATGCTTCGTTCACTTCTATGTTCTTGTATTTACTTACAATGTTAAAACACAAGTTTCACCTAGTGATTTATGAAAACACTACAATGATTACTTTTGAAACTAAGTGGAATAATTGCTTCATTCAAGTATATATGCTTTTATGACTTATGATGTTAAAACCCAAGTTTTTCCTAGTGAGTTGTAAAAACAGTATGATAGTTTACTTCAAATACTAAGTGAAATAAATGCTTGATTCACTATTATATATATCTGTTGACTTACAAACAATATTAGAACATATGATTCTCTTTGAGCACTGCAAAGAAACTATTATGTTTAGTTTCTTTTTTTAAAATAACTTTTTATTTTTATTTTTAAAGAAACTTTACATTACATAAATTTTACATCAAAAATAGAGGGGTCCAGATAGATTATTTTAATTAAAGAGTATGAATAAGAAAGTGTCAAAGAAAAATGAAGTATCCAAAAATATATCTCTTCTCCAGACCTTCTCAGTTAAAAGCAAGTATTTATTTTGGATGAAAAAATTACAGAATACTGATCTCAAGAACAATTCTCCAGATGCACTGAGTAATTGTTGTTCATATACTACAATGTTGTTATTTTATTTATCTGGTCTACTCCAGCTCTTTTTTAGTTACTGTTTGCATGGAACACCTTTTCCAACCTTTCACTTTTAACCTGGTTGTGTCCTTACATCTGAGGCGGGTCTCTTGTAGACAGCACATAGATGGATCATATGTTTTTATCCATTCTTTAAGTCTATGTCTTTTTAAAAAAAATATAATATATATATATTTTAAAGGATACCTTGATTACATAAATTTACACACAAAATATAGGGATTCCCATATACCCCACTCCCACATCTCCCAAAACCTGCCACACCTCCCAAACCCTCCCACATAAACATCATTCATTAGTGTGGCACATTCATTGCAATTGATAAACACATCCTGGGGCTTTGCAATTAAGCATGGACCATAGTTCACATTCTAGACCACACTCACTCCCACTATGTTTAGTTTCAAACACTAAGTGAAATACATGGTTCATATACATCTATGTACTTATCTCCACCAGTAAGCAGTGTAAATACCATGATTTTTAGTTTTGAAGGCTTATGAAATACATTCTGTATTGACTACTTGATAGTTCTATTGACCTCAAGCAATTTTAAAACTCATTTCACCTAGTGAACTATGTGAACTCTATGATGTTTACTTAAAAAAAACTAAATAAATGCATGCTTCATTCACTTTCATGTACATGTATTAACTAATGAACAATGTGAAAACACAAACTTCACCTACTGATGTGCAAAAACAATATATGTTTAGTTTAGAAAACTATGTGAAATACATCCTTAATTCACTTATTTGTACTCCTATTCACTAAAAATGTTAAAACCCATGTTCCTCTTAGGACACAGTGAAAACACTGTGATATTTCATTTTGAAAACTAAGCAAAATACATGCATCATTAAAATTATATACTTGTATTGACATGCAATATTAAAACACAAGTTTCTCCTAGTGAGTTGTGAACACAATATGATGTTTACTTTGAAAACTAGGTGAAATACACTCTTCATTCACTTCTATGTACTTGTATTGACTTTAAAACATTGTAAAACACATTAGTTTTCTCCTAATGAGCTTCAAAAAGATATGATGCTTAGTTTCAGAATCTAAGTGAAATACATGCTTCATTCATATTTATATGCTTGTATTGCCTTACAAAAATGTTAACACACAAGTTTCACCTCATGAGCTTTGAAAACATGATGTTTACTTTCAAAACCTAAGGGAAATACTTGCTTCATTTGTTTCTATGTACTTGTGTTGGTTTACAAATAATGTTAAAACACAAGTTTCCCCTAGTGAAATGCATAAACACTATGAAGCTTTGTTTCAAAAACTAAGTGAAATACATTCTTCATTAACTCCTATGTACTTATATTGACTTACAATGTTAAAACACAAGTTTTACCTAATGAATTATGAACACAATATGATGTTTAGTTTCAAAACTAAGTAAAATACATTCTTTATTCAATTATATGTACTTCTATTTACTTAGAAACAATATTAGAACAGAAAGTTCCCCTATTAAAATGTGAAAACACTATGATGTATAGTTTTGAAAACTAAATGAAATTCATGTCTCTGCCTCCAATGTACTTTATGACTTGCAAACAATGTTAAAACACAAGTTTCACCTAGTGAGCTGCAAAAATACTATGGTGCTTATTTTAAAAAACTCAATGAAACACATGTTTCATTCAATATTATGTATGTCTACTGACTTACAAACAATGTTAAAACTTAAGGTTTACCTGGTGAACTTTGAAAACAATATTATGTTTAGTTTCAAACACTAAGTGAAATACATGCTTCTTTCACTTGTCTGTACACCTATTGACCTACAATGTTAAAATACAAGTCTCTTCTAGTGAACTGCAAAAACAATACAGTGTTTAGTTTTGAAAGCTAAGTGAAACACATTCTGTACTCACTTTGGTTACTTCTTTTGACCTAAAAACATTAAAACTCAAGTCTCATGTGTAAACTACAATGTGAACTGTGGCCCATGCTCAGTGGCAATGCTCCAGGATGTGTTAATCAATTGCAATAAATGTGCCACACTAATGAAGGATGTTGTTTATGTGGGAGGGTTTGGGAGGTGTGGGGAGTGGGGCATATGGGAATCCCTATAGTTTTTGTGTAACATTTGTGTAATCTAAGTATCTTTTAAAAAATAAAAAAAACCTCATCCTCCCTAATGTACTTTGAAAACACTATGATGCTTACTTTTGAAAACTAAGTGATATATGTGCTTTATTCATTTCTATGTACTCTTATTGGCTTACAAACAATATTGAAACACAGGTTTCCCCTACTGAACTGGGAAAACACTATGATGCATGGTTTTGATATCTAAGTGAAATGCATGCTTCATTCACTTCCATGTACTTGTATTCACTTACAATGTTAAATGTAAGTTTCACCTAGTGATCTCTCAAAACACTATGAATTTAGTTTCAAAATCTAAGTGAAATGCTTGCTTCATTCACTTGTATGTTCTTCTATTGACTTACAATGTTAAAACTCAAGTTTCACCTAGAGAACTGAAAAAACACTATGATGTTTAATCTGAAAGCTAAGTGAAATAAATATGTGCTTCATTCAATTCTACGTACTAATATTGATTTATAAACAATGTTAAAACACATTTTTCTTGTCCTCAGCTGCAAAAAACTAGGATGCTTAGTTTAAAAAACTAATTGATGGGAAGTGGCTGTGGCTCAATCAGTAGGGCTCCCATTTACCATATGGGAGGCCCCGGGTTCGGTTCCCGGGGCCTCCTGGTGAAGGCAAGCCCGCCCACACGGTGTGGTTAGCTGACCCAGCGAACACAAGCAGCAAGGGGGGGATAAATGAATAAATAAATAAAATCTTAAAAAAAAAAAAACTAATTGAAATACATGCTTTATCACTATTATGTACTTCTATTGACTTATAAACAATGATAAAACCAAAGTTTTCTTAATAAGTTGCAAAAATACTAGGATGTTTATTTTGGAAATGTAAGTGAAATACGTATTTCATTCATTTCTATGTACTTATATTTACTTACAAACAATGTTAAAACACAAGTTAAACCTATTTAGGTATGAAAAAATATGGAGTTTAAGTTCATAAACTAAATGAAATATATGCTTCAGTAAATGAAGCATATGGTATATGTCTATTGACTTACAATGTCAGAACACAAATTCATCTAGTGAGCTGCAAAATCTCTATGATGTTTAGTTTCAAAAACTAAGTGAAATACATGCTTCATTCACTTTTATGAACTTGTATTTATTTACAATGTTAAAACTCAAGTTTCATCTAGATAGCTGCAAAAACACTATGATGATGAGTTTTGAAAACTAAGTGATATATGTACTTCCTTCACTTCTATGTACTTTTATTGGCTTATAATGTTTAAACATGTTTATCCTCCTTAGTTGTGAAAAAAAATGTTTAGTTTTGAAAACTAAGTGAAATACAGTCTTCAATCACTAATGTGTACTTCTATTGACTTACAAACAATTTTATATCCCATGTTTCTCCTACAGAGTTGTGTAAACACTATGATGCTTAATTTTGAAAACTAAGTGAAATTCGTGCTTCATTCACTTCTATGTAGTTCAATTAGTAGAAAACAATGTTAAAACACAAGTTTTACTTAGTGGGCTCAGAAAACTCTGATGTTTACTTTAAAAAACTAAGGGAAATACATGTTTCATCACTTCTACATACTTGTATTTACTTACAATGTTAAATCTCAAGTTTCACCTAGTGAGCTGTGTAAGCACTGATAATTAGTTTTGAAAGCTAAGTGTAATATTTGCTTCATTCAATTATATGTGCTTTTATTGACTTGCCATATTAAAACCCATGTTTTTCCTAGTGAACTTTAAAAACACTGTGGTATTTAGTTTCAAACACTAAATGAAATGCATTCTACATTCACTTTTGTATAATTATTTTGACTTACAATGTTAAATCACAAGTTTCACATAGTGACCTGTGAAAACAGTATTATGTTTATTTTAAAAACTAGTGCAGTGCATGGTTCATTCACATATATGTACTTCTATTTACTTAAAAACAATGCTAAAACACAAGTTTCACCTAGTGAGCTGTGAAAACATTATGAAGTTAAGTTTCAAAAATGAAGTGAAATACATGCTTCATTCACTGTATAAATGTCTATTGACTTAAATGTTCAAATACAAGGTTTATATAGAAAGCTGTGAAATCTCTATGTTGATTAGTATAAAAAACTAAGTGAAATAAAGATTCATTGACTTCTATATACTTCTATTGACTTACAAACAATGTAAAAAGCCAAGTTTCTCCTAGTGAGCTCTGAAAACACTATGATGTTTACTTTCTAACTAAGTGAAATACATGCTTCATTCACTTCTTTTTTATATTTTCTTTTACTTTATTTTGTACATAAATAATTGAAAACATAAACAATTAAAAATTAAAAAGTAAACAAAGATGAATAAATATAGACATTTCTCAATTAAATGTACTGGATACATATAACATTTTTTTAAAAATCATACAATATGTTATACAATATATTTGGTTCATAGTAACATATTCATACAGTATTTGTCCTTTTGTGTCTGGCTTGCTTCACTCAACATAATGTCCTCCAGGTTCACCCATGTTGTCATATGCTTTACAACTTCATTTCTTCTTACAGCTGCATAATATTCTATTGTGTGAATAGACAACAGTTTGTTTATCCATTCATCTGTTGATGGACACCTAGGTTGTATCCAACTTTTGGCAATGGTGAATAATGTTGCTATGAACATCGGTGTGCAGATGTCTGTTCATGTCACTGCTCTCAGTTCTTCTGGGTATATACCCAGTAGTGGTATTGCCAGGTCACATGACAAGTCTATATTCAACTTCTTTGGGAACTGCCAAATAGTCCTCCACAGTGGCTGTACCATTCTGCATTCCCACCAACAGTGAATAAGTGTTCCTATCTCTCAACATCCTCTCTAACACTTGTAGTTCTCTGTCTTTTTAATATTGGCCATTCTGATAGGTGTGAAATGATACCTCATAGTAGTTTTGATTTGCATTTCCCTAATCATGAGTGATGTTGAGCATTTCTTCATGTGTTTTTTTGCCATTTGTATTTCTTCTTCGGAGAAATGTTTATTCAAGTCTTTGGCCCATTTTTTAATTGGGTCATTTGTCTTTTTATTGTTGAGTTGTAACATCTCTTTATATATCCTGGACATTAAACCCTTATCAGATATGTGATTTCCAAATATTTTTTCCCATTGAGTTGGTTGCCTTTTCACCCTTCTGACAAAGTCCTGTGAGGTGCAAAAGTGTTGAATTTTGAGGAGGTCCCATTTATCTACTTTTTCTTTTGTTGCACGTGCTTTGGGTGTGAAGTCCAAGAAACTACCACCTACTACAAGGTCTTGAAGATGTTTCCCTACATTTTCTTCTAGTAGTTTTATGGTCCTGGCTTTTATATTTAGATCTTTGATCCATTTTGAGTTGATTCTTGTATAGGGGGTGAGATAGGGGTCCTCTTTCATTCTTTTGGTTATAGATATCCAGTTCTCCCAACACCATTTGTTGAAGAGACTGTTTTTTCCCATCAGCGTGGGCTTGGTAGGTTTGTCAAAAACCAGTTGACTGTATAGGTGAGGGTTTATTTCTGGATTCTCAATTCTATTCCACTGATCAATATGTCTATCTTTATGCCAGTACCATGCTGTTTTGACCACTGTAGCTTTGTAATATGTTTCAAGGTCAGGCAGTGAAATTCCTCCCACATTGCTCTTCTTTTTTAGAATAATTTTGGCTATTTGGGTGCACTTACCCTTCCAGATGAATTTGGTAATTGCCTTCTCTAATTCTGTAAAGTAAGCTGTTGGGATTTTGATTGGTATTGCATTGAATCTATAAATCAGTTTGGGCAAGATTGACATCTTCACGATGTTTATTCTTCCAATCCATGAAAACAGAATGTCTTTCCATTTGTTTACATCTTTTAAAATTTCTTTTAGCATTGTTTTGTAGTTTTCTGCATATAGATACTGTACTTCTTTGGTTAAATTAACTCCTAGGTATTTGAGTCTTTTTGTTGCTACTGAAAATGGAATTTTCCCCCTGATTTCCTCCTCAGGTTTTTCAGTACTAGTGTGCAAAATCATTACTGATTTTTGCATGTTGATATTGTGTCAAGCCACTTTGCTGAACTCATTTATTAGATCAAGTAGCTTTGTCGTGGATACTTCAGGATTTTCTAAGTACAGGATCATGTCATCCGCAAACAGTGAGAGTTTTATTTCCTCTTTTCCTATTTGAATGCCTCTAAATTTTTTTTCTTGTCTAATTGCCCTAGCTAGAACTTCTAGTACAATGTTGAATAACAATGGTGACAGTGGGCATCCTTGTCTGGTTCCTGATTTTAGAGTGAAAGCTTTCAACATTTCCCCATTGAGTATGATGTTGGCTGTGCCTTTTATTATATTGAGGAATTTTCCTTCTATCTTATCTTTTGAAGGGATTTTATCAAAAAGGGATGCTGGATTTTTTCAAATGCCTTTTCTGCATCGATTGAGATAATCATGTGATTTTTTTCCCTTCAATTTACAATGTGGTGTATTACATTGATTGATTTTCTTATGTCGAACCAGCCTTGCATACCAGGAATAAATCCCACTTGGTCATGATGTATAAGTCTTTTGATATGCTATTGGATTTGATTTGCAAGTATTTTGTTGAGAATTTTTGCATCTTTGTTCATTAGAGAGATTGGTCTGTAATTTTCTTTTCTTGTAGAATCTTTATTTGCCTTTGGTATTAGGGTGTTGTTGGCTTCATAAAATGTGTTGGGTAATTTTCCCTTCTCTTCAATTTTTTGGAAGAGTTTAAACAGGATTAGTGTTAATTCTTTTCGAAATGTTTGGTAGAATTCACCAATGAAGCCATCTGGTCCTGGACTTTCCTTTGCTGGAAGATTTTTGATGATGGATTCAATCTCCTTAAATGTGATTGGTGTGTTAAGTTCCTGTATTTCTTGTAGCATCAGTGTAGGTTGGTTGTGCATTTCTAGAAATTTGTCCATTTCATCTAGGTTGTCTAGTTTGTTGGCATATAGTTTCTCATAATATCCTCTTATGATTCTTTTTATTTCTGTGGGGTCATTTGTAACTTCCCCCTTACATTTCTGATTGTATTTATTTGCATTTTCTCTCTTTTTTCCTTTGTTAGTATAGCTAGGGATTTGTCAATTTTATTGATCTTAAAGAACCAGCTTTTGGTTTTGTTGATTTTCTCTATTGTTTTTCTGTTCTCATTTTCATTTCTTTCTGCTCTAATCTTTATTATTTCTTTCTTTCTGCTTGCTTTAGGATTGGTTTGCTGTTCTTTTTCTAGTTTCTCTAGTTGTTCAGTTAAATCTTTGAGTTTAGCTCTTTCTTGATTTTTTAATATAGGCATTTAGGGCTATACATTTCTCTCTCAAGACTACCTTCAATGTATCCCATAAGTTTTGATACGTTGTGTTTCATTTTCTTTCATCTCAATATATTTACTGATTTCACTTGCAATTTCTTCTTTGACCCACCGATTATTTAGGTTCAGTCTCCACACATTTGCAAATTTCCTTTTTGCTGTCTATTATTGATTTCTAGTTTCATTGCATTTGAGAAGGTGCTTTGTATAATTTCAATCATTTTGTATTTATTGAGAGCTGAATTGTGACCTAGCATGTGGTCTATCCTAGAGAAAGATCCTTGAGCACTTGAGAAGAATGTATAACCCACTGAGTTTGGATACAGTGTTCTGTATATGTCTGTTATATCTAACTTGTTTATCATATTGTTCAAGTTCCCTGTTTCCTTATTGATCTTCTGTCCAGTTGTTCTATCTAATGATGTAAGTGGGGTGTTGAGGTCTCCAATGATTATTGTAGAAATGTCTATTTCTCCCTTCAGTTTTGCCAGAGTTCGTCTCATATATTTTGGGGCACCCTGGTTAGGTGCATAGATATTTATGACTGTTATATCTTCCTGGTGGACACTCCCTTTTATTAATATATAATGGCCTTCTGTATCTCTTATAACTTTTTTTTTGCATTTAAAGTCTGTTTTGTCTGATACTAGTATAGCTACCCCTGCACTTTTCTGGTTACTATTCGCAATGAGTATCTTTTTTCCAACCTTTCACTTTCAGTTGGTTTGTATCCCTGGGTCTTAGGTGAGTTTCTTGTAAGCAGCATATGGATGGCTCGTGTTTTTTAATCCATTCTATCAGCCTGTATCTTTTGATTGGGGAATTTCATCCATTCACATTCAATGATATTACTGTAAATGCACTATTTACTTCTTCCATTTTATTCTTTGGTTTTCATATGTCATCTTGTTTTTGTCTCTCTTTTGGTTATCCTTTCTGCTATTCTTTCTTCTATACTCTCCTGTAAGCCTCTCTCTCCTGTCTTTTTCTTTCAGGTTCAAAGGTTCCTTTAACATTACCTGCAAAGGTGGATTCATTTTTGCAAACTCTCTTAGTTTCTGTTTGTTTGTGAATATTTTATACTCACCTTCATATTTGAAGGACAGTTTTGCTGGATAAAGAATTCTCACCTGGCAGTTTTTCTCTTTCAGTTTCTTAATTGTATCATACCACTGTCTTCTTGCCTCCGTGGTTTTTGAAGAGAAATCTGCACTAAGTCTTACTGGACGTCCCTTGTATGTGATCATTTGCTTCTCCCTTGCTGCTCTGTGAATTTTCTCTTTATCTTTAACATTTGATATTCTGAATAGTGTGTGTCTTGGCATAGGTCTATTTGGATTTTTTCTGATTGGGGTACGGTGTGCTTCTTGGACATGTAAATTCATTTCTTTCATGAGAGTTGGGAAATTTTCAGCTATTATTTCCTCAAATACTCTTTCTGCCCCTTTTCCCTTCTCTTCCCCTTCTGGAACTCCCATGACATGTATGTTGTTGCATTTTGTGTTGTCACTAAACTCTGTGAGCCCCTGCTCAATTTTTTCCATTCTTTTCTCTCTGTGTTCTTTTCTCTCTTCAATTTTAGCTGCTCTGTCTTCAGTATCACTTATTCTTTCTTCTATCATTTCAAGTCTGCTGTTTTATGCCTCAAATGTGTTTTGATCAGTAAGGAAAAGACCAAGCATCCAATAGAAAAATGGGTAAAGAACAGGAAGCCAGCAAATGACACACAGAAACACATATGGAAACTCTACACTATGCATGATTTTGTAAACCTACAAATGCTCTAGAAAATAAAAAATTTTTACGAGGTCATACAAATGGCTCAAAAAATGAAAAGTGGCCCATTTAAAACAGAAAAATATAGCATATTTTACTCATCATGTGGCAAAAGTCAAGAAGTTCAAATAAGTTTGTGAGGGTATGGGGAATACCAACATACCATGCAAACATCTCATTCCTTGCTGGTGGAAGTGTAAATTAGAGGACATTTTAACAACAGCTACCAAAATTATAAATGCACCTACCTTTGATCCAGCGATTCCAGTCTCATGAGTTTATCTACATGTGAAAGTGATAAAGAAGGATATTCTTTGCAGTATTGGGTATACTAGCCAAACCGTGGAAGCAACTAAACGCACGTCACTTGAGACTGGTTATTAGTAACTCCATTAAATGGGACACCACACAGCTGTTTATACAAGGCATGAGGATGTGCTCTCTAATGGACTGACTATGGAAAACTCTCTAAGCTATAAGTATGGAGTAGTACAGTGTGTATTCCATGCTACCATTTGCGTAGAAGAGACATAATTCTCTTTGGAGGTAACATTAGTTTGCTTTAGGAAGTGGAAGGAGGGGAAGGGGTTAAAGGACTTTTCACTTCTATCCTTTTTTATCTTTTGGATTTTGAGCCATGTGGATGTATTTAAATTTGAAATTAAAAGTATAGAATACTTTTTTAAAAATGTATTTTGACTTTGCCTATTGTGTCTTTCATTCCCATGAACTCTGTTACTTTTCTGTTCAGGATTTCAAATTCTTCTTTGTGTTTGCTCAATGTCTTCTTGATGTCATTTATCTTTTTAACTATATTGTCTTTCATCTCATTAATTTGATTTTGGAAATTTGTGCTCATCTCGCTGATTAGTTCTCTCAAATTCTGCATCTCTTCTGGGACTTTGATGTATTCCTTTTCTTGGACTATGTCTTCTATTTTCTTAGTATGGCTCATAATTTTTTGCTGGTGTTTAGGCATCTGGTTAGGTTGTAGTTTACTCAGATGCTCAATCTCTTTCTCTTTTATAGGGTTTTAGTGGCAGGAGGCTGTAAGTTACCACAGCTCTTTGATTTTGGGCTTCAACCTGGATTGTTAGGATTGTCCTGCTGGTTGCTCAAAACTGGGCACTGGACCCAGTAATCAGTTGTAGAATCACTTCCTAGGGCCTTGGGCAGGGAGGCTATAGAAGCCAGGAAAAGCCTCTCCTACTTATTTTTTATTTTCTTTTGTGCATCTCCTTGGTCTGCCAGGAGATTGTGCTCTTTGGCATCTGTCAATTCAATGCCTGGTCAGAGTATATTTGTTGTGACACAGACTAGATCAATGTGATAGAGCTTCCTGTCTGGGGGCTAAGAGCCCTGTAATTCAAACTTTCTGAGACAGTTCTCCAGTCTTCTCTGGCAGCCCCCTCCCTTTTCCCAGCTAGGAAATATTTCCACTCCCCTCCGAGTCTTCAACAATCAGTCCCTTTTAGTAAAGGAGGAGATTGGGAGGTTTGTATATCTTTAGCCCCTTGCAGGCTCCAAGGCAAACAATGACGCAGCCCCACCCAGCCTGGAAGGGCTCTCAGGACACAGCAGACCAAACCTGTGAGTCAAAAGCCAAGTCAGTCCCAGGCTCTTTCTCCCCTCTCCTGTGGAGTCCTCAACAATTAGTACAGGCTAAAATAGAGGGAGATTGCGAGGGTTGGATTTCTCCAGTCCTTTGTAGGCTCCCAGGGCAAACCACCATGTGGAAGGGTCCATGGGGCTCCACAGCCCAAATTTGCAGGTCAGAACCTGAGTCAACCTTAGACTGTGTCCCTCTCTCTCCCCTTTCCTTGAGTGATAGACCCCTGGAGCCCCATTTGTCTGTCACAGGCCCAGAGGCCTGAGAATTCTAAAGAGTGTAGGGGAGGGTGCCAGCAGCAGCAGCTGCTGCTGGTTTCAACTCACGGTTCTGTTGATGCAATTTCCCTCTTTGTCCCTCTCTCCTTTGGGTGGTGTGCAGACTTCACCTGCTGTCCTAAACCATAGAAGATCTTTTTGGGGGCTGTTTCAGCCTGTCCTCTAGCTAGTTTTCTGGAGAAGAGATTCCCGTGTCTTACTAGTCTTCCATCTTCCTGGAAGTCATGTTCTTTAGTTTTGAACACTAAGTAAGATATACGTTTCATTGACTTCTATGTACTTGATTTGTCTTACAATCATTGTGAAAACACTGATTTTAGTGAGGGCATTGCAAAAGAAGTATGTTCTTCAGTTCTGTAAACTAATTAACATACACACATCATTGACTTCTATGTACTTGTTTTGACTTACAATCAATATGAAAATACCAGTGTTAGCTAGTCCTCTGCCAAAATATTATGTTCTTCAATTTGGAAAACTAAGAAAGATACATGCTTCATTGACTGCTATATGGTTGTTTAGAGTTATACTCAACGTGAAAACTCTAGTTACAGCTAGTGCTCTGCCAACAAACTCTATTCTTTACTTTCAAAAACTAAACAAGACATTTGCTTCATTGACTTCTATGTAATTGATTTGACTTACAATCAATGTGAAACATTGGTTTCACCTAGCACTCTGCTAAACAGTATGTTCTTAGTTTTGAAAACTAAGCAAGATACTTGCTTCATTCACTTCTATGTACTTGATTTGACCTACAGTTGCGGAGACGAGGTGAGTATGCAGGGGGGGGGTTTCTTTATTGAGCAAGTGCACAACCTTTTATAAGCTAGGTAAGGGGTGGAGCAAGAGGCAGGGCGTGGAAGAGGAGGGAGTACGTGTTAGGCGGGGATTGGGCACAGTTGGTTGCTAGGGAGGGTTTGTTATTTGCGGAAGGCGGGAAGGTTTCGCAGGCGCAGGAAAGTTTCGCGGGCGCGGGAACAGGGTAAGCTATTTATACAAAAGAAGGCTAAATATAGGATCAGGCTAGTTTTTAGTTGTTAGTCGGCCATTTAGCTTCACATTTTTCTGGCTGCCTCCAACATCTCCTCCTTTTTGTTTTATTTGAGCCTTATATTGTATAGCTAGCTGAGGGAAGTAGAGGCCTCATTGTGGAAGGGTGCTCATATCTGCAAATGTGCTATTTGCGAAGGAGGGTCTGTGCCTGTCTTAGGTCGGGGCTGTACCTGATCAGTCTTACCCGTCATTGGGAAACATGGCAGCAGAAGGTCATGTCCCTGTCTTAGGTTGATTGATGGGTCAGTCCAGTTGCCCGTCATTGGCTAGCCAGCCCAATATTTTATTGAGCATTTTGCTCAGTTAGAACGAGCCCTTGTGCTAATGAGGCGTGCTTCTCAGAGAACAGTTAGGTTGTATTCACTTTTAACTGTCTCCTGCAGTGTTTTGCCTCGCACTCAGCTGTTTAAAGGTGGGGAGGGTTGGAGGATGTTGTTATTTATGGAGGGCAGAAACAAAGCAGCTATGTTTGTAGGCCAGACTTTAGCCTGCCTTACCTTATTATGAGTTAGTAGCTTTGGAAAGGAGCCTGGACTAAGGGTGATGGAACAGGCGAGTGGCTGCTTAGTTTTGGAGAGCCGTGGCTATAGCGGTGGGGCTTAGGGCGAACGAAGTTTTGGAGGCGAGGTCTCGGACTGGAGGAAGCAGGAGTGGACGGCGTTGTGGGCAGGTGTTTAGAGCTGGATTTGCTTGAGGGCGAGGGCAGCAGGAGGAGCCGAGGTAACAGGCGGCGCAGAACTCCTGTGGGGAGAATGGGAGGAGGTGGGCTGGGAGGACGAGGGGAGGGTACTGCGGGAGGAACGGGTGTGGGGGGGTTCCTCGGCGGTGGCGAGCCGCTGGTAGTGGACCTGTACAAATGAGGTAAAAACGGCATTAGCTTGATCTTTTGCGAGTTGGACGATCCTTTTGATGGCCCATGGTCCGACTGCCAGTGCGACGAGGAGAATGACTAGGGAGCCTAAAATAGGGAGAATGTAGGGGAGGAATCCCTGGAATCCCCAGGAGAGGCCTCCCCCCGGGGCTTCTCTCTCCTTTTTACGTTTTTTTAGCCCGGCTCTTACTTGGACTAAATTGTCTTGGATGAGGCCCGAGTGATTAGCATAGAAACAGCATTCTTCACCCAGGGCAGCACAGAGGCCTCCTTCTTTGAGAAAGAGGAGGTCTAGCCCTCTGCGGTTTTGAAGGACTACTTCGGAGAGGGATGTAAGAGATTTTTGTAGGTAGTTAATGGCTGTTTCGAGATGAGCGATATCTTCGTCGACGGCTGACCTGAGAGAGGAAAGGGCATTATTGTGTAAGGTTAGGGCTGCAATTCCGGTGCCGGCTCCTGCAAGACCTAAAAGTGTGGCAATTGTAATGACGGTGATAGGTTCCCTTTTTTGTATGTAGGTTGGTAGGAGATGACGCTGCCAGGAATCAAAAAATTGGTTATTGGTATGTTAGATAATGCGGGGGAGTATTACAGCAAGCACACAGGTTTCGTTGGTGGAGTTGAGGGTGCGAACATTAAGGCATGGGGTAAGGCCTGTGGAGGAACAGATCCATTGTGTGTTATTGTCGGGTAAGAGAAATCTTGCAGTCGTGTTAGGGGTAGTTGTATGGTTGCAGAGGGTTTTCATGGAGGGAATAACAGTGCCTCCGATTTTAGTGATACAGAGCCCGCTCTGAGAGACAGACTGGACTGTTATTTGAGTTTGGTTCCAGTTGCAAGACGGAGGATTGTTTTCTGAGGAAGATTGATAGGAGGCGTTAGTGGCTATAACCTCGTAGTAAGGCATTGAGGAGGAGAGGCACAGCCAACAGCTAGCGGTAAGGTTGGGATAGGAGGAATTAAGAGTGGAGAAGGAGGCATTAACTAAGGACAGAAGCGGGTTGTAGATTCGTAACGGGGGTAGTGGGGTAAGAGGGGCGGCGCTGGAGTTAGAAGACTGATTGTTAGGGAGTGCAAGAATAGAGGGAGGGTTGAGGACTGGGTTGGGGCCAACGGAAATTGGAACAGCGGGGGTGGTGGCCCTCTTTTGTATTATGAAAAGGCCGCCGTAATCATAGCTTTCCATGTATAGCCGAAGGCCGTATGTACGGCCCTCTAGCCAGGCAGTTTTGGAAGGGTCTTTAACAGTGAAGACAATTATATCCCATCGGGTGCTATTTGCAATTTTGAAGGTAAGGTAGGAGTCCCGATTTGGAGCAGCGCTCCAGCCGTAAGCCATGGTTTTGCAGCCCCAAGAGGGGCAATAGAAGTGCGTGGTGTCGCGGCAGTTTCTGGCGGAGGAAGGGCAGATATAAAAACCAAAGATATGGAGGCCTTTAGGGAGGAATAAAAGGACGTCACTTTGAAGAAGGCATTTTCCGGGGTAGCCTATAAGGCTACAAATATTCACTTCAAAGGACGGGGCTTGGGCAGTAACATTGTATTGCAGGATTTTATCATTGGCCATGACCTTGACTGTTCAATTGAAGGGTTGGTGAGCTGAGTTAGAGAGGACAGGTGTTGTGGCTGCGGAAAGAAAGAGGATTATTAGGACTACCAGGTTAATGGGTTGGTTAGGCTGAAGAGGAGTTTGTGCGCGGACTCTGCGATAGAGATTGAGGAGTACTTGAGGAGTTGGGTTGTTCGGTATAACACGCGTCATCTGGTGGGTTAGGTGCCTCAGCTGTTGGCGTTCCCTTCTCGTTAGGCGCTTGGTCTGCGGTGGCGGGTCGGATGTTTCGTCCCGGGATCCAGATGGGTTGGGGAGCATCGTCTGGGAAAACACAAGCAAAACCTCTACCTTGGCACAAGAGGGGGTGAGGTCCTTGCCACTTGTTGGCTTCAGGATCCTTCCAGTATACCAGTGGTAGTGGGGTGGAGAGTGAGGACGCACACCAGTGTTTATGCATGGGGGACAGTCCATTTTTGTCGAATGTGAGTAAATTGAGTTTCACTAGAACTGTAGTAAGGATCTCTTCCGGTGTGTGGTGGGGGTGTTCTTCCCTCTCTTTAAGTATTAAGGTCTTTAAGTGATGGTTAGTTTTTTCTATGATGGCTTGTCCTTGTGGATTGTAGGGGATGCCAAAATGGTGTGTGATATTGTAAAGTTTGAGAAAGGCCTGAAATGAAGAACTATGGTAAGCAGGCCCATTGTCAGTTTTAAGATCCCAGGGCACTCCCATAAGGAGGATAGCCCGCCTTAGGGCTTGGATGCAGTGATGTGTGCGCTCACCAGGGAGGGCAACAGCGCTGACTAGGCTGGAGTAAGTGTCTTTAACAACATGTACATATTTCTGTCGACCAAAGGATGGGACATGAGTGACATCCATTTGCCAGTGCGAGTTGGGTTTTAAACCTCTAGGGTTGACACCCTGGGGTTGTAAGGGCCCAAGAGGTAAAAAGGGGGCACAGCGTCAACAGCTGTGCACTAGATGTTTGCAGAGGTCTGCGGTCAGGTCCGGAAATAAATGTTTTAGACTGGATGCTGAGAAATGGAATCTGGAGTGTAGACTTCGTGCCTGGGTGATTAGGTTTTGGTTGTGTACAGCAAGCGTTAGTGTGGAGACTGCCGAATCAATTAACACGTTGCCTTCTGCAAGTGGGCCGAATAGGCCAGTGTGACTGCGGATGTGAGTGATAAACCATGGCTGTACACGTCGTTCAGTTAGTTGTTGTAGACGTGTCAAGCTGCAATCAAGGGCCGAGTCTGATGGAAAGAATGTACTGAATGCTATTACTTTGCAGACCTGACAGGCATATGCACTGTCAGAGAAAATGTTGATGGGTTCATTAGGGTATATAGAAAAGGTGAGAATGATGGCTTCAACTTCTCCTCTCTGGACAGAGCTACTGAGTTTGAGCATGCGGACATGAGGGATATTTGAATCAATGGAGAAGGAGACAAATCCATAGCCCTTTTTTGAGGCATCAGTGAAGATAACGCGGGCATTAGGCAACGGTGTGGAGGAAGGGAAGGAGTGGTGTGATGACACAATGTGCAGTTGTGTGAGTCCTTGCAAGATCCTGTGGTTAGGGTAGTGGTTGTCTACCTGTCCTGTGTAACTTGTAAGAAGTATTTGGAAATCTGCGTTAGATTGGGCAAGTAAATTGGTCTGGCTTTTGGAAAAGGGCCAAATGATGGTATCGGGCTCTGTTCCATATACTTGGACACTAAGGCTCACTAAGGTTTGTGCTAGCTGAACAACCGCAGGTACTAAAGGAAATATTTTGGAATTGTGGGATTTAGCTAGACGTGACCACAGCAAAGGTCCTTCTTGCCACAAAGCTCCTGTGGGGGTTCCTTTAGTTAAAAGAATTAGGGCTTGTGTGGGCTTTGTAGGGACATATCGCTTGTTTGCTACTCCATTTATTTGTTGAGAGACTTTATTGACAACTGCCTTTGCTGCAGGGGTGATTTTTATAATTCTAGTGGCCGCCGCAGCTATGCTACCTTTGGTTTCTAGTAGTTTGAAGAGGGGCTGTAGCTCCGCTGTGGTAATAAGGAGAGCGGGCCTCATCCAATTAATCTGTCCGCATAAGGTTTGTAGCTCCGTTAAGGTCATATTATTAGGGCAGTGGATTTGTAAAGGAATGGGCTGAATTTGTTCAGTTATTTTGTAGCCCAGAAATGTAAAAGGAGCATGGTGTTGCACCTTATCTGGATTAACTGTTAGCCCAATAAGTTTGAGGTTGTGAATTAATTCCTGAAAGCCCTCGGATAGAGTTTGAGCATTTTCATGGGCTAGGAGAACATCATCCATATAATGAAGGACAAAGAACCTGTGTCTGAGAGGCTGAATTGCGAAGTTAACATAGATCTGGCAAATAGCTGGGCTGTTTTTCATGCCTTGTGGGAGTACTTTCCACTGATAGCGTTCATTGGCCCCTTGGTGGTTAATTTGGGGAACTGAGAACGTGAATTTTTCCTTGTCTGTGTCATGCAAGGGAATGGAGAAGAAGCAATCTTTTATATCCAGTACGACCAGGGAGTAATCCAAGGGCACTGCGGATGGATGAGGAAGGCCTGGCTGGGGTGAACCCATGGGTTTGATGTGGGCATTTATTGCTCTCAAGTCATGGAGAAGACGGAAGGTATTTTTACCCCTTTTTTGAATTACAAAAACAGGGGAGTTCCAAGGGCTGTAACTTTTTTCTATGTGCCCAAGTTGTAACTGTTCTTTTACTAATTCATGTAAAGCTGTTAATTTATGGGACGGTAGGGGCCATTGCTCAACCCAGACAGGTTCTTCTGTGTCCCAGATAAGAGGAATGGGCGTAGGTGGAGTTAATCGAGCAACGGCCTGTATGTTTGGGGGGGAACCCTTGGAGGTGGGCCAGTGACTTGAACAAGGGAGATAGGGCAGGCGGCAGGGTTATCACTGGTGCCAGAGGAGAGTGTTGCTCCCATTTGCTCTAATATGTCTCTGCCCCATAGGATGGTGGTAAGGTGGGAGACAAAGAGAGGACAAAAAACACCAGAGTGTCCCTCCTCATCCTGCCACGGGACAAGAAGGGTGGACTGGAGAGAAGCTCCTTTTGCAGTGGCGCCATCAATGACCGGACCCTGTTCAGTAGGCGTTATATGGGCATAGGATTCGGGAAAACAGGACACCTCTGCCCCAGTATCGAGAACTCCTGTATACCATTAGTCTTTGATCTTTAATGTTAAGGCGGGGTGATTTCAGAGGACAGGAATGGTCCATTTTATGGCCTTGGAGGCCGGGTCTCTTGGGAGCGGGGCTGAGACTTGCCCCCTGCGGAGTTTAAAGGCTTGCCACTTATATCGGATGTAGAGCGGCAATCTTTTGCCCAGTGATATCCCTTTTTGCATTTTGGGCACGGAATGGGTGGCCTGGACGGCCTTTTGGGCGCTGATGGTTTGCCAGGAAGTATAAAGCCTTTGCTAGGGTAAGGGCATTCACGGGCAAAGTGTCCCTCTTTTCCACAGTGAAAGCATGGTCCTGCAGCCAAGACTAAGGCAGAGGCGAGACTAGTGGCCAGAGTATGGGACGTTTGGTCGAGGTCTTTACAGGCTAGGATCCAGTCATGGATAGTACCCTGTCTTTTGGAGGTGATGGCTTGTCTACAGACTGCATTAGCACTCTCTAGAATAAGTTCTCGGGCTAGGGCCATCTGGGCCTGCTCATTACTGACTTTACGAGCACAGGCTTCTTGGACTCTAGAGACAAAGGAGGAGAAATCCTCATCCTTGTTTTGCATGAGCTTGGTAAAGGTATCTGTTTTAATGGTAGAGCAATTACCAAAGGCGCACATGGCGATGCCCCGGAGTTGGTCCCAGAAGAGGGCATTAGCCCCAGTATAGGACGCTGGGTTGGCATAGCCTCCACTGCCCATAAAGGCATCAAGAGGGTAGTTAATTCCCTGTGCCTGGTTGGCCCTTTGTTGCTGTTCTGCCTGGTCCTGAAAATGGGCGCGCCAGTTGATGTACTGGCCTGGGGTGAGAATGGCCTGTGCGACCGCTTGCCAATCATAAGGAAGGTTAAGGTTAAGTGAGATATCAGTGAGGAGCTGCTGTGCAAAGGGACTCCCCAAACCGTCCTCCTTGACCGCCTCGCGGAGGCGCTTGAGCTCTGAGGGGTTGTAGGGGTACCACAGAAGAGGACGCTGAGGGTTGGGTGCGAGGTTGACAGGGAAAAGCGAGGGAGTGGGACAGAAACAATCAGGGAGAGGAGCACGACCAAACGGCAGAGGAACGTTGCCGGAGTAACCTGAGCGACAGTTGTAACATTGTTGCGGGTGCAGGGAAGACGGTGGGGGCTGTTGCAGGACAGCCGCAGCAGCCTCTGGGGAGATCATGGTGTTGGCATTGAGAGCTGAGGTTGAAAGCGGATAGGGAGCGGCGGGGGCAGAGGTACCAAGGCCGCTGGGTAGAGAATGGGGCGGGGGGGTGTAACAGAGCGGGTGGGGGAGCAGGGGGGTCAGGAGGTTTGGCAGGAAGTGGTGTGGTGACTGGTTGACTGGCGGGGCTAAGGGGAAGTATAGCTCGGCCCTCAACGAAGGAGGAGAGTTCCGAATATAGAAGGTTCCGCTTTTCAGGCGGTGAAGAAGGCGGAAGTGCGCCATTTTGAGCGTGGTTGTTAGCGGTTTTTGTTAGGGGCTTGGAAGCAGTATCGGAGTCTTCCAAAAGGCTGTTAAGCTGGAAGACTAGGGCGTTAGAGTTCTCACAGTCCTCCTCAGAAGAGGAGGGCTCTGAAAGGGAGATCTCTAGAGGCTTGGCGCCGAGTAGGCAGGAGCGAATGGTAATAAGCGTAGGAACAAGGCCGGGAGGGAAGCGTTTATTCTCATGCTCCATGGCAGAAGTTACTCTGTCGACGAGCAAGCGGTAAGTATCAGGATCCCAAAGATTAGATGTGAGAAGCCAGGGGTTGAAGGGGAGAAGGAGGTCCCAGTAACTTTGAAGTTGCTTTGCTGAGACCTTGCACTGGTGGCATGCGAGAAGGCTGGCGAGAGCCCTAACCTGAGGGGCTTGGCGAGAAGAGAAGGAGGCTCCCATGGTCTAGGGACAAGATCAGAACACAAAGAATAACGAGAGAGAGGAGGAAGAGGCAGAGAACAATCAGTGGAACGAGGGAAGAGGAGAGTTGGGGACAAAAATGGTAGAGGAGGCTAAGAGAAAAGAGCAAGATAAATGGAAGGAGGAAGAAGAGAGGGAACCAGGGGACAAAGTGGCTAAAGCTCATAAGGAGGGAGAGGGAGGGGGTACCCAGGGGGCAAAGAAGCCGAGTCAGAGAGAGAGGTACTGAAGGGAATAGGGGCCTGCCAAGTTATAGAACAAGGCAGACGTAGTCCTTACCCGTTCACGGAGGTTACCGGCCAGCGGCAGACGATCGAGCCCCACGTTGGGCGCCAGTTGTTGTCGACGGGCAGGATGGGGGGGGGCGCCGGATGGTAGTTGGCGTCCCAGGGGCCTTGACGGCGAGGGAAAGAATTATTGCGGAGACGAGGTGAGTATGCAGGGGGGCGGTTTATTGAGCAAGTGCACAACCTTTTATAAGCTAGGTAAGGGGTGGAGCAAGAGGCAGGGCGTGGAAGAGGAGGGAGTACATGTTAGGCGGGGATTGGGCACAGTTGCTTGCTAGGGAGGGTTTGTTATTTGCGGAAGGCGGGAAGGTTTCACGGGCACGGGAAAGTTTCGCGGGCGCGGGAACAGGGTAAGCTATTTATACAAAAGAAGGCTAAATATAGGATCAGGCTAGTTTTTAGTTGTTAGTCGGCCATTTAGCTTCACATTTTTCTGGCTGCGTCCAACATACAGTTATTGTGAAAACACTGATTTTGCCTATTGCTCTGTCAGAGCATTATGTTATTTAATTTTGAAACTAAAATACATGCTTCATTGACTTTTATGTACTTAGAGTTACAATCAGTATGAAAACATGGGTTTTAGCTAGTACTCTGCCAAAAGAGTTTTTTCTTCACTTTTGATAACTCAGAAAGATACACGCTTCATTATCTGCTTTGTATTTGTTTTGATTTATAATGAATTTGGAAACAGTAGTTTTAGTTATTGCTCTGCCAAATAGTATGTTCTTTAGTTTTGAAAACTAAGTACTATACACACTTCATTGAGTTCTATGTAGTTGATTTGACATATCATCAATGTGAAAACACTGATTTTAGCTAGTGCTCTGCTAAAACACTATGTTCTTCAATTTTGAAAACAGCAAGATATATGTTTCTTAACTTCTATGTACTTGATTTGATTTACAATTATTTAAAAAACACTAGTTGTAGCTGAAGCTCTGCCAAAAGAGTGTGTTCTTCAGTTTTGATAACTAACCTAGATACACCTTTTATTGACTTTTAAGTACTTGTTTTGACTTATAATCAATGTGAAAACCCTTGTTTAACTAGTGCTTGTCAAAACAGTATGTTTTTCAATTTTGAAAACTAAGCAAAATACTTGCTTCAGTGACTTCTATGCATTTGATTTGACTAACAATCATTGCAAAAACACTGCTTTTGGCTAATGCTCTGTAAAAGCAGTATTTTCTTTAGTTTTGAAAACTAAGTAAAATATGTGCTTCATTGACTTCTGTGTACTTGATTTGACTTCCAAATAATAGGAAAACATTGGTTTTAGCTTGTGTTCTGACAAAAGTGTATGTTATTTTTATTTTTTTTAATTTATTTAATTTTTATTATGGGTAAAAATAAAAATTTTCACAATACATACCAATATTTGTAAAATGATATATAAATATATATGCATATATGTGCATTTGCTTACAAAAATGTTATTTATATATACATAAATATATTTTAAGAGGTGCTTAGATTACCTAAATTACATGGAACCCACTGGGATTCCCATGTTGTCCACCTCCCACACCTCCCACCACATCCCACACAAACATCTCCCACAAGTGTGGCCCACCACCCTCAATGGACTTACACATCCTGGGGCCTTGCCAACAACCATATACCACAGTTCACATCATAGACCACACTCTCTTCCACACAGTTCTGAGTGGTGTGTGCTGATTTAAAATGGCCTACATCCGTTGCCACAACGGTACTCAGGACAACCTCCAAATCCCAAAGAAGCCCCTGTATTTCAACTACTCATCCCCTCCCTGCCCGAAAAGTGTCACTGGCTCCACCTCATTGTTATAATTTCTTCTATTGCTGGAATCACCACATGTGTACAACAGAATACCATCAAGTCCACTCCAGCCCATAGTTCTTCCCCCAATCCTGAGGGGACTGGGATGGTGATGTCCACTCCACCTCCAAGTGAGAGAGGGCTTATATCCCATGGATATGGTGGGTGGGATGATCCTGCCTGCAGATGCAGGCCCTCTCCATTCCCTGGGATGGCCGTTGCCCATCGTTGTCTACTCGCCAGTTGACTTGGATGATTCCATTGAGCTATAGGGTAGGAGTTGCAGCTCCACTGAGATTCCATGCACACCTGGCACATAGGTAGGCCAGAGGCTCCAGTCTCTGGAAGTATACCTAAAAACTTCAGCATCACATATAGGTTTGAATAGAAGGGACTGATGAACCATGTGCAGGGAGGACTTGTTTGAGTCCAATTCTGTCACGCTCAGGACCACAGATTCCAAAATAGAGCCCACTGATAAGGCATTAGTCTCTGGGGCTATCCCCATGACATAGGACCTGGGTGTCTCCAGAGCCTTCAGGAGCCCCTCTGTGTGGGGTGATAAGCACTTAGATGTTCTATGAGCTCCTACTGAGGTGTGCGTAAGAGTTACCTCTGGGATGACCTCCCGACTCTCTTTGAAGTCTCTTAGCCACTTGAACTCATTTGTCTTTACCTTTTCCCCCTTTAACTCACGGTCTTTTTCCATTAGTGTTGCCAGTTGTCACTTGGTATTAATCCCTCATTGCCAGGGAGGCTCATCCCCAGGAGTCATGTCCCACATTGGGGGGAAGGTAATGCAATCATATGCTGAGTTTGGCTTAGAGAGAGGCCACATTGGAGCAACAGGGAGGCTCTCAGGTGGCAACCCTTAGGCACCCCATAACAGTAAGCTAAGTTTCAGTTACAAGGGCAAAGACTCATCAATACAAGGGTAGTCATCAATAAAAAGAACTCATCAGTGGGTCATCCTCTTTTGACAGACACTGTCCCTGCACTCAGAGGACTATTGCTGCTCCCTTGGAGACTGTGACAGAGCTCTCCAGGCTAGGAATTCGGATTCCCTCATTTATTGTGTGATTGTCCACCCATCGTGACCATGCCCCATCTTTGGATCTTTTGAACGATTTTATATATCTTTCATGTATATTCAGATGAACTAATTACCCTGAATCCCCCTCCCAGACACCCCCCACCAATAATCCCCTGCAGTACCCATTTTAACCCTTCTGTGATCCAAATCCTCCATGAACATGTAGTCCATAAAATAATCAAATACACTTACTAGGAAAAAGAAACAACTATGATAAGCTTACATGCAAGAGACAAACATAAGGAAACTCAGGGGAAAAAAAACAAAACAAAAAACAACTAAGCAAACAAAAAACAAAAGAAAACAAAATATAATTAGCAGATTGGGACATTAAAAAATGGGGAAAAAAGCAAAAGAAATGCCTTTAAAATATATATATATATATTTATTTATTCTTTTTTTTTTCTTTTTTTTCTTTTTCCCTTCCTTTTATCACTTTGTTATCGGATGTCCGGTGTGCTGTGACACCTTCCCCCTCTCAATCCCCATTGTCTCCCAATTATTTATTTATTTTTCAAAGAAGTTTTAGGTCACAGCAAAGTCACACATGGAGTGCTGGAGACTCCCGGATACCAAACCACCCCCCACTTCCCCACCCCATTATACCCCCCCTCCCTTTTTTTTTTTTGGATGTTAGCATTGTTATAACTGTTATACAGATAGCAAAATATAGCAACTAAACATTGTCAATGATTTACAGTATAGTTTACAATTTAGATGATACAGTTTAATAATTTTGATGATATTTACCATGTCCTGTGTCCATTACTGTAAGGTAATGAAAAACCTTCCCCATGACTGCTAAACACCCCATTAGATCTTGACTGTTCCCTTCCCCCCAGGCCCCCAGGGCCCATGATACCACCCTATCCTGACCTATGGAATGTCAAGATTCACAGTTACATGCTCTGGGAATTTGAACCTGCCCTTCGTAATCCACCCACCCGCCAATGCTGCACCACCAAACCCAGGAACACTACCACTCATGTGACCCATCCCCCAACATGCAACCACACTCTATCCCTTTACCATAGATTATGTCCATATGGGTGATGACTCTTACTCTCCCTTGTTAACCTATCTTTCAGAGAATGGTTCTCAGAGACTGCTCACTTTCCTCAGTTCAAATCAGTGAGGTCATATATTGTTCATCCTTCAGTGCCTGGCTTGCTTCACTCAACATAAGGTCTTCAAGATTCATCCACGTTATTCCATGTGTTAGCACTTTGTTCCTTCTTACAGCTGAGTAATATTCCATTTTATGTATGTACCACATTTTGCTTATCCATTCGTCTGTTGATGGGCACTGGGGCTGATTCCAACTTTTGACAATGGTGAACAATGCTGCTATGAACATTGGTGTGCATATATCTGTTTGTGTCATTGCTTTCAGTTCTTCTGGGTATATACTCAGCAGTGGAATTGCTGGATCATACGGAAGACCTATTGGTAGTTTTCTGAGGAACCGCCAAACTGTCCTCCACAGTGGCTGGACCATATCGCAGTCCCACCAGCAGTGGATGAGGGTTCCTATTCCTCCACATCCTCTCCAACATTTAGTGTCTCCTATTTTTTTCATAGCTGCCATTCTGATGGGTGTAAGATGGTATCTCATTGTAGTTTTAATTTGCATTTCCCTGATAGCAAGTGATGTTGAGCATTTTTTCATGTGTTTTTTCACCATTTGTATTTCTTCCTTGGAGAATTGTCTTTTCAGGTCACTTGCCCATTTTTTAAATGGGTTGTTTGTCCTTTTATTTTCAAGATGTAGGATTTCTTTATATATGCAGGATATTAGGCTCCTATCAGATATATGGTTGCCAAATATTTTCTCCCATTGGGTAGGGTGCCTTTTTATTTTCTTAATAACATCCTTTGAGGTGCAGAAGTTTTTAATTTTGAGGAGATCCCATTTATCTATTTTTTCTCTTGCTGCTCGTGCTTTGGCTGTGAAGTTCATGAAACTATTTCTTATTACAATGTCCTGTAGATGCTTCCCTACATTATCTTCCAAGGTCTTTATGGTTTTGGCTCTTATATTCAGATCTTTGATCCATCTTGAGTTGATTTTTGTATAAGGTGTTCGATGGTATTCTTCTCTTATTCTTTTGGATATGGATATCCAGTTCTCCAAGCACCACTTGTTAAAGAGGCCATTCTCTCCCAACTGAGTGGGCTTCATGGCCTTGTCAAATATCAGATGACTGTATATGCGAGGATCTATATCAGAACTCTCAATTCGGTTCCATTGGTCAGTAGGTCTATCCCTGTACCAATATCACACAGTTTTGATCACTGTAGCTTTGTGGTATGTTTTTTTTTTTTTTTTTTTTTTTAAACCAGGAGGTCCCGGGTATCGAACCCAGGTCCCTCCATATGGCAGATGGACGCCCAACCATTTGAGCCACATCCGCCCCCCTGTGGTTTGTTTTAAAGTCAGTTAGTGTGATACCTCCAACTTCATTTTTCTTTTTCAATATGTCTTTGGCAATTCGGGACCTCTTGCCTCTCCAAATATATTTTGTGGTTAGTTTTTCCAGTTCCTTAAAAAATACAGTGTTGACTTTTATTGGGATTGCATTAAATCTGTAGATTATTTTGGGTAGGATAGACATCTTGTTGATGTTTAGTCTTCCTATCCATGAACAGGGAATATTTTTTCCATTTATTTAAGTCTTCTTTGATTTCCTTTAACAGTGTTGTGTAGTTTTCTGTATATAAGTCCTTTACATCTTTAGTTAAATTTATTCTTAGGTACTTGATTCTTTTATTTACTATTGTAAATGGTATTTTTTTCCTGATTTCCTCCTCAGTTTGCTCGTTATTGGTGTACAGAAATGCTACTGATTTTTGAGCATTGATCTTATAGCCTGCAACATTAGTTGCAGTATCTACAAACTGCAGGCCTTGCTGTGGCCTTGCCCGCGCAACATAACCCCCTCCCCCATTCCCCTTTTCCCTCTCTCCCTCTTCCTTGTTCCTTCTCACCAATCTGAGCTCTCGCCCCAGTTATTGCCTTTTTTGGACAACCTTGCTTCGCCCCTTGCCGCCCCCAAATTCTGCCTCTTTTCCCTAGCAACCCCTGACCCTAACCACTGCCCAATGATAAGCCTCCACCA
Source organism: Tolypeutes matacus (assembly GCA_026826555.1). NCBI lineage: Eukaryota > Metazoa > Chordata > Mammalia > Cingulata > Chlamyphoridae > Tolypeutes > Tolypeutes matacus. Next base: position 4,161,855 of record JAKSZT010054160.1, read on the forward strand.
TCAGCTGAGGGACTGCCCCCAGCCTAAAGAGTATATATGCTCTGTACTTCCTCAATAAAGCTCTCTCTCTCTCTCTCTTGCTTCTTCCCCCGCACTCAAAGGTCTCCAGTCTTTCTTTCACGCGCGGTCCTTACCAGATACCCCCCACACCTGAGCCGTGGAGACCAGGGAGCCCCCATCCCGACGCCGCTCCCTGAGAACCTCCTCACCCTCGCCGTTCCCGGAGTGCGCACCGGACGGCCCATAACTAGCCAGTGCCGCCCCCCGGGCTGCAGCAGGGCTGATCACCCTCAGGCCCGGGAACAAAGCGGCAATTGGCGCCCAACGTGGGGCACTGCCGGCGGGATAGGATCACGCGCGGTCTTCCGGATCTGGTAAGCATACAGAGGTCCCTTGTAAATTTCCCCTTTTCGGCCGCGACTGTTTCCTTTCTCCTGCTGCTAGAGAGCATATGTACCTTGTTATCTTCCTTTTGCTTCCTATCATTCTTATCTTCGCCCTTCGTATCTTGCTCCACTGCTTCCCTAGCGCCTCTGAGACCCTGTTCCTGCTAACAATCTTCTCTCTCCTGCTGCTCATTCTCCTCCTTGTCCTTGTTTCCTTTCTAGCCTCCGGACATGGGGGCCTCCTTTTCCAAGCACCAAGCGCCGCAGGTTCGAGCTCTAGCGGGCCTTCTAGCGTGTCATAATTGTAAAGCTTCCTCTAAACAACTCCAAGTTTTCTGGGATCTTCTTCTCCCTTTCAATCCCTGGCTTCCCACCGCCAATCTTTGGGACCCTGATACCTATCGCCTACTTATCGATCGGGTAACCTCCGCCATAGAGCATGAGAACAAGCGCTTTCCTCCTGGCCTTATCCCTATACTCATAACCATCCGCTCCTGCTTGCTTGGCGCCGCTCCACCTGTATCCCCGCCCTCCGAGTCAACCGCGGAGCCAGGCTCCAATAGCTCTGAAGACGCCTCCTCTTTTATTCTCGCTGTTAACAACCTCCTGGAAGACCCTTCCAGGTCCCATAACGAGAGTCCGCCTGCCTGCCGGCCGCCTAAAGTCCTTAACGCGGATCCTCTCAGCGTACAAGATGGCGCACTTCCCCTTTCTTCCCCACCCGAAAAGTGTGACCTACAAGATGGCGGACTTCCCCCTTCTTCTTCCTCGGAAAAGCGGAACCTCTCTGATGTCTTGTCCCCACCCTCTACGTCACATCCTCTCTACCCCCCCTTACCCTCCGCCCCTCCTCCATCTTCCCCCGGTCACCTCCCCCAAATTCCTGCTTCCACTTCCTCCCCCCTGCCTCCTGCGCTCCCTGCTGCACTTGCACAGTTCTATGCTACCTATGGCAGTCCTCCTGCCGCATCCTCCCTCCCTGCAACGCCGATCGCGCCCGCCGTCTACCCCGTCAACCCCATCCCTTCACCCCAACGTCCCCTACCCTGGCAGCCATATGATGCCTCAGATCTCAAACGCCTTAGGGAGGCCGTCAAAGAGGATGGACTCAGTAGTCCCTATGCCCAACAGCTGTTAGAAAACCTCTCAGGCAATCTCAACCTTCTGCAGGACTGGCAAAATATCGTCCGGGCTGTTCTTAATTCCGGTCAATTTATTAATTGGCGTGCTCATTTCCAAGATCGCGCTGAGGCTCTACACCGTGACAACCTTGCCCTCGGAATTCAAATTCCTTACGAAGCCTTAACCGGAACGGGCCTCTACGCGGCGCCGTTTGCATACACTAATCCCCCTGCGCCTCCTGTCCTTTGGCAACAGATTGGCCAAATTGCTATGGCCGCCTTCCAAAGGTGCTCGGCTAACAAGACAGATAATATCACCAAGCTTATTCAGGGGAAGGATGAAGACTTTTCTTCCTTTGTTTCCCGAGTCCAGGAGGCATGTGCCCGTAAGCTCAATAATGAGCAAGCCCAGGCCGCCCTTGCCAGGGAACTTATTCTGGAAGGAGCCAATACAGTCTGTAAACAGGCTATTTCCGCCAAAATTACCGGCACTCTTCATGATTGGATTCTGGCATGCAGGGACACTGATCAGACCGCCCACCACATCGTCATAGGCGTTGCCGCTGCCATGGCCGCGGCCGCAGGGCCGTGCTTCCAATGCGGCCAAACCGGTCATTTTGCCAGGGAATGCCCCAATCCGTCACATCAAGGCAGGGGTGCCCCTTCGAGAGGCCTGCCCCCTGCAGACCCAGGTGCTAGAAAAACCCTTCCTTCCACCCCATGTCCTCGTTGCCAAAAGGGCTACCATTGGGCCCGTGACTGTCGGTCTTCCATAGACAAATCAGGTCGTCCTTTAAACTTCTGGAGGGGCGGTCCCCAGCCCGTCACAAAAGGGGACAGGAACTCTCCGCGCCCCCGTCCGTGAAAGACCTTGAACAGAGACTGCTAACCCACCTTCCCCCTCTGCCCAGTCCTCCCTCCTCCCCCCCTCCCCTACACATCTGCCAGGAAGTCAGGGTGTTGCCTCCATTCACTGGACTCTCCCCATTTTAGCTAACCGCCCACTGTTCTCTCTAAAAGTCTGTGATATATGGCTCTCTGGCACCCTTGACACCGGGGCTGAAATCTCTTGCCTTCCTGCCCTCTATTCTCACATTTGCAAAACAGGGCCCGGTCCTTCAGTATCGGGCGCCACTGGGATGGGAGGCTCCACCCAAGCTGTCGAGGACCTCCCTTGGGCGGACGAGGAGGGCCATCAGGGTGTCTTCAGACCTTTATTCCTCCCGTCTCTGTCTTCAATCCTCTGGGGTCGTGACGTTCTTGCCGGACTCGGGGCCAGGGTCTCCACTAGTCCTGTTCATCACCCCCAATCCTAGTGGCCATTGCCAGTTTCGCACCACCGAAACCCACTCCTCTTACTTGGGACACCGAGGAACCTGTTTGGGTTGAGCAATGGCCTTTACCGTCCCACAAATTACAGGCTTTGCACACGTTGGTCCAGGAACAGTTGCGGCTTAACCACATAGAAAGAAGCACTAGCCCTTGGAACTCTCCTGTTTTTGTCATCCAAAAGAGGGGTAAAAACTCCTACCGCCTCCTCCATGACCTTAGGGCAATAAATGCCCATATTAAACCCATGGGTTCCCCTCAGCCAGGGCTCCCCCATCCATCCGCAGTGCCTCTGGACTATTACCTCATCGTACTTGACATTAAGGACTGCTTCTTCTCCATTCCTCTACACGAATCAGATAAGGAGAAGTTTGCGTTCTCGGTCCCCCAGATTAATAATCGAGGGGCCAATGAACAATATCAGTGGAAAGTGCTGCCACAGGGCATGAAAAATAGCCCTGCCATCTGCCAAATTTATGTCAGTCATGCTATCCAGCCTCTTAGGCATAGGTTTTTCGTCATTCATTATATGGATGATGTTCTCCTGGCCCATGAAGATTCCCGCGCCCTGTCAGAGGGTTTTCAGGAATTGGTTCAGAACCTTACCAACCTTGGCTTGACCGTGAATTCAGATAAGATTCAGCGCCATGCTCCCTTTACATTTCTGGGTTACAAAATAACTGAACATGTCCAACCGATTCCTCTTCGAATTCACTGCCCAGACAAAATAAGCCTGACTGAGCTCCAATCTCTGTGTGGCCAAATAAACTGGCTGAGATCCGCTCTTCCTATTACCACAGCAGAGCTGCAGCCTCTCTTTCAACTCCTAGAAACTAAGGGCAGCCCGGCCACTGCGCCCACCAAAATGGTTAAGGTTACCCCAGAGGCAAGGACAGTGGTTGAGAAGGTTTCTCAGCAAATCAATCTTGTGGCAAACAGGCGTTATATTCCTACTGAACCTATACAAGCCTTAGTTTTACTAACCAAAGGAACTCCTACTGGGGCATTATGGCAGAAGGGACCTCTGATCTGGTCGCACTTAGCAAAATCACGAAGTTCCAAGATACTTCCTGTAATCAAGGCTGTCATCCAACTTGCGCAAACATTAGTGCGCCTTTCTGTCCAAATTTATGGAACAACCCCTGAAACTCTTATTTGGCCATTTTCCAGGAGCCAAACTGACTCGCTCGCCCAATCTGATATGGATTTCCAAATTTTGCTCTCCAGCTACTCTGGACCCATAGATTGTCATTACCCAAATTCCAAACTACTACAGTCACTCTCTGGCCTCACAGTTTTGCCTGATGGTCATCCATTCCCATCCTCTCGACCAATACCGCACGCCCGTGTTGTTTTTACTGACGCTTCGAGGAAGGGCTTTGGATTTGTCTCCTTCTCCACCAGCACTGACACTCCCCACTGTCGCACCCTCAGGCTGATGGATTCTGTCCAGAGAGGGGAGCTTGAGGCAATCATACTGGCCCTCGTAACCTACTCGTCAGAAGCCATTAACATCTTCTCTGACAGTGCCTATGCCACACAAGTCGCCAGGGTCATTGCCCTCAGTACCTTTTTCCCAACCGATTCTCCTCTTGACGGCGCCCTAAGTCAGCTCAAAGGGCTCCTTGAGCAGCGGATACATCCCTGGTTCATAGTCCACATTTGGAGCCATAGTGGGTTGCCTGGTCCTCTCTCTGAGGGTAACTCCCTCATCGACTCGCAGGTGTCAGCCCTAATCCTGAAGGTTCACTGTGAGGACCTAGTAACCCAGGCTCGCAGTCTCCATTCTAGATTTCATTTCTCGGCTGCCAGCCTGCAACACCTGTTCCCTGACCTGCCCATCGAAACGTGCAAACATCTGGTGCGCAGCTGTAAGCGCTGCGCTCCCTTCCTGCCGCTCGGGCCCCTGCAGCCCCAAGGAGTTAACCCCAGAGGTTTAAAGCCCAATGCCCGGTGGCAGATGGACGTCACTCACGTCCCATCCTTCGGCAGACTCAAATATGTACATGTGGTGAAGGACACCTTCTCCGGTTTAATTTCAGCAGTTGCCCTCCCAGGGGAACGAGCTCGGCATTGTATCCTAGCCATGAGACGAGCCATCCTCCTCATGGGAGTTCCCTGGGACATCAAAACCGACAATGGGCCAGCCTACCATAGTTCCGCCTTCCAGGCCTTTCTCAAACTGTATAACATCACGCACCACTTTGGCATTCCCTACAACCCCCAGGGACAAGCCGTGGTCGAAAGGTCTCACCAACAGCTCAAAAACACTATTTTAAGAGAAAAGGAATTAAGCCCCTCGGGCACGCCTGAGGAGATCCTCACGGCAGCGTTGATTAAGCTCAACTTGCTTACCTTTGACAAAAACGGCTTGTCCCCCATGCACAAGCACTGGGGGGCATCCTCTCTAGGCACTCCCCTTCCCTCTGTCAGATGGAAGGATCCAGAAACCCAACAATGGCAGGGACCTCACCCTCTCCTATGTCAAGGGAGGGGATTTGCTTGTGTCTTTCCAGATGGCGCTCCACAACCTATCTGGATCCTGGCCCGGAACGTCAGACCTGCCCCATCGCATCATGAAAAGAAGACGCAAATCGCAAAGAGATAGAGGAAAAGCTGAAAAGCGTCGCCTGGCACTGAGATTCCCAAAAGCACGCCAGCAAGACACCCCTTGTACACCTGCACCCCCTCTGCTAATTTTTCTTTCATTCGCCCTACTTGCCTTCACTCATTCAGGTAATGCCAACGATGAACATCAACCTTTTAACTGGACGCTACAACTCTGGCAAGAAAAAATCACTCTCCGGTATAATGTCACATCCGGCGCTCCTTCCTTTACCGTGCACGTCTGTTGCCTTACCAACCTGGGCATTAGTAGTCCTAAATACCCTGTCCTCTACCCCCAGGGCTGCAGCCCGCAAGGCAACAAAATACCTCACCTTGACAGGACCACACCCAAAGCCTGCCACCTACGGTGTACGGCACGGACAGGAAGGCCCTCCCTTGTAGCAGCCTCGCAACAGGCGTCAGGCTACTATATCTGCCCCTCTTCAGCAGGTTCTTCCCACTCATCCTGCCATGATCCCTCACATTACTACTGTCCCTCTTGGGGATGTGAGTCTATAGCTTATGGATGGTCCAACCCCCCTAACAAGGACAAGTACTTAATAGCTACAGGCTGGCCCAATATCACCTTAACAGTAAAAAATCCCGCCGACGTCCGATGGATGTCTGGCCGCACGTGGGGAGTTCGGCTTTATTTGCCCCACTACGACCATGGCACCTTTTTCAAAATACAAAAATCCCAGCCTACTACTCCCCCTGGTATGGCAGTTGGCCCCAACCCCGTCCTCAACCCACAGAATCCCCCAACTAGGCCTCCGGTTTCTTCTCCTCCATCCTCACCCTCCCACGCAATTTATACCAACTCATCTAGCACGACTCATGCTCCCTCCGTCACTCCCTTCATTCCGCCTAAACCCCCCAACGTCCCCCTTTCACTTGCCAACCCGTTTCTATCTCTCCTCAATGCTTCTTTTACCCATTTAAATGCCTCCAATCCCAATCTCACCCAGGATTGCTGGTTGTGCCTCTCCTCCATTCTGCCCTACTACGAGGCGATTGCTGTTAATGCCTCCTATAAGGATTCTTCGGAAGAGAGCCCTGCCTCTTGCAAATGGAATCATACTAGGGGCCTGACTATACAATCGGTCTCTCGTAGTGGGCTTTGTGTGGTTAAAGTTAAGGGCACCGTTACCTCCTCCATGCAGTCTCTCTGCAACTATACCTTATTTCCTAAGTCAAGTTCTAAGTTTTTAATCCCCCACAACGATACGAAATGGCTCTGCTACTCAACAGGTCTAACATCGTGCCTGAGCGTCGCCACCCTCAACACCAGTGGAGAAACCTGTGTGCTCGTTACCATTCTTCCCCGCATTTATTTCCACACTAACGATCAATTTCTTGCATTTTGGCAGCATCAACTACTCCCGGTCAATGTACAAAAACGCGAGATCATCACCGCTATAACTCTTGCTTCACTCCTAAGTGTTGGTGGGATCGCCCTCGGAGCTACTGCTCTCGGCACACAACAAACCGCTCTTTCCTCCTTGCGTATGGCTGTAGATGAAGATATTGCCCGTATAGAAACTTCTATCTCTCATCTGGAAAAATCCTTAAACTCCTTGTCAGAAGTAGTCCTCCAAAATCGTAGAGGACTCGACCTCCTCTTCCTAAAACAGGGGGGGCTGTGTGCCGCGTTAGGAGAAGAATGTTGCTTCTATGCCAACCACTCCGGCCTCATAAAGGACAACATGGCCCAGCTGAGGGAAGGCCTGGCTAAGCGCAAAAAGGAGTATGAAGCCCTTAGCAACAACACCTGGACCTCCTGGGGATTTGACAAACTCCTCCCTTACCTCCTCCCTTTCATTGGCCCTTTAATACTCATTCTGCTCCTTCTCTCTCTAGGCCCTACCCTCTTTCGAAAACTCTTGCAGGCGATTCGCAACTCCCTCTTCGATAAGCCAGTGACCATCCGCTATCAGCGAATCCAAACCCGTGAAGTCGAATATCTGCATCTCTCCAACAACAACCAATCCTTCAATCGCCCAATCCATGCCGATCACTCACCCCTCTAGGCCCCTACCCTGTCCCTCCTCCCCTTCCAAACAAACCTCTCCACCTATTACAATTTGGCCAAGATAGAGCTGAACTGGTGAGCCAATGACGGGCAACCTAGCCAGGCACAAAAGGTAGCCAACCTAAGACAGGGCACCAGCCGCTGTTGCTCTGCTGGGCTGTTGTCCTATGACGGGCAACTGAACCTTATACTAGCACCGCTGGACAACCTAAGACAGGAACCTAGCCGATTGTTGCCATGGCGCCTGGCTCAAACATTGCTGCTAGAGTCTCCAAAGACGGGTAAGATCCAGCCCCCTTTTTCTGTATGGTTCTGACCTAAGACAGGCACAGTCCCTACCGTTCATGCACAGCTGCTGCTGGGATAGCCCAAAGACGGGTAAGAGCTACTAGTGCCTCAGCCAGCTATGACCTAAGACAGGCCCAGCTCCCTATCTGTTGGCCTAAAAAAAGAAATAAGGGTGGAGATGCAGTATCTACAAACTGCAGGCCTTGCTGTGGCCTTGCCCGCGCAACATAACCCCCTCCCCCATTCCCCTTTTCCCTCTCTCCCTCTTCCTTGTTCCTTCTCACCAATCTGAGCTCTCGCCCCAGTTATTGCCTTTTTTGGACAACCTTGCTTCGCCCCTTGCCGCCCCCAAATTCTGCCCCTTTTCCCTAGCAACCCCTGACCCTAACCACTGCCCAATGATAAGCCTCCACCATCGGCTGAGGGACTGCCCCCAGCCTAAAGAGTATATATGCTCTGTACTTCCTCAATAAAGCTCTCTCTCTCTCTTGCTTCTTCCCCCGCACTCAAAGGTCTCGAGTCTTTCTTTCACGCGCGGTCCTTACCAGATACCCCCCACACCTGAGCCGTGGAGACCAGGGAGCCACCAACCCGACGCCGCTCCCTGAGAACCTCCTCACCCTCGCCGTTCCCGGAGTGCGCACCGGACGGCCCATAACTAGCCAGTGTCGCCCCCCGAGCTGCAGCAGGGCTGATCACCCTCAGGCCCGGGAACAAAGCGGCAATTACTGAACTCCTTTATAAGTTATAGAAGTCTTGTTGTAGATTTCTCAGGGCTTTCTATGTATAGGATCATGTCATCTGCAAATAATGAAATTTTTACCTCTTCTTTTCCAATCTGGATGCCTTTTATGTCCTTTTCTTGTCTCATTGCTCGTGCAAATACTTCTAAGACAATGTTAAATAGGAGTGGTGATAGTGGGCATCCTTGTCTTGTTCCTGATCTCAGAGGGAAGGCTTTTCGGATTTCACCATTGAAAATGATGTTAGCTTTGGGTTTTTAATATATATACCCTTTATCATTTTCAGAAAGTTTCCGTCTATTCCTATCTTTTGTAGTGTTTTTATGAGGAAAGAGTGTTGTATTTTGTCGAATGCTTTTTCTGCATCTATAGAGATGATCATGTGATTTTTTTCTTTCAATCTGTTTATGTGGTGTATTACATTGATTGATTTTCTTATATTGATGAAACCCACTTAGTCATGGTGTATAATACTTTTGATATGTTGTTGAATGCAATTAGCAAGTATTTTGTTAAGGATTTTAGCATCTAGGTTCATTAGAGAAATTGGTCTGTAATTTTCCTTTCTAGTGGTATCTTTATTTGGTTTTGGTATTAGGGTAATGCTGGCATCTAGAATGAGTTAGGCAATATTCCTTCTAGTTCTATTTTTTGGAAGAGCTTAAGTAGAATTGGTGTTAGCTCTTTCCAGAATGTTTGGTAGAATTCAGCTGTGAAGCCATCTGGTCCTAGACTCTTCTTAGTTGGGAGATTTTTGATGACTGAGTCTATCTCTTTACTTGTAATTGGGCTGTTGAGTTCATCTATTTCTTCTTTCATCAATGTTGGCTGTTTCTGGGTTTCTAGAAACTTGTCCATTTCCTCTACATTGTCATTCTTGTTGGCATATAATTTTTCAAAGTATCCTCTTATGATACTCTTTATTTCTGTGGGGTCAGTAGTGATATCACCTTGCTCATTCCTTATTTTATGTATTTGCATCTGTTCTCTTTTTCTTTGTTAGTCTGGCTAAGGGTTTGTCAATTTTGTTGATATTCTCAAAGAACCAACTTTTGGTTTTGTTTATTGTTTCCAGTGCTTTCTTATTCTCTATTTCATTTAGTTCTGCTCTAATCTTTGTTATTTCCTTCTTTCTACTTCCTTTTGGTTTAGTTTGTTGTTGTTTTTCCAATTCCTCCAAGTGTGCAGTTAGGTCTTCAATTTTAGCTCTTTCTTCTTTTTTAATATATGAATTTATGGCTGTGAACTTCCCTCTCAGGACTGCTTACGCTGCATCCCATAAGTTTTCATATGTTGTGTTGTCGTTTTCATTAGTTTCAAAGTAGTTACTGATTTCTTTTGAAATTTCCTCTTGACCCACTGTTTGTCTAAGAGTGTGTTGTTTATCTTCCATATCCTTGTGCCTAACCTGTTTCTCTGGCCCTTAGTCATTTCCAACTTCATTCTGTTGTGGTCAGAGAAATTACTTTGTATAATCTCAATCTTTCTGAATTCATTGAGTGTTGTTCTGTGGCCTAGCATGTGGTCTATTTTGGAGTATGTTCCATGTGCACTCGAGAAGAATGTAAATCCTGCTGTATTTGGGTGTAGTGTTCTGTATATGTCTATTAAGTCCAGGTTTTCTAATGTATTGTTGAGTGCCTTAGTTTCTTTATTGATTCTCTGTCCAGATGTTCTGTCTAATGATGATAGTGGTGTGTTGAAGTCCCCTGCTATAATTGTAGAGGTCTTTATTTCTCCTCTTAGTTTTTCCAGAGTTGGCTGCACGTATTTTGAGGCACCCTGATTAGGTGCGTAAATGTTGATGATTGTTCTCTCTTCTTGAGAGATTACTCCTTTTACTAATATGTAGTGTCCATCTTTGTTTCTTCAATAGTTTTGCATTTAAAGTCTATTTTGTCTGATATTACAATAGCTACTCCTGCCCTTTTTTGGCTATTGTTAGCTTGTAAAATGGCTTTCCAGCCATACACTTTCAGCCTCCTTGAATCCCTGGGTTGAAGGTGGGTTTCTTGTAGACAGCATATAGATGGATCATATTTTCTTATCCATTCTGCCAATCTGTGTCTTTTGATTGGTGAATTTAATCCATTAACATTCTTTGTTATTACTCGTAACGAATTTCTTGCTTCAGCCATTTTCTTTCTTTGGGTTAATGTATGTCATATGTTGTTTTGTTTCTCCTTTTGTCTTTTCAGTTGTTTTTAAATTCTTCCAACTCTCTCTCCCTTGTTTTTTCCTTTTAACGTGTAGAGATTCCTTTAGTATTTCTTGAAGTGCTGGTTTCTTCTTGACATACTCTCTTAATTTCTGTTTATCTGTGAATATTTTGAACTCTCCATCATTTTTGAATGCCAGTTTTGCTGGATAGAGAATTCGCGGCTGGAAGTTTTTTTCTTTTAGTGTTTTGACTATGTCATACCACTGTCTCCTTGCCTCCATGGTTTCAGCTGAGAAATCAGCACTTAATCTTATTGTGCTTCCCTTGTATGTGATTGTATTAGTCAGCCAAAGGGGTGCTACTGTGAAATACCAAAAATGGGTTGGTCTTTATAAAGGGTATTTATTTGGGGTAGAAGTCCACAAATACCAGGCCATAAAGTGTTAAGTTTCTTCTCTCACCACAGTCCATTGCCATGTGTTAGAGCAAGACAGCTGCCGGTGTTTGCCAAGGTTCAGTCTTCTGGGGTTCCTCTCTTCCTGGGGCTGCATTTCTCTCCGGGCTTAGCTCCTGTTTCCTCCACAAGATCAGCTGTAAAACATTCAGGCAAATGGCTTGCTTTCTTCTCCTGGGGCCTTCTTTCCAACATCAAAACTTTTCCTCAAAAGACTGCTTCAACTTTCCTTTGACTTGCCTTTTATATTCAATTCCCCACCCACCAAGGGGTGGGGCTCAAATCCCTAATCCTAACCTAATCATGCCCAGATTAACAGATCAGTTTGCAAGCATGATTCAATTATATTTTTGGAATTCATAATTACATCAAACTGCCACATTCCACCCTCTGAATTCCCAAAATACATTACAATATTTAAAAAAAACTTAAATCAGTAACAATCCAAGTACAAAATCATATCAAAATCATTTTAAAGAAATACAGTTTGTCTTTAGGCAAAGTCCCATCTCCTATAGACCTCTGAATCTTACAAAACCATTTACTGCTTCCAATTCACAAATGGAAAGACAAAAGATCAACATTTTCAACATCATAAGGAGAAATTGGAGTGTTAAACATGAGTTATGGATCCTCTACAGTTCAGTAAAGCTTGCAGGGCACCCTCCATTCGATTTCAAAGTCTGAGAGTCATTCTTAAGATAATGGTTTCTTCTCCTTGGGGCCACATGGGAACCTACCCTTTCCACAGGCTTGCCCAACGGCCATTTTCTTCATTCCAACCACATCAAGCATCTGGGTGTTGACCAAGCTCCAGACCTCACCACCCAAGAGTGTTTGGGTGATTGCCACACCTTACCCAATCTTTGGATTAGAGTCTTAGCCTCCCTAGTACAATGAGGTGAAGACAACATTCCCCGTAACCTTTGGCATACAGGTTTAACCCTCTCAGAGCAACGAGTTGACCACCTGGCCTTCCCTAACCTTTGGCATACAGATTCAACCTTCTCAGAACAATGGGTTGACCACCTGGCCTTCTCTAATCTATGGGGGACAGGTACACCCCTCTCAGACCAATGGGGTGTTGACCTTAACCGCCCTAATCTTTGAGGAATGTGCTCCAACCTCTCTGCACCCTGGGGTGGCAAAACTCTTCCTGAACATCAGGTGGGGACATCCACCTTCTTCAACTGCTGGGGAAAACTCACCCTCTCTGCACCACACGGCATCAAAACTTTCTCAGAACATCGGGTAGGAACATCCACCCTCTTCAACTGCAGGGGCAAACTCACCCTCTCTTTACACATGGGTGGGGCTCCTCTCTTGGCCCAAGGAGATGTCTTAAGTCCAGATCTCTGCTTCCATGGTTTTCTTCTTAAAGCTGATTCTCCTTCACTCTCTCCTTTCCATGTCCTCTTTTGTCCAAGCTGACAGTGGTTTTGTTCATACAGCTCTCTCAAAAACTTTGTTGGTTTAGCATGCAGGAAGCATGGGTCCAAGCCATCACACAGTAAGACTTTCCACAAGTCTTTCCGAGATAACTGCATCTTTAATTCTGATTTACAAGTTCCAAGTTTAGTAAAGTCTTCAAATAGGGCATTTTCATCTGGGAATTTGATTTCCACAAACTTGGAAGTTCCAGAATCAGTTTCTGTTTTCTTTGTGCCCAAAAGTTCAGTCCTTAGTGTATTTCTCTCATCTAGTATTTTGCTATAAGCTGCAAGGAGAAGCCAAGCCACATTCTCTGAGTTTACCTTGGAAAGTTCTTTAGCTAAATGCTCTGGTTTCCCATTTTTAAATTCTGTCTTCCATATAACACCAGGAGTTAATCTTGTTAAGTTCTCTGCAACTTTAAAACATGGATCACCTTTCCTCCAGTTTCCAATAAAAGTTTCATCATTTACTTCTAAGGCATCATAGAAAGTCTCTTTAGCGTCCATATTACTATCAACAGTCTCTTCGAAGTGGGTCCATCAAGCATTTCACAATTCCTCCAAAAAATACCCCTTACCCATTTATAAAACCATTCCAACATTTTGGTAATTATAAAAGCACTACCCCACTCCCGGTACCAAATTCTATATTAGTCAGCCAAAGGGGTGCTAATGTGAAATACCAAAAATGGGTTGGTCTTTATAAAGGGTATTTATTTGGGGTAGAAGTCCACAAATACCAGGCCATAAAGTGTTAAGTTTCTTCTCTCACCACAGTCCATTGCCATGTGTTAGAGCAAGACAGCTGCCGGTGTTTGCCAAGGTTCAGGCTTCTGGGGTTCCTCTCTTCCCTGGGCTGCATTTCTCTCCGGGCTTAGCTCCTGTTTCCTCCACAAGATCAGCTGTAAAGCATTCAGGCAAACAGCTTGCTTTCTTCTCCTGGGGCCTTCTTTCCAACATCAAAACTTCTTCTCAAAAGACTGCTTCAACTTTCCTTTGCCTTGCCTTTTATATTCAATGCCCCACACACCAAGGGGTGGGGCTCAACGCCCTAATCCTAACCTAATCATGCCCAGATTAACAGATCAGTTTACAAGCATGATTCAATTATATTTTTGGAATTCATAATTACATCAAACTGCCACAGTGATGGTTCTCTTTTCTCTTGCTGCCTTGAGTATTTTCTCTTTGTCTTGAGCATTGGACATTTTGACAAGTATATGTCTTGGAGTTGGCCTCTTGGGATTTATAGTATTTGAGGTGCGCTGTGCTTCCTGGATCTGCACATCCATCTCTCTCAATAGAGTTGGGAAGTTTTCAGCCATTATTTCCTTCAGCACTCCTTCTGTTCCCTTTCCCTTCTCTTCTCCTTCTGGGATGCTCATAATGCATATATTTGTGCGTTTCGTATTATCGGTTAATTCCCTGAGTCCATGCTGGATTTTTTCTATCTTTTTGTCTATCTGTTCTACAATCTCTTTGATTTCAGCTGTATTGTCTTCCATATCACTAATTCTTTCTTCTGCCTGTTCAAATCTGCTGTTATGTGAGTCCAGCGTCTTTTTCATTTCTTGGCTTGTGCCTTTGTTCACCATCATATCCATTACCTTTTTAGGCATGTTTGCTATTTCTTCAGTATGTTCTCCCAGTGTCTTCTTTATATCCTTAATCTCTTCCTTCAGTTCTTTAAGTTGGTCCATGATATTTGTTGGATAGCTTTGATTAGTTGTTCAATGTTTTGTGCATTGGACTGGTCCATGTTTTCCAGTTTCTCAGAGTCATTTGTATTTTTCTGTTGCCCTCTGGTCATCATATTATCTTGATGGGTTTGTTCAGTTGATTAGCTTTTTTCTATGCTCTAGAGTTTTATTTAGCTGTTGGTTCTGCATGTGAGTTAAGTTTTTTCTTTGGCAGTTTTTCTTCTTATTTTATTTTCTTACTTCTTTCTATGTTCCCTTGAAGGCAAAAGGTTAGGGCCAGAGGAATCAAAAGATGTAAGGAAGGCAGAAGGATAATAGTAATATTGATGAAAGTTAGAAGAGGGGCAAAATGAGACTTAATGAGATGAATAACTTGTGTAGGCTGTGTAGAGTACTAGGGAAAAAATGGAGTTCCTACAATGGACTGGGAAAACAAATGGAGGAATATATCTATAGTGATTTAGAAGGCTAGAATTGTGAGGAGGGAGAGAAATAGTAAAGAAAGTTCTGAAAGGAAAAAGTTAATACTAATTTAAAAAAAGTAGAAAACAAAATAGATGGAATAGAAATAAACACCCTTAAGTTGTGGGCCTGTGAAAAAATGTTGTCTCTAAGAGCCACAACAGAAAACAGAAGGCAGAAAGATGCAGGAAGGATAAGTGATAGTTTGTAATACAGAATCAATATATACAGCGAGTGGGAAATTACTGAAAAAGAAGCACAACAAAGAAGCGACAAGCTGGCAGCACCTAATTTTTAAAAAAAGTGGAAGAAAAAAGAAAGGGGGGAGGAAAGAGGAAAGAAAATCAAGAGACCAGAAAGAAACAGAGAGAAACCAAAGATCCACACACAGGCAAGCAGTCAAACAGAGCTAAGTGGGGTCAATGATTCCCCTAGGGTCCACATGGATCCTTCCTGCCTACTTGTGTTTATCAATCAATTTCCCCTCAGGGTTCTATGTGCAGGTCCTGAAGCAGCTTTTAGCTATTAAATTAATTAAAAAGAATTTATTTTTCATTTGTTGAAGTGACCTTCTCACTTTTTTTTTTTAATTTTAAATTTTTTAGCGAAATGCAGGACCCAAAATAATTCCTCCTCTAGACCAACCCCCTTATGGAAGGACCCTAGCTGGGCCCATGGAAATTAATCAAGGATGTCCCACTTTCTGGACTCCCCAGGTTAGCTGTAGCTCTGCTGTTAGTCAGTGCGGAGTGCTAAAGATGGCCGATTCCGCCCCTTCTGGAGCTGAGCTCGAGCATCACCAGGTTGCTAAGTAAATCAGTTTGAGTGCAGATTCGCATCTGCTCTCAGCCTGATGCTGCTTCAGGTCAGTTTATCTACTCCCCAAAGCTATGGGGTGGTGCAGGCAGCCAGATCGATGTCTAAAAATAAAAAATACCCTTCCCTCTCCTCCAACAGAACCCTCCCTCTTTTGGGAAGTGTCCCTTCTTCCTGGCTCTGCAGCGGCCCGGGTCTTATCCCTGGGTTGCTAGGGAAATCAGCTCCGTCCCCCGACCAGAAGCCCCCCTCTGGTTCACCGGGTGCCAATTAGTCCGGTTGTTCTCTTCACACAAGGTCCAAGGGGCCCCAGGCAGCCAGATCCCCAGAAAATAAAACTTTCTCACCCTGCTCGTGGCTCCAAATGGCCGTTTTATTTTATTTTATTATTTTCTCCCTAACCGTGGGGCTCAGCCGTCTGTGCCAACCACCACTGGCAGCCTTAAAACTCACGAATCTCTTCTGTTCCGTCCACGCCGTTGATCCACGCAGATAGATGTCCCAAGCTTCTCACTCCACGCATGCACAGCACAGACCCCCGGGCAGGACCCCGTCCACAATCCGCCTTGCTCTGGGAGCTTGCAGTGTGTGCCCTCCTACACTAACGCCATCTTGGCCCCTCCCTATTTTGTTTTGAAACTAAGTAAGGTACACACTTTATTGAATTTTATGTACTTGATTTGACACACAATCAATTTGAAAACCCTGGTTTTATTTAGTGCTCTGTTTGTGCTCTGCCAAAACACTATGTTCTTTCATTTTGAAAACTAAGTTAGATATATGGTTCACTGAGTTCTATAAACTTGAATTGACTTACAATCTTTGCAAAAACACTAGTTTTAGCTAGTGCACTGCAAAAAAAGAGTGAGTTCTTTAGTTTGGAATACTAAGCAAGATACATGGTTAATTGGCATTAAGTGCTTGATTTGACTTACTTCAATGTGAAAAAACACTGATTTTAGCTAGTGCTTTGTCAAAATAGTATGCTGTTTAATTTTGAAAACTAAGCAAGATACTTGCTTCATTGACATCTATGTACCTGATTTGATTTACAATCATTGTGAAAATCCTGGTTGTAACTAGTGTTCTGCCAAAGAAATATGTTCTTTAACTTTGAAAACTAAGATACATTGGTCACTGGCTTCTATGTACTTGATTTGATCTACAAACAATGGGAAAACATTGTTTGAGATAGTGCGCTACAAAAGAATATGTTCTTTTGTTTTGAAAGCAAAGTAGCATACATGCTTCATTGACTTCTATGTACTTGATTTGACTAAAATCAATGTGAAAGCCTGGTTTTAGCTAGTGCTCTGCAAAAACACTATATTCTTTAGTTTTGAAAACTAAGCTACCTACTTGCTTCATTGACTTTTTTTTTTTTATTGTGGGTAAGAATAAAAATGTTCACAATACAAACCAATATTTGTAAAATAATACATAAATATATATGCATATATGTGCATTTGCTTACATAAATGTTATTATATATATAAAAGATGCTTAGATTACCTAAATGTTACATAGAAATTACAGGGGTTCCCATGTTCCCCACCTCCCACACCTCCCATAACATCCCACATAAACATCTTTCATTAGTGTGGCACATCACCTGCAATGGATATACACATCCTGGGGCTTTGCCACTAAGCATAGACCACAGTTCACACCATAGACCACACTCACTCCCACACAGTTTTGCATGGTATATGCTGATGTAAAATGGCCTATATCTGTCGCCGCAACGTCACTCAGGACAACCCCTAAGTCCTGAAAAAGCCCCTGTATTACTACTGCCATTCCCCTCCCTGCCCCAAAAGTGTCTAGTGGCCACTGGCTCCACCTCACTGTTATAGTTTCTTCCATTGCTTGAATCAAAATATGTCTACAACAGAATACCATTAAGTCCACTCTAGTCCATAGCTCTTCCCCCAATCCTGAGGGGACTGGGGTGGTGATGTCCACTCCACCTCCAAGTAAGAGTGGGTTTATATCCCATGAATACAGTGGATGGTATTATCCTGCCTGCAGCTACAGGCTCTCTCCATTTCCTGGGATGGCCATTGTCCATCATCGTCTCCTCACCAGGTGACTTGGGTGAGTCCACTGAGCTGTAGAGTAGGAGTTGCAGCTCCACGGAGATTCCAGGCGCCACTGGCATATAGGTAGGCCAGAGGCTCCAGTCTCTGGAAGTACACCTACAATCTCTAGCATCACATATAGGTTTGAATAGAAAGGACTGATGGGCCATGTGCAGGGAGGACTTATTTGAGTCCAACTCTGTCACTCTCAGGAGCACAGATTCCAAAGTAGAGCCCACTGATAAGGCGTCAATCTCTGGGGCTATTCCCCCTTATATAGGACCTGGGTGTCTCCAGAGCCCTCAGGAGCCCCTCTGTGTGGGGTGATATCCACTTCGGTGTTCTATGAGATCCTACTGAGGTGTGCATAAGCATTACCTCTGGGATGACCTCCCAACTCTTTTTGAAGTCTCTTAGCCACATGAACTCATTTGTCTTTACCTTTTCCCCCTTTTATTCAAGATCTTTTTCTAGTCGTGTTGCCAGTTGGCACTTGGTATTAATCCCTCGTTGCCAGGGAGGCTCATCCCCACGAGTCATGTCCCACATTGGGGGCAAGGTAATGCATTCATATGCTGAGTTCGGCTTAGAGAGAGCCCACATTTGAGCAAGAAGGAAGCTCTCAGGTGGCAACCCTTAGGCACCCCATAAGAGTAGGCTAAGTTTCAATTTCAATTGCAAAGACTCATAAGGCTAGTCATCAATAACAAGAACACATCAGTGGGCCATCCTCTTTTGCCAGACACTGCCCCTGCACTCAGGGGACTGTTGCTGCTCCCTTGGAGAATGTGGCAGAGCTCTCCAGACTTGGAATTCAGATTCCCTCATTTATTGAGTGATTGTCTACCCACCGTGACCATGCCCCATCCCTCGATCATTTGAACAATTTTATATATCTTTCATGTATAGTCAGATGAACTTACTCCCATGAATCCCCATCCCAGACACCCCCCACCAATGATCCTCTGCAGCCCCCATTGTAACCCTTCTATGATCTAAACCTTCCTTGAACATGAAGCCCATATAATAACCAAATACAATTAATGGGAAAAAGAAATAATAATGATAAGCTTAAATGTAAGAGATAAATACAAGGAAACTCAGAAGAGAAAAAAAAACTAAACTAAAAATAAAATATAATTAGCGGATTGCGACCTTCAAAAAAATGAGAAAAACAAATACAAAAACAAAAAAATTCCTTTTTAAAAACATTATTCTTTTTTCCTTTTATCACTGTATTATCGGATGTCCAGTGTACCATGACACACCTTCCCCCTCTGATTCCTAGGTGTCTCCCGAATTTTCATTTAATTTTCAAAGAAATTTTAGGTCACAGCAAAGTCACCATAGAATACTAGAGGCTCCCACACACCCAACCTCCCCACCCCATATTAAAACCTTTTTTTAAAAATGGATGTTAGCATTGTTATAACGGTTATACAGAGAGTAAAATATAGCAACTAAACATTATCCATGGTTTACAGTATAGTTTACAATTTAGACAGTATAGTTCAATAATTTTTGATGGTATTTACCATGTCCTGTGTTCATTACTGTAAGGTAATGAAAAACCTTTCCCATGACCACTAAATACCCCATTTGATCTTTTCTGTTTCTTCCTCCCCATCCCCCTGGGGCATATGACACTCCCCTATCTTGACTCATGGAATGAGATTCATAGTTACATGCCCTGGGTATTCTAACCTGCCCTTCCTAATGTACCCACCTGTCAACCCTGTACCACCAAACTCAGTAATATCACTACCCACCGGTCCTATCCTTCAATATGCAACTATACTCTATCCCTTTACCATAGATTATGTCTATATGGGTGATGGCTCACAACCTACCCTTCTCTTTCTCTCCCTTGTCAACCTATCTTTCAGACAATGGTTCTCAGAAACTGCTCACTTTCCTCAATTCAAATCAGTGAGGTCATATACTGTTCATCCTTCAATGCCTGGCTTGCTTCATTCAACATAAGGTATTCAAGATTCAGGCACGTTATTCCATGTGTTAGCACTTTATTCCTTCTTACAGCTGAGTAATATTCCATTGTATGTATGTACCAGATTTTGCTTATCCATTCATCTGTTGTTGGACACCAGAGGTGATTCCAACTTTTGGCAACTGTGAACAATACCTCTGTGAACATTGGTGTGCATATATCTGTTTGTATCTTTGCTTTAAATTCATCTGGGTATATACCCAGGAGTGGAATTGCTGGATCATATGGGAGATCTATTGTTAGTTTTCTGAGGAACCGCCAAACAGTCCTCCATAGTGGCTGGGCCATTCCACAATCCCACCAGCAGTGGATGAGGGATCCTATTCCTCCACATCCTCTCCAACACTTAGAGTCTGGTGTTTTTTTTTTTAACAATTGCCATTCTGATGGGTGTAAGATGGTATCTCATTGTAGTTTTCATTTGCTTTTCCCTAATAGCTAGTGATGTCAAGTATGTTTTCATGTGCTTTTTAGCCATTTGTATTACTTCCTTGGAGAAGTGTCTTTTCAGGTTACTTGCCCATTTTTAAAATGGGTTGTCTTTTTATTTTCAAGGTGTAGGATTTCTTTATATATGCATGATATTAGACTCTTATCAGATATATGGTTGCCGAATATTTTCTCCCATTGGGTAGGCTGCCTTTTTATTTTCTTAATAACATCCTTTGAGGTCCAGAAGTTTTTAATTTTGAGGAGATCCCATTTATCTATTTTTTCTCTTGCTGCTCGTGCTTTGGCTGTGAAGTTCATGAAACCATTTCCTATTACAAGGTTCTGTAGATGCTTCCCTACATTATCTTCCAAGGTCTCTCTGGTCTTGGCTCTTATATTTAGATCTTTAATCCATCTTGAGTTGATTTTTGTATAAGGTGTGAGATGGTGTTCCTCTCTCATTCTTTTGGATATGGATATCCAATTCTCCAAGCACCACTTGTTGAAGAGGCCATTCTCTCCTAACTGATAGGGCTTGGTGGCCTTGTCGAATATCAGATGACTGTATATGCGAGCATCTATATCAGAACTCTCAATTTGGTTTATTGGTCAGTAGGTCTATCCTTGTGGCAATAGCATGCAGTTTTGATCATTGTAGCTTTGTAGTATGTTTTAAAGTCAGGTAATGAGATACCTCCAACTTCATTTTCTTTTTCAGTATGTTTTTG